>CM034311.1:3322863-3922863 GCA_019925795.1 Dendrobium chrysotoxum
CGGTTGTTACCTTCGACAGTACGAGATATACTTAATCTATGATTCTAAATAAATAAAAAGTATACAAAATAAAAAAAATATACATTGATAAATTAAAAGAGGGAAGCTCTTAGTAGAGCAAAACTGGTTGCCTTTATCATAGGTGGAACCCGATAATACTCTTTAAGAGCTCAAATTCCCCAAGTTCTTCCTTTTCCTCCTCTTCGAAGCATCTAAGTGATCGCTTCAAGGACAAACCTACACTTGTGTTTGTTGTGATCCTTTGCGATCATGATAGTCTTTGTTAATGATATAACATGCCTTGTTCTAAGTGTTAACATCACACCTCTGAGAGCTTGGATCCTCTAGCCAGAAGATCAGCTCTCTAGTTTCCTTTCGTAATCTACTTCTTCATCCTTACTCTTCTCTCGACTACCAGAGTAGTTCTATGGATGTAGTAGTGTTGCTCCCACACTCTCACAGAGTCCCACTAGTCAGGGTGGGTGTTACCATTATGAGGATTGATATTTATTCATCTTATTTATAGCTCATTATCCTTGGTGGCGAGTGTGTCCCCTCGATGCCTTGAATTATCCTTCCAATAATGTTGTGGTATACCTAGTCTCAGGTTTTAGCATCACTGCCCTGAGGGCTCTGACCTTCTAACAAGAGATCAGCTCCTTCCTTCCTTACAGACCCACTCTCTCATCCGTACTCTACTCTTAGTTACTAGAGTAGTTTTACGGATATGTTGGTATTATTGTCACCTCCAACAGAGTCCCACCAGTTTATGTGGGTGTGCCACTGTAGTCCTCTTCGATTATTCTTCTTGATGTAGTCATTTTCTCTGTAGCAAATGTGTCCTCCTTGCTACTTCAGCTGTTACTCACTGGGAATGAGATTACCCCTCTCACACTTTACTGAGGGTGTACCTTTCCCTGTTGTCTCTCGAAGCATCAGTCTGATTCTTCCAATTTTACATGATCCGAATATTATCTAAGAAGTTTCGCTGGCATTTGGGTACTCGTGGCCACGACGATTTATCCTCTACCATGTGGTAACCAAAGCGCTAGTTTGGGACTCCTTAGATGACTCTTCCTCTTGGAATTTTCCAATCTACCTTTCTACTTTTCCTCACATCCCTACACATACGTGTGTCAGGGTATGGTTGAGATGACTTTTCCCTGATTATCTTGCTTCTCTAGCAGACATCAGACTTTACCCTGATAGTCTTGCTATCCCCAGTAGACATCAAACTTTACTTGTCGGGGAGTGCCTGATAGAGCCCCTGGGAGGCATATCTCACCACCACCCCTTTTACCCTGGTTATTTGGCCACTCTGGTACACATCAGACCTTTACCCTAGTTTTCTTACCGCTCTGGCAGACATCAGACCTTTACCCTGACTGTCCTGCCGCTCTGGCGGACATCAGACCTTTACCCCAATCGTCTTGTCCTGATCAAGCAGACATCAAAATTTACCGGTTGAGTGAGCCCTGATAGAGTCTCTGGGAGGGCATTCCTCACCACCTTTTCTTACCCTGATTGTCCTGTAAAAGACTACGCATGTATCATATTTCGTGGCTTATTTACTTTTGTTGAGGTCAGACAGAAGTATTGAGTCACCCCTATCCACTGTTTCAAAAGGAGCAGGAGGAGATGGGATCCTTTCACCTTCTATCATGCTGTTTGAAATGATCAGTTAGGTAGTCGGTTTTACTTACTTGGTTGAGAGAGCCTGATAGAGTCCCTGGGAGGCATGGGAGGCATTCCTCACCACCCCTTTACTCCGGATATTCTGTAAAAGACAAAGCAGACTTCTAATTTTGTGGCTTATTTACTTTGCTAAGGTCAAGCAAAGTATTGGGTCACCCCTATCCGTTGTTCCGAAAGGAGCAGGAGGAGACGGGATCCTTTCACCTTCTATCCTGGTTTGAAATGATCAGTGAGGTAGTTGGTTTTACTTACCGGTTGAGAGAGCCCGACAGAGTCCCTGGGAGGCATTCCTCACCACCCCTTGACTCTGGATGTTTTGTAAAAGACTAAGCAAACTTTCAATTTCGTGGCTTATTTACCTTTGTTGAGGTCAGGCAGAAGTATTGAGTCACCCCTATCCGTTGTTCCGAAAGGAGCAGGAGGAGACGGGATCCTTTCACGCTCTATCTTGCTGTTTCGAAATGATCAGTTAGGTAGTTGGTTTTACTTACTTGGTTGAGAGAGCTTGACAGATACCCTGGGAGGCATTCCTCACCACCACTTTTCCCTGATTGTCTCGCTTTGATCAAACTGTCGTCCGACTTTACTCGGTTGAGAGCACCTTACAGAGCTCCTGGAAGGCACGCCTCACCACCTTTCACCTTCTATCCTACTATTTCGACATGGTTAGGCAGGTAGAGGGTTTACCTTTACCACTTTACTTTTTGTTCTCTCCTCAGCTCTGCCCTCACTACAGGGGAAGACAAGGAGATGATCTCCCTTACTTTGTCACCTTTTGGTGACCTGTTACTACTTTACTCTTTGCTCTCTCCTTGGCTCCGCCCTTATTACAGGGTAAGGACAGGATATGACCACCTTTTCGCCTTCCACCCTGCTGTTTCGATACGGTCAGGTAGATAATTGGTTTGCTTTACTACCTTACTTTTTGGGCTTTCTCTCTTCAGCTCTGCCCTCACTATAGGGTAAGGCAAGGAGAAGATCTCCCCTACTCTATCACCTTTTGGTGACTGTTACTACTTTGTTCTTTTCTCTCTCCTTGGCTCTACCCTTACTACATGGTAAGGTCAGGATATGATTGCCTTTTCGCCTTCTATTATGCTATTTCGATATAGTCAGGCATATAGTTGGTTTTCTTTACTACCTTACTTTGGTTTCTCTCCTCGGCTCTGCCCTTGCCATAGGACAAGGCCAAGAGAAGACCTCATTTTCTTCCTTTCACCTCTTTTGGTGCTCCTTTCTTGGGCCTTTACTTTACCCCTTTTGTCACATTCGGTCAACGCCAACACGAGCGATTCACTATTTTGTTCGCCACTCCTATTGGGGGTCCGTTTGTTGACCTTGTTTTCAGCCCAGACCCAGACCCAGAACCTGGGTCAACCCAGTTGACCAGGTCAACCTGGGTTGACCCAATATACCCATATAGGCCTATTCAAGCTCAAATCAGATCAAACCCAATCCAAAGGCCCTTGAGCTCAAACCCCTCCATCCCTTGGACCTATTTGACTAGGTTGACCAAGCCAACCCTTGACTTGGTCAACCCAAGTCATTAATGGGTCAATATGACCCTTTAAGGGCCATTTAAGCCCATTTAGAGGTCTAGATCTTTCCCTAATCAATTCTAATTTGAAACCACGGCCAAAGACTTCTATTTTCCCTCCTAATTAGCCCTAGGATAGATCTAGGCCGTTGATTAAAGGTTTGAGCCTTTAAATAGGGAGTTTTAGGGTTTCATTAGGCATCTTTGATTGCTCTCTCTCTAGACCTCCTCAGACCTCGAGATTTGGTGAGAGTACTCCCACAACCTCCCTCTACCTTCCTCGAAGCCGAAGACCATCGGCGAGATCCCGGTGACCCAAGGCTTAGAACGTCCAAGGTTTTGATCCGACCAATCCAAGGCTCGTTTGACCGATCGCCAAAATAGCGTATCAGGGTTTGGGTTCGCCGTCTCGTTCGTTAGGGTCGATCTCAACCTTTGATCCCATGATTAACGGTTAAGATCTGACCGTTCCGTGGTCTGGAATGACTGTGGATCTCCTTTCACTGTTCTGCCTGTGATCCGGCTCGATCCGACCCTTGATTCAAAACGGCGGACGATCCGACGGTCGGGAGACAGCGATAACGTGGTTAATAAACCACATCCACAGTTCGGCTGATTGCCACAATCATGCGGCAATCATCGCCGTTGCGCCGCCAGGCAATGATTGCCTGCAGACCGCGGGACGAATCTCGGGTTGCCAAGTGTCGGACCGAGGATTTCTGCCTTTTGTTATTTGTTTTAATTGATTTTTTAACCAATTTTAACTTCAAAAAAGCATAGAAAATTCATTTTTGATCCAAAAATTACGTATAATATATCAAATTGATCGTATTTTTATTTTCTTCAATTTAAAATCAAAATCACCTAAAAATGATAAGTATATTTTAAATTGTTTAAAAATAGTAAAACAATTCTTTTATAATTATTATTATTATTGTTATTATTATAATGTTAGTTATTATAATTAATATTATTATAATATTGATATTATTACTGATAATATTATTATTATTTTAATAGAAATATTATTATATTAATATTTATATTATTATAATATCTATTATAATAATTATTATTATAATATCTATTATAATAATAATTATTATAATATTAATATTTTTATTAGTAATAGTATTATTATTTTAATAATATTATTATTATGTTAATATTTATATTATTATAATATTTATTATTATTATTATTATTATTACTTTAATAATATTATTATTATATTAATATTATGTTATTATAATATTAATATTCATTTATTATTAATATTATCATATAACAATATTATTATTAATAATATATATTATTACTTTAATAATAATGTTATTATATTAATGTTTATGTTATTATAATATTAGTATTTATTATAAGTAATATTATTATAATATTGATATTATTATGAATAATATTATTATTACTTTAATAATATTATTATTATATTAATATTTATGTTATTATGATGGTAATATTTATTATAATTAATATTGTTACAATATCAATATTATTATTAACAATATTATTATTATTTTAATAATATTATTATTATATTAATATTTATGTTGTTATAATATTAATATATTATTATTATTATAATATCAATATTATTATTAATGATATTGTTATTATTTTAATAATATTATTATTATGTTAATATTTATGATATTATAATATTAATATTTATGATTATTAATATTATTATAATATAAATATTATTATTAATAATATTATTATCGTTTTGATAATATTATTATTATGTTAATATTTATGTTATTATAATATTAATATTTAGGGGTTTTTACATACCTAACACTTAAAACTTCACTATTTACTTATCTAACACCCAAACTTCACTATTTACTTATCTACCACCTAAAACACACCTAAATCCCCTCTTTTCATCTATTCTACCATTCTGTTATACCCCCGTCAAAAATCCTGCTTCTGCTCTCTCGGCTGTAAAGTCCGATGGCATTCTGCTATCGCACGACTAAGAGAAGGAAGGGGATTCCTCATCGAGCGCCCCTTTGATCCCTTCTCCCCATTCCTCTTCCACATCTCCTCACCAAAGCTCCATGCACGCAGTAAGCTTCCACCGCCTTCATGAGATGAACGAGATCTTGCTCCAGTGTACCTGCTCCAAGCACGCCACAATCCCTCTGTTTGACAAATAGGGGCATATAGTTCACGAGAAATGCTCTTCATATACCTGACCTTAACTAAAAGTCCATAATAAATTCAAATAGAAAACCAACGATGCATTCAAATTAATCTTTTTCTAACAACTAATCAATTAGTTCCCAGTACTGATTGTCACTAAAAGAAATCAATTAGTTCCCAGACATGAAATCTACACAACCAATTCAATTAAAAAAGTCATATGAGAAAAGAATGTAATAAAATGATCACACACAGAAATAACCTATTCGCTTAGAATCCTTCTTAAGTTACAATACACCGCAATGAGAAATAAGACCTTAACACATAAGAATCCCAGCAACGTTCAAAGGATACTTGCTCGAGCGGTACTTCAACATCCCCTTCTGTGATCTCCGTCTACAAGTCTTTGGATTCTTCCCATCCCAGAATCTCCTTAATGGTGCCGCTGAGATCCTTAGCCATAGATTTGGGCCTCATGACCCTTGCAATCAGATCAAAAAGGAAAATAGAGCTCTCCAACTCCGACGACATCTTTAAAAGAAAGCTCGTACCGTTGGAATCGAGCTCCATCGTAATGGCCGCCAGGTAGAGCGATCAGAAGACTCAGCTCGCCGTTTCGCTCCGGAAATCAGAATCCAATCGAGCGAGGAAGAGGTGATGATGGCAAAGCAGAAGTTTCGGAATGACAGGGTCGGGGTTTGCGTATGACGGGAAGTAACGGAGTGTTAGTTTTGATGAGGGAAAGCTTTTTGTGGTGGTAGATAAGTAAATAGTGAAGTTTGAGTGTTAGATAAGTAAATACAGTAGTTTTAAGTGTTAGGTATGTAAAAATCCCTAATATTTATTATCATTAATATTACCATAATATAAATATTATTGTCAATAATAATATTATTATTTTAATAATAATATTATTATGTTAATATTTATGTTATTATAATTTTAATATTTATTATTATTAATATTACTCTAATATTAATATTATTATTATTAATATTTTTATTAACTTAATAATATTATTATTATATTAATATTCATATTATTATTATTATTAATATTTATTATTGACATTATTTACTATTTTCATTATTCTGAAATTAGTATTATTGCTATTAACTATTTTTAATTATCAATTATTATTACCTTATTATTATTACTTTTAATTCTATTTTACTATTATTAGTATTATTATTATCATTATAATTATCTTTTTAATTATGTGCCTATTATATATATTTTAAAATTATTTTAATTATTATTATTTATATTTATTTTAAAATTCAAAAATGTTAATATCTGATTTATTTTAAATTTATTAATTATTTTTAAATATTAATTATTTTAAATCATTTAAAAATTACTTTTAAATATATTTAACTTCAAAAATTCATAACTAATTCATTTTAAATCAGATTTTGACGTGAAATACCTTGAATTTTTTAAAAAAATGTGAAATTTAATTTAAAATTATTTTTTGGATTCAAATCTGACTACTCTAGATGATTTCTGTACTGTCCAATTACTTAATATTATTTAAATATTTAGTATAATCAATTTTTTTGAAATAAAATTAATTTAAAACCCCTCTTGGTGGCTGATGGACCTTCCATGCTTATGAACTGAATTACTTTCAATTATCTTACTTTCAAACTTATATTTTTACATATTTATAATACTTATGTATTTTAAAATTACTTTAAAATTAAATGCTATTTAAATTCTCCTAATTTTGGGAGGTCTACCTCTTGTGAAATCTTAAAACTAGGCTCTATGTATGAATAGCATTCATGTGGGAGAAGGATTAGTGAATGATTGGGTCACAATCATTCACTAATCACTTCATTAGGATTGCTTTACTTAGTGTTTTCGTAGTTCTTGCATGTGTAGGATGCACAAGCCCTTAGCCTAGGCTCTCCTAGATTTAAGAACATAGTTTGGTGTGTTTATATTTGCTGCATTTCCCTATATGTTATGCCCAGGGTTAGTTAAGACATTGGTTTAAACCCATTTAACATAGTGACACCTTAAGGACAACAATTAAGGACCCGTCTAGCGAACTTAAAAAATTTCTAGGGGTTAGGATAGAACCCCGAATGGCTTGAAACTTGTAACACTTAAACTTAGTGACATTATAAACCCCTTAGAATTTTCTAGGAATTTTTAAGACTCATTAAACCCCTTAATTGATCAACCCTAATTTTCTCTTTAATTAGGACCCCATGACTTCAGAAAATTCTAATAAATTCATTTTAAATTAGAAAAATACCATAATATATCAAACTCTTTAGAATTTAGTCCCTAATCCATGAAAATTAAAAGCTTCTTAATTGAGCCTCAATCTAAACTTTAATTTAATTTTGATTAAAAATCACCTTTTAATTAAATTAAATAATTAGAAATTCCAAATTTTTCCCAAACACTTGGGAACACTTCTTTGGGTGATTCTTGACCTTTGGGGGTGATTCCAAGCAGTTTGGAATTGATTTGGATCAAAATCCCTAAAACAGCCCCTTTAACTAAATAATTTCGATAATTCACTAAATAGTCCAAACTTTGAAAATTCATAACTAGTTATAGAAAACTCTAAATTGGACAAACTCAAAGGCATTCAACTCACACTAGGGTTTAGTATTTATTAAAAATACTAAAATTCTAGAAATCAACTTAAATCAAAAAGTCAACAATCGTGTCAAACTTAGTTCAAAACAAGATCAAAACTTCAGAAATTCATAACTTTGGATGGAAAAATCTTAATTGGGCATGCTTATAGTCTAACTGATCAGGTTAAGGTCTATTATTTTATAAAAATATTAACTATCCACAAAACCTCTTTAATCAAAAAATCAATTTTGGACCCCTTAATCAGTGAAGAGGTGGACCCCTAACCTCCTAAAATTCACAGATGAAACATAAACTAAAAATATCATTACCCCAAGTTTTAAAATTGACTCACACACATTAAATTAACTATATTGAGCCTAATTCACTAATATTTGACAAACCTAGACAGTAGGCAACTTTAACTAACTACCCATCTTAGGATCTATCTCAGCTACACAGCCTTTCACACACACTTAGATGGTTTGTTAGGGCACCACTTCTAAACCTAGGCTAGGCCGGTGTTTACTTTTCTATTATGTACCGAGTTTTTCAAGATTTCACAGCATGTTGTGATTGAGATGATACTCATGTGTTTGCTTACTTTTACTGCACTCTGGAAATTGATGTGATTGCACGATAGACTACCCATAGGTTAGGATCGATCTTGATACTAATGATGTTTTATGTAGGTGGTCATACTCATGCAGCGTAAAATAAAAGGGGGGCAATAATCATGATTTAAAGGCTGACATTATTTTATGCAGGTGCTTCAGAAATTGCTCAGCCCCCCTAAATAAATGAGGGCTAATTAAAATCATAAGTATAAATTGCTACAGGTGTTCTAGAGTTTGCTTAGCCCTTAAAATAACTAAGAGCATGGCCAAGTGTGGCTGTGATGAATATTTTTATTTTCATATAAACTTCTTAGGATGATGTATAAACTGCTTGGGATGTTTTTATTAATTTGGTTATTTATTATTATTTTATGTGATATTGATTGCGTATAGGTTGTATGCTTTTCTTAGTTTATTGGCGATCTGCATGCCGCTTTTGTTTTAGCCTGGGTTTTGTTAGGCTCTCTAAGGACTAAAATTTTTTCTATTCATAACTAATATCTAAAATTTTAAGGTTTAAATAATTTAGCAACCTAACGACCTAGAAATTGTCAGAATCTTCCGGGGTCGCATGCATATTATTGTATTTCTCTCTCTCCTTCTATAAGACACTTCCCCGCCCGTGGGTAGAGTCCACATAATCTGACCTATGAGGATGAGGTGATGGATCTGGGGAAGCCCAGTCTAATTCTAAAAATTATTTTCATAAGCATTTTTAAAATCCTGTGCATATCTGATTTGGATACTTTAACCAGCATGCATTGCTTTAAAAATCAACTTAATCAAAATTTTAATTGTATTAGTCCTAGGAGCATTCACCTTACATAAGTCTGGGGCCACTTAGGGAATTCTCTAGACGTCAGCCTTAATTCCAAAAACTATAACCTATCCACCTATATTTCATAAAAATGACCGGACTCATGATTTTGAAGCGACTAGGTGGTTAGCTGGCTCCCCAATCCAGGCCGGGGTAGGTCCAGATTTTGTATTGCATTAGTTAGGACACGGGTGTCGGTGTTGTGCGTAGAACGCTAAACCCATTAGATTTAGGATTCAAGGCTACTATTGTTTCAAAGTATGCCTCATTAATAGGTAAGTCTTCTATCGTCCAGAGATTATAAACCCTACATATCTGCATCACACAGATGACGTCGCCTCCATCCTTCTTTTATGTATGCTTCGAGTGCATGATTTATTTCTTTTTTTCAGTTTCTTTTCACTACCTTAGTCCCTCCGGATGCTGATCTGAGCCGTGCATGATGACTAAGCCTAATTGAACCTTTCTTTTCCTTTGAGTAGGATTTCCTAGTCTTCTCCCTATGTGTCAATCCCAATTTGGGAAGAATAATATAGAATCCTTAATCAAGAGTTTTCTCAGGCCCCGGCTTGAGATGTAATTAACCACGGGGGCTTGCGCCCGTGGGAAACTGAATCCCACTTTCAAATAAACCCCACTCGAGCAAATGTATCGGGTGGGGGAAACATGTTGTGATGATAAGGTCATATATATTGTTACCCATCGAGGTGTGCTGGTGAAAGCCACTATCCTCAATGGTTAATCATTTGTGCGATCGAATCTACCCTCCCATTGGCCAAATACTGTCTCCCCTCGCGGGCGGCGATATTTTTCTGTGTCCTTTCGGAGGTCCATAGAAGGCTAGCAAAGAATTCATAGAGGAGCTCAGAGTGGAATAGAAATGCCAAAGTAAGAATGAATTGAAGGGTGGTGTGAGCAAATAGACTGAGTACATGGAAGTTTAGATCTTCTTGATTTATGATCTTAGAAGGGTTGATCTCGACAGCCTTATAGCAATGATATGCCTCTTCATCCATTGCTTCAGGAAAATGGGGATCAACTGGACGTCTGGAAGAACTCCATATGAGAGCCCTTGAATGGTTTCCACCGGCCATTATAAAGAGTAGAAACTTGTATAGGAAGAGAGAAAGATTAATATGAAGGAATGGTGTGAAGCGGATGCTTGTGATTCCTTTCTTTAAATAGAAATCATACATATCGTACATTATGATGTAAGATCATATAGTACAATTAAAAGAATTTAATTCATCCAGTTCAATTAGTCAAAAAACTTGGTCCTATCATACAGTATGATCATAATTGTGCTTGACAATCACTGTTAGAAAAGTCATCCTGAGGTGTCAGCTGGACGATCTTTGACTGGTCATATTGTATAGGGTGAACAAGCATACATACAATACGATACAATATTAAATATTATAGAGGCCAAATTCAATTCGTCCAATAATGAGTGCCACGTGTATCATACAGTATGAATTTGATGTTCGTATAGTATGATCACCAATAATTGATCAATCTGAACATTGGAGGTTCTATAAGCATTGATGCAATATTTTGTGAAGATTATACAATACGATTTGTGTGTGATGATTAGGAAAACTTCATGAAAAGAAAAAAAATCACACAAATAGGTCACAAACATAAATAATAAACTTAAACAATCACAAAATAAATTGCATAAAAATACACAAAAATATTTAAGTTTTTAATTTCCAATTGATCCTGAATCAAGCATAAATGTCTATAACACCTAGTCTAGGCCTCAAGGTGCTAAAGGTGTCATAGGCAAGTGGTTTTTTAAAGATGACCACCAATTGATTTTTAGTAGCTATAAGTTGTAGTTCTATATCTCCCTTAGTTATATGATCTCTAATAAATTATGTCTGATGTCTATATGCTTAGTCCGGGAGTGTTGGATTAAATATTTTTAGATATAGATGGCATTAGTATTATCACACATGATTACAATAGTGCCGACAAAGAGTCCAAGGTCAAGGAAATATTGCTTAAGCCATAAGACTTGAGCAACATAGCTTTCTATAGTTGTGTATTCCGTTTCAGTGGTAGATAGGGCTATATAACTTTGTTTTCTATTAGACCAGAAGGCTAGAGATTATCCTATGAATTAACAGGTTTCATAAGTATTTTTTCTATTAACCCTACATCCTATAAAGTCTGAATCAGAATATCTTATTATTTTGAAGGATAAGCTATGTCTAGGAAACCAGATTCCTAGGTTTTGGGTTCCTATAAATATTTAAGAATTCGCTTAATAGTAATCATATGGAATTCTTTAGGCTCAACTTGTAATCTAGCAAAAAGATAAACACAAAATATAATGCCAAGTCTGCTAGCAATCAAATACAAAATAGATTT
This sequence comes from Dendrobium chrysotoxum, assembly GCA_019925795.1. Classification (NCBI taxonomy): domain Eukaryota; kingdom Viridiplantae; phylum Streptophyta; class Magnoliopsida; order Asparagales; family Orchidaceae; genus Dendrobium; species Dendrobium chrysotoxum. Next base: position 3,334,670 of record CM034311.1, read on the forward strand.
GATAATCCCCCTATACTTCTTCTGATCTATAAAATTTTCACTTAGATCCTTATCCAATTGAATGGTAGAGCCCATAGGTGTATTTATTGCCTTAGTATTTTTCATTTCATATTTCTTCAAAATATCCTTGATATATTTTCCCTAACTAAAAAAAGTTTCATCATCTCTTTAATTCACATTAAATCCAAGAAGTAAGCTTTCCCATTATACTCATTTCAAATTTTTTGCTCATTATTTTTGAAAATTTATTACAAAGATTTTTATTAGTTGATCCAAATAATATACCATCCACATAATTTTGAATAATGAGTAAATCTTCTCCTATCCTTTTTAGAAATAGGATGGTATCTACACTACCCTTAACAAAGGATCTATCAACGAGGAAGGAGCTAAGTATTTCATACCATGCTCTAGGTGCTTGCTTTAATCAATACAATGCCTTCTTTAATTTGGATACATTATTGGGAAATTATGAATTCTCAAATCTATGGGGTTGTTCTATATAGATATCTTCCTTTATATCCCCATTTAGAAAGGTACTCTTAACATCCATCTAATATAATTTAAAGCCTCTAAATCAAGCAAAAGCTAGATAAACTCTAATGGCTTTTAACTTAGCTACAAGGGTGAATGTTTCTTCAAAGTTCTATTTGATTATACCCCTTAGCTACCAACCTGGCATTATTCCTAATCACTATGCCAGAGTCATTCATTTTATTTTTAAAGACACTTAGTTCTAATAATACTCTGGTCCTTAGGTCTTCTAACCAACTCCCAAACATCATTCTTAACAAATTGATTTAATTCTTATTACATGGCTAGGATCCAAAATTCATCATATTGGGCTTGATCTATATTTAAGGGTTCTACTATAGAGATAAAAGCAGAGTAGCTAACCTCCTTTCTAAGTAGATTCCTAGTTCTTACTCCATCATAAGATGAGCTTCTTAGGATGACTAGATGAATATCTCCAATCTCTAGGCAAAGGATCTTGAGGCTATACTCTATTTTCTAGGTCAATAGATTCTACCACTTATTCTTTTAATATAGGCTCAACAGATCTATTAGATTCATCAAATGCTATATGTGTGGTCTCCTCTACCACTAATGTCCTCCTATTTAAACTCTATAGGCTTTACCTATAGAAGAATATCCTAGAAAAACTCCTTCATCAAATTTAGGATCAAATTTTCCTAAGGGAGATTTTTCATTTTTTAGAATGAACACCTTTTAACCAAAAATATGAAGGTAAGAGAGATTGGGTGTCCTATTTTTGAGTAATTCATGGTGTCTTATTGAGTTTGGATGTGACATTAACCTTATTAAAAACGTAATAAGCAGTATTCACTGCTTCAATCTAAAAATATTTAGGAAGTGAATACTAAGCTAGCATGGCTTTAGCATCTTCTACCAAGATTCTATTCTTTCTTTTAGTAATCCAATTCTAATGAGGGGTTCTAGGAGCTAAAAAATTATGCTATATTCCCAGCTCCTTATAGAATAATTCAAACTTATCATTTTCAAAATTTCCATCATGATCACTATGGACAGTTAAAATTTCATAACCTAATTTCTTCTATAACCATGTGGAGAATGTCCTAAATTCCTCAAATAATTTATTTTTATGTGATAAAAATATAATACAAGTAAATCTCGAGTAATCATCAATAATCATATATCAATATATTTTTCCACCTAAGCTGAAAGTGCTGACATATCCAAATAAATCCATGTGGAGGATTTCTAAAGGTCTACAGGTGGTGATGTCCTTGACTGAGTGAAATGAACTTTTGATTTATTTTCCTAGTTAGCATGCATTATAAAAGTTATCCTTAATTAGAGAATTCTAGTTTGGGTATGCCTCTAACTAGGTCCTTTTGGGTTATCTTTCTAAATTTTTTCATGCTTGCATGACATAGTTTCCTATGCCATAGCTAGGATTCATTAAAAATAATTTTCAAACGTAAAGAACTAGTATACTAAATACAATTTAAGTCAAGCATTTAAATATTATTAATTCTCTTTCCTTCTAAAATAATATTTCCATTTAAACTGATCACTTAACTTGTAGATAAGAATTTAATATCAAAACATTTGTCACATAATTGACTGTTACTAAGGAAGTTATGTTCCAAGCCATCAATTAGTAAAATATTTTTAATAATTAAATTCTTAGAATTTCCAATCATACATAAACCTACCACTTTCCTGGTGGTATTGTCGAGTCATCATCGTAATGTCATCATCCCCTCAGCTATAGAGCTATCACTATCAAAGTTATTGACTTTTAAAGACACAGCTTTCTCCTTTTTCCTATCTCTTGCATTCTTCAATCTCTAACTCACACCTTACTCATAGGTTATAAGTGAGCCTACCAAGTTATCTATAATAAACATTAAGATATTTTGATTCACAAATGGTAGTAACCTTAGCATCATAATTACTAAGTAGACAACGAAGAGTTTTGTTCACTTTTTTAGAATTTGAAAGCTCTCTACCTAAAGCATGCAAGAATGTCACTATTTGAGTAAACCTAATGTATATGTCCGAGTTGGTTTCATTCGGTTTCATGTGAAAAAGTTTATAATCATGCAATAAGATGTTCAACCCAGATTATTTGACTTCACTAGTACCTTTGTATGTAATACATAGTTTATCTCAAATGTCCTTGTTAGTAGTATAGGTAGAAACTCTTATGTAATCTTCAGACTTAAGAGCATAGAAAAAGTAATTTAAATATTTTGCATTTAATTGAGCTAAGTCCCTATCCTCATTACTCCATTCATTAAACAGTAATTTAGTTTTGATGCCATTAACAAAATAAAGGAGTGTAGAATAACCTTCTTGTACCAAAAATCACATGCAAAAATTAATAGATTCCAAGAAAGTAGACATGTAGATTTCTCAATAATCAAATGGTATGTTGTCAAATAAAGGTGGACGAGTTATAGAATAACCCTCCGTGGTGTTTCTATTACCGAGATGTGCCATGGATCACTTTTCTCAAGGTTTTCTAAAATGCTACCTGTGAGATTCGCTCTGATACCAATTGATGGTTTGATGTAGGATGTTAAGCCTCATTGGACTATCCCTAGGCACACCAAGAGGAGGTGAATTGATTATTTTGGGTTTAGAATTCTTTAACACAAAATAATTTTTGAGTTTTTTTAATAACTTAAAACAAATAATATTATCACCCAATGTGGAAGCAAATTAACAAAACAAACTTATAATTGTGGTGAGAATGAGTTACTCAAATCAATATATCATCAAACATATAATTTTTCAACGTGCAATTTTCAAGAAAAATAAAGTGTAGAAAAGCAAATTGTAAGTAAAACTTAAAATGAATACACTAGACTTTTATAGTGGTTTGGTCAAATAATAACCTACATCCACTCCCGGAAGTCCTCCTCTTTGAGTATTGTACTAAAATTGTAGTGTCTCTCTTATAGCCCCCACAGCTAGGAGAAAAAGCCCTTATAATCTTTTCACCAACCCGGTGTGGCAAAAAGTATTGACCAATTTTTCACCCTCATGGTGAAGGAAAATAACTTAGCAATCATTTTTCACCCTTTTGAGTAAAGCAGAGAACCTCGATGGCCTTTGGGCTGGCATTCTTCTTCCCAGAGCTATCCAATAAATGAAGAAAGACACTCAGAGGAAGCAAGGCAGAAGCTTGCTTGGAGTAACCGTGTGAAAACCCCTCACACTCCTCCCTCACACACAAACTCTCCTTTCTCTTTCTCAAAGCTCTCTAAGATCTCTATCAAAGCTCTCTCTAGAAAATCCAACAGCCAAAGACTCAAACAAGTCAATTAAGAGAGCTTAAATACAAGACTTCATAAAACCCTAATAATTTAATTCTATGGACACTGATTATATAATATGATAAAAGATCATACAGTACGATTAATTCAAAAAGCCCTGTTAGTAATGTATGATGAATTAGGCATTATATGATTAGTTCAAGTATTTGAGCTGGTCATCTAGTACGATATAAGGAATTGTCCAGTACTATTAGTTCAATCAAATTGGATTATCATCCCATATGATCAATTATGATAAATTATCATTCCATGCATAGATCAACTCATATAGTATGATTGGTCTAGTCGTACAGTATAATCTAATTGGAATAATTAATCCCAATTTGATCCCCTAATTATAGGATTAGATTAAGTAAGATTTAATTATATTATATAATACAATGCTTATCGTAACGTATGATTACTACAAATTTTGAATTTCAAGATATTACCTAAATATAATTGGTGCTTGAGATCATGATTTCTACTGATTGTCTTATACGATATGGATCATACAGTATGATGAGTAAAAAGAACTTTAATTATGACAATTAGTTATTACAATATTTTTTTGAATAACTGATCATGCAGTATGATATGGATCGTATAATATGATTAGTTCAAAAAATTTACATATCTAATTTTGTCACTTTCTCACTCCCCTGTGTGTGTATTCGGTCACCAAGTTTAGCATCCACCAAATATAAGACTTTGACTCAAGAAATATATAATTAAATTATTACAAATCTGGTTTTGATGATGACAAACATGTTTCCAGTGTGTTTTGCTTGGCTAACCCGTTTTAGGCACAAAAGATCACGAGCCACTCAAGCCAACTCAAGATCGGGTCCAAGTGTGTCCAATGTACTATTTTTCTTTTTCTTGAGTCAATTGTAATGTAACTAATCCCCCAGCTAAGTAACCTTGCACACACACACTCAGGGGGAGAGCTTGAGTGAATTAGAGTTTCTGTTCATTTTTTGTTCAGATTGTCCTAGACGATATTCACATCGTCCTGGATGATCAGGTAAAAATAGAAACCCTAATTAAGGCGACTAAGTTAAGAGGGTCTGATTAAGCAGATCGTCCTGGACGATCTTTGATCGTACGGGACGATATGCCCAGATAAAAAATTCTCAGCCGCCAGATCAAGTTAGGCAAGTTTTTATTTAAGTTATTGGTCTGATCGTCCCGGACGATACGTGTATCATCCCGAATGATTCAGTACAATCATTCCTAAATTAATCTGGTAATTAAGAAAAGCAATTTATTTTGATTGATACGATCATATCATCTTGGACGATCGCAGGATCGTCCCGGACGATCATGATCGTCTAGTGCATTTAAGTTGTACGTCCAGAACTATGTACAGGACGATTTGGGCACTTTTTGAACTAATCGTATAGGACGATGTCCCTATCATCCTGGACGATCAAGTCATTTTTTGGTCGTCCAGCACAAGTTTCTCTGGACGACCCGAACTGTCTTCTGGACGATATTCCATGATTTACACTAATCGTCCCGGACGATCGCAGGATCGTACGGACGATATGATCAATTTTTTCTACTGATCATCCAGAAGAGCCAGATCGTCTAGGCTAAATCAGTTGAATTTGAACTAATCGTACAGGACGATCTACCGATCATCCTGGACGATCTTGGCCGACCAGTTGAAATTTAGGGCAAATTTTAAGCCCTCCTATAAAATAACTTTTTCCAAAACAAGAAAATATTTTTCCACCTTCCTTTCCAGAGAAACCCTAGAGAGAGAGAGAGAGTTTGGGAGAGAGGGAGAAGATCTTGTGAGAGGGAGTTAGTGAGGGATTCACTAAGGTTGCTCCAAGCAAGGATCAGAGTCGTCTTCTCCGCTCGTCATCTTTCGTCTAGTTGGTGTTCGTCGTGGGAGGATCGTTTGCAAGAAGATCTGGGGTTCTCTGCCCGCTTCAGGTGGAAGCAAAAGGAGGTCGGTGTTCTCAGCCTCACCGTGTGGTGAAAAGGAGGTATTGTACAGGCTTCTCCGCCTTACTGTGGGAGCAAAAGGAGAGACACTTTTTGTTTAGTGTAATACCCGGAGGGGAGGCTCCCGGGAGTGGACGTAGGTCAAGTTGACCGAACCACTATAAAATCTGGTTTGCTTTTCTGATTCAGTTCTGCACTTTACTTTTCTGATATTAACTGCTTGGGTGAATCTCTGTGATTGATCTTTTCGTTGTTGTTTACTTGTTTCCACTGCAAAGTATTGAAAAGATTTTTCTGTTGTTCGTGAAATTTTTAAATAACCATTTCACCCCCCTCTTGGTTAGCCTCGGGACTAGTTCACTAGGGCTTAACATCCCTATCAAACTTTCATAAATAAAATTAAAAATATAAACTCTTATAGAAACTTAAACCTATTCTACCGAGTCTTGAGTTGATCACTTTGAGCGGTGTATGGCGGACCTAAAATGTTAGTGCAGTAAGAACAAATACCCAATAATAATAATAATAATAGGATATGACATTGTGGATAACCCAATAATATTTGTCATCATCAAAATCACAAGTCCTGGGTCCAGCTTTGGAACAAATAGTCTTTCTAGAAGAAATTTTCACTAACCAAGTACTTCAGATGCCAAAATATTTTTGAGAAAGGGAGGTTTAAAATCTGATTAAAAGCTTAGACAAGATTTGAATTACCATAGTTTTGAAGGAGTTTGAAGCATTGAACTAGGTGATTCCATTGTCAGATGATCTAGAACAAAATGATAGATAGAACTATACATGAAATGGCAATAAATGAGAGAGAATGGCATGATCAATCCTTTGATCAAATGGTGGTGCTGAACCACAACATTTACCTTCATCACTACAACCAGAAATATAAGAAGATTATGAAAGTAAAATCTTTATAATTTGTAATTAATTATATATAGCAAAACCAACAACAAAAAGAAATAACACACCACCAGTGCAAGATTAATCATTGGCATTTCTTGTATCCACACACTTTTGAGAGTGTTTCACAATATTTTGAATGCTATCAAAATATGTGTTTCATATCTGAGATAGCTTTTTCATGATTTTTTTTTCTTTTAGATAACTAATGCCCAAGGCTTAGTTATTATTATTAAGTTTTTTTAGCAACAACTTTCTTGTTGTTTTCAAAGAATTTATGGAGAGAAAAATGCTTTCAAGATCAAATTTATTGGTGTGGTAGCTGAAAAAAAAAGTTTTCCTCCAACTTTTTATGAAAAAAGGTTTACAATACCCATAAAAGTTTTCAAAAAATTTATTTTTCTAACTAATTTTGAGGATAGCTACAATCATCCCAAATAAATAAAGCTCGTGTGCAAAACCAATATAGTTCATTCTTTATATTCCTTTTTTTGCATATTTTAGATTCAATCAGTCCTTCAAAATCTTCTTGTAAATCAAAGTGTGATTATTGTTTCCCTACATCTGTTATATTTCTTACACAATAAGCATTATAATGGATTTGAGAAATTTTCAGCTGTAGAACCCAAAGTGTGTGGTATCAATTAAAAGGAAAAAAGTACCACAAGTGCTGGAAGCATCATCTTCTTGGATGGCATAAAGCTTTTGATTAGTTTCTTCTCTAGTGAACTACTAATTGAGCAATTATGTATTTAAAGTATCATCAAGGAAAAAAAAATGGAGCTAAGACTTATGGCATGTGTTAGTATATATTTGATAGTCCTTTACTGTTCAATGACCCTAATGATTGATTTATTGACAATGATTTTAATACAATTAGTCAATAAATTGTCAATATTTATCCTTCCCTAACAAAGGTTCCCTATAAACCTAAGAATGTATTTCTTGAATGGTTATAACAATGCATAAGTAACCAAAGATAAAATAGTTATTGCTCATTAATATGAATAGCTTAAACCAACAAATTTTTGAGAAACAAATAGATGTGAACAACCTAATTTCTTAGAATCAAAGACAATTTACTGAAATTTTAGGTATTTGCATAAAATTACGACCAATTAACATACAATTTAGTGGCTCTCAATGACACGATGGGCAACTGATTGCAACTTAGTTCAAATTGGATTAAATATGATTTCTTTGCCCCAACTTAGATCCAAATTTTAGCATGTTTCTTCATGAGATCCAAGTGAATACATGTTGCACTATTCAAATGATGTATAATATGGTATGTTGTTCAACCATGACCCATAAATAGCTGGGCAATTAGCTTTGCTCATAGCGGGATTTATTTTAAGTTATTATTAAATTATCATTTTTATAAAGTATAATTTTTCTTGGAACCTCATCAAGTATCCTTGCTCACCATGGGATTTATATTAAAGTTATTGTTAAATTATTCAGCCAATCTAATCATTTGAATTCCCATCTTTTTGAATTACAAGGTGATCTTAGAAGATGCTCTCATTGTTGACTTTTAATTTCAAATTAAAATAGGGTTAGATATTAGAGACCATCTAGAGGGTCACCTGGAAAAAAGTTAAGTTCGAGATTGTTTCAAATCTTCCAATTTAGATGCAATCAAGAAGGCTCTAACATCAGGTATACAGGTCTATTTTGGTTATGTTTAGTTCTTTATATGTTTCTTACACACAATTAGTGACATCAAATCACTTTTCAATATTTTTTCATCATGTCATAAGGCTCCAGAAGACTGGTGCATACTGAATTGTTAAGAATCCATAAACAGTTCACATACATCCAAGCTTTAGACTGGAATAGGCAAGCATCTTTTCTTGCATTCTTATAAGTCCTTTCTTAATCCATAACATTGATTTTTGTATTTATGTTTAGAGAAAAAACATTAGAATAAAGCATCTAAACTCAACCATAGAAGTAAACTAAACACCATATCATTTCATCTGAAAGTTTGTGTAGGTTGTTAAACCTAAAGGAACCAGCCCGAGGCAAACCAAGAGGGGGGTGAATTGATTATTTAAAAATTTTAAATAAAAAGAAAACACCTTAATCCCTTAATGCAGAAGCAAATTAAAATTATGATAAAAAAAATTAAAAGTTGGTCAATCACAGAGTAAACCATAGAAAAATAAAAGTATGGAATGATAAAAATAAAGCGCACAAAAACTTATAGTTGTTCGGTCCAACCTGACCTATGTCCACTCCTCGAAAATCTCCTTTTCAAGTATTACACTAAAAGTAGTATCTCTCATGTTGCCCCCACAGCAAGGCAGAGAAGCCCTTATAAAATCTTTTTCATCAACCTAACGAAGGCAGAGAACCTAAAAGCCTTTTTCACCCACCTGGTGAAGGCAGAGAGCCTAGAATCCTTTTTCACCCTCCTGGTGAAGGCAGTGAACCTGTAATCTTTTTCTTTCTCCTGGAGAAGGCAGAACCTAGGACAGTTGTTGCAGAATGTTTCCTTGGAGCCTCCAAAGGATCAAGGCAGAAGCTTGAAGAAGATGCGGAAGAACATTGCTTGGAGTAACCTTGTCAATCACTCACAAATCTCCCTTATAAAAATTTCTCCCTCTCTTCTCTCTCCCAAAGCTCTCCTAAGCACATCTTTGCTCCCTCACAAAATAATTAGCAGTCAAAAGTCTTTTAAAATAAGACAATGGAAGACTTTAAATAGAGAACCTCCAAAAAAGCCCTAAATTTTAATCTGGAGCTTCTGATTGTCTAGTACGATCCAAGATCATACTGTACGATTAGGTCAAAATAACACTTTTAGCCAACACGAATTATAACCCACTATACGATCAGTTCAAGTATTTTTATTGATCATCTTGTATAAATAATATATCTAATCATCAGTACGAGGGGCAGCATTTAATTATTATCTCATGTAGGAATCGATTCATACAGTATGATCATATTAATCGTCCTGTACGATTAGTACAAACACATTTCTAATCATCTAATATGAGGGGCGGCATTTAATTACCGTCCTATGCAGGAATTTGGTCGTACAATACGATCATCTCCCATTGTCTTGTATGATCTGATTGAATAATTTAACCATATTTAAACACCTAATCATAGGATCATTTAGGTTTGATTGTCATATATCGTATAATACGATGACTATCATATGATATGATTAGACACATTTTAAATATTTAAAATATTATCTAAATTATGATTGACGACTATTTTGTTAATTATAATGGATCAACCTGTACGATAGAGATCATACAATAAGATGAGTTTACTCAATCTTAATTAACTGAGATGCCCTAATAAGGATTTTTTTTATTTTAATTAATCATCCATTACGATATAAATTATACTGTACGACTAGTTCAAAAAACATAAATTTTTTTAACTCACCAACTCACTCCCTTGAGAGTGTGTGTACAAGGTTACTCTGCTTAGTATCCACCATATACATGACTTGACTCAAGAAAGGTAAAAGTTTATTGAAGTTGAAATTACAAATAGACTCAACCCTAGTCTACCCAATCTTGAGCTGATTGAAGTTGCAAGTGAATTATGGACCTGAAATATTAATGAGCAGGATAACAAAATAGATATTCAATAGTAACAATTAATAAAAGATAGCAATATGAAAATAATAATGCTTGTTATCATCAAAATCACAGTGCTTGGGCCCAAATTTGCAACATCATCTAACTTCTTTTTTGCCATATTATATATTATGCACTTCAAGTTAAAAAATTCTGGATAAGGAAATTAGCATACATTTGAATGTAGATATACTTTGAAGATACAACTTTTCTTCTCTTTCTTATAGGAAATGCCTCCTGGGTTATTTACCATGAACTTGTGCTTACCACCAAAGAGTACATGCGACAAGTAATGAATGATGCTTTCTACAGTCATAGATTAATGTTAAATTTATCATGAATTGCCATGATTGTACTCTCCTTGTAACCTTGTGTAGGTTACTAAGTTGAAGCCATAGTGGTTTGTTGAAATTGCTCCCCATTATTACCAATTGAAAGATGTTGAAGATTGTATGGATAACACTCTGCTTTCTCATGCTTTTTAAGTGAAATTCATTTTGCATTTGCTAACCATCTCTACTCTTTTGAACTTCATCAAACCCCAGGGAGAGCAACAATGAATTAATATTTTGGTTTTGACATTCTTTAGCTATTCCCATATTATACCAGCTGTACATACTAATTTTGTATACCAATCCAGAACATAAAAAGAAGGAAAAAAAAAAACAGATTTCCTTTCCCCCTCGGTTTATTGTAAATTAGATCATGTTATAGGGGTAACATTCCTGTGTTGGTGAGGCTAGGAATGAGGAGAGATATCTGCATAAAAAATCACTTTATTTTTTTTTCTTTTTAGCTTTCTAATTGTTATTATAATTATTTATTTTTACCTTTTTTTCTACTGAATATGATGATGTTTTTAGCCCATGTGCAGAGAAGTGCAAGAAGTGTCTCATTTGTCATGTTACCATTAAGGAGATAATGCTTGTTAATAATGCATGATTCTTTTAATGTATAAAAAAATGTTATAAATGATAATTGTACATTTATAATTATAAGCGACTTCTACGAGCATTTGAATGTGCTTGATTTTGGATGTTCTATTGTTGAATATAATCGATCATGCTGAAAAAAATGTAAATAAATTCAAGTTATAGTCTTTACGATAGTCTTATACACATTGCTATTACCAGCAATATGAAATTAAAATACATTTAGGGGTCATTTAGTTTCTTGTAGTTGAAAAGAATATTTTGTAAAAGTAATGATTCTTGTTTTCAGTCACTATTTGTGTTAAAAATCTATTAATTTTTAATTACATCCAATCAAAGGACAATTTTAATGTCCAATTTTTTCAAGGATTGTCTGAAAACAAATCCGCAATAGCAATAATCTCTTTTGTGGTTAATGTGATTAAAATATTTTGGATCATTTCATTTCACTTTTTGAAGACTTATGATGTAATTATTTCATTTTGCATTGAGCTTTTATCAAAAAAACTCTCTCTTTTTCCTTGAATATTTGTGAAATTTAAGTTTGTTTTATATCAAATTCACATTTTCTCATTATTGTTAATGTCGAGCATCAAAATCAAATGACATTTGATGTCAATTTAGATTTCAATTCTTGTTAACATAGTACCTGCATGAATCGAAGCAAATAATATGGAAACCCTTCTTCCAAGAGTGGATTATTGGGAGGTGACCTCTTTTCAACTTTCACAAGCATGGTACCTCCCAGGTTATCAACTCTTTTTTTCAAAAAATAGAAACAAAAAATCTAGCGCCTATATGCATCATGCCATTGTCATAGCTCTCTGTGTCCTGCATTTTCTTTTTCAGTGGGCATAATAAGAGTCTATGCCCCCTGCCTTGTCTTATGAAATATGATGTTGAAGAAAGTTCATTGGGCCCAAGGCTTCCTCTCTGATAAGGTGCAAAGCAGTTCATTCCAACTTGAATGACAAATCTGGTATGATGGTTGTTCTCCGCTAACCACAAGGATATTGGTACTCTATATTTCATCTTCAGTGCCATTACTGGAGTGATTGGCATATACTTCTCTGTACCGATTCATACAAAATTAGCTAGACCCGACGATCAAATTCTTGGTGGGAATCATCGACTTTATAATGTTTTAATAATGGCTCATGCTTCTTTAATGATATCTTTTGTGGTGAAACCGGCGATGATAGGTGGTTTTGGTAATTAGTCTGTTTAATTAGCCGATTATTTATCAATTAAATATAATTCTTTTGTTTAAAATAAACACATTGCAACTACTAAGCTTTACCTTTAAACAAATATATAAAAGTGGTTCTCATTTAACTTCATAATTTTCATTTAAATAAACATTTGATAATAAAAATTTTGTTCTTAAATGCTTAGTATATGATAATAATGAAATTTTCCACTATTTTTTTATTAATTTATTTTTGATGTAATGATTATAATAATTACTACGGGATAGAATATATGTGATGAAGAGTTAGAATTTTACATCTTAGCATTGCACGAATATCTAGCTCACACACAGAGAACACAAGATTTTTATGTGGAAAACCCTAGAAGAGGGAAAAACCATGGGGCATGGCCCAGTTGAAAAGATTCCACTAGAACTTCAGTAGGTTACAGTGGGTTGACTTGCCTCCAAGGGTGATCAGATTACAAGTATATATCAAACGTAGGGTTGAAGTCTGGGGTATGTGAAAGTCTGATGTGACACTGGCAGAACTTCAGGGTCACCCGGTGATCTGGAAGAATTCTGGGCCCAAGGGGGTGGTCTGGTAGAACTTTGAACCTTATGGGGTTATCCGACAGAGCTGAGGATGTTAGGTGGTGGTCTGGCGGTCCGACGGTCCGGTGGAGTTGAGGACGTCTGGCAATGGTCCGACATAGCTCAGAGTATCAAGCGGTGGTCCGATAACATTAAGGACGTCAGGTGGTGGTCCGACGGAGTTGAGGAAGTCAGGAGATGGTCTGGTGGAGCTCAAGGCGTCAAGCGGTGGTCCGGCGGAGTTGAGGACATCAAGTGGTGGTCTGATGGAGTTGAGGATGTCTGGTGGTGGTCTGGTGGAGCTCAGGGCATCAAGCAGTGGTCCGACAGAGTTGAAGATATAGGTGGTGGTTTTATGGAGTTGAAGATGTCAGACGGTGGTCCGACGGAGCTCAGGGTGTCAGGCGGTGGTCTAGCGGAGCTCAGGGCGTCAAGTGGTGGTCCGGCAGAGCTCAGGGCATCAGGCAGTGGTCCGACAAAGTTAAGGATGTCAGGTGGTGGTCCGACGAAGCTCAGAGCGTCAAGAAGTGGTTCGACGGAGTTGAGGATGTAAGGTGGTGGTCCGATAGAGTTGAGGACATCACGCGGTGGTCCGGCGGAGCATAGGGCATCATGCGGTGGTCCGACGGAGTTGAGGATATGAGGTGGTGGTCCGGCAGAGTTGAGTACATCTGGTAGTGGTCCGGTAAAGCTCAGGTCATCAGGCGGTGTTCCAGCAGAGTTGAGTACATCATGTGGTGGTCCGGTGGAGTTGAGGACGTCAGGTGGTGGTCCGACGAAGCTCAGGGTGTCAGGCGGTGGTCCGGCGAAGTTAATGACGTCAAGTGGTGGTCCAACGGAGTTGAGGACTTCTGGTGGTGGTCCGACAGAGCTCAGGGCATCAGGCTGTGGTCCGACAGAGCTTAGGGAGTCAGGCAGTGGTCTGACATCTGGTGGTGGTCCGACGAAACTCTAGCGGTGATCCAGCGAAACTCTGGCAGTGGTCGAGGAGGAGCAAGGAGGTAAGAGCGATCTCCAATCTCTCTCTTTTCCCCTTAGGATTAGATGCCCTTTTCAAAGAGGAGAGGGGGCTCTATTTATAGATTTTTGAGAGTGGCATGGCCCATAAATAGGAGGAAGATCAAGGGTTATTAGGGAGTGGTTTGAATGGACGGCTGATGTTAAATCCCTTGATCGTGGATTGTTTGCTGGACATTTGAAGGTCTGAGAGATATCATATTTTGGCAATCTTAGGCTTGTTGGATTCGTCTCATTGAGACACTCGATTCAACTATAAGCACATCATATTTGGAGACCATTTGGTAATCCAAATTATGGTTTGAACCTTTCAACAGTGCTTCAGACCCTTGATTTGGACCCATTTGGGCTCATATTGTGTTGAATTTGGTGTCGTTGGGTTTCTATTTCCGAGATATTCAATTTGAATATAAGTTTACTGAAATCAGAGTTTAGATGGCTCTAATTTTAATTTTGAAAGTTTATAACTTGATTTTGCCTTGAGATTCGTACCCGATGAAGAGAATTTTTTGAGGATGTATCAGTTGCACCCTTATTTTCAGATGTCAAAGCTCCATGAGTCTGAAAATATGTATCACAACATTTAAAATTAGTCGAATCGCAAATAATGCCAAAAAATTGCGTTCCAAAATATATAAATGTGCTCAAACGTAGTCATAGAGGCCCCATTGAGCTCCAAAAGTGCCGAAATTGAGTCCGGAACATCAAAAAATGTGTCCAGGGACCCCAAAAAACATTCGATTTGGACCTTCTGGGCCAAAAATCAGGCCCGAACATGCGTATGCGGCCGAACCGGGCGCATGATCTGGCATAGCAACCGGTTACAGTTAATTTTTTTTAACCGCCTCTTTAGATGGTTTAGCTAACCGCCCGTGGGCAGTTTATTTGACCGCCACACATTTTTTTTAGAGAGATATTTCTATTTTTTTCTTCTTTTTTTTAGAAAGGATTTTTTTCTCTCTTTTTTTTATTTGGAGAGCCTTTTTTCTCTCTCCAACCACCCCCTCCTACTATAAATAGCCCTCTAGGGGGTATGAATTTCTTGCACCTCTTCCTCCTCTCTTCTTTCAATTGAGGCCTTATTTTAGCCCTGTATAGGCGGCATCCCTTGTGCAGGCCCATGGCCCCTCTCTGCAAGAAGGAGATTCCTCCCCCTTCTTCTTCTCTCCCTCACGCTGAGGCATTCCCCTAGTCCATTTCAGGTGGTATCCCCTGTATTGGTCTAGGTCCCCTCACTTAATAGGCGCCTCCTCCCCCTTCTTCTTCTCTCCCTCACGTTGAGGCATTCCCCTAGTCCATTTCAGGTGGTATCCCTTGTGCCGGTCTAGGGCCCCTCACTGAGTAGGAGTCTTTTCCTCTTTCTTTGAAAGATTCTGCGGAGGTCTGATGTTAGTCAGTGGATGTCTGACAACTGATGGAAGTCCGACATCAGGAAGAATTTCGACGAGAGTCTGGCGATGGGTAGTAGTGCGGCGATGGGTAGTAGTCCGACGAAAGTCTATCGATGGGCAGAAGTCTGGGATTGGGTAAAAATTTAATGTCGGGTAGAAATTTAGAATTGGGTAGACATCCGATGAGGGTCCGACAACGGGCAGAAGTCCGGTGTCAGGTAAAAGTTCAACGTTGGGTAGAAATCTAACTAAAGTTCTGCGACATGCAGTAGCCCGATAATGGGTAAAAGCTCATAGAAGTCCATCAACATATAGAAATTTGGCATCATGTAGAAGTACGGCGTCGGGTAGAAGCATGGCGTCGGGTAGAAGTCTGATGAAAGTCTGGTGACTGGCAGAAGTCCAGCAATGGGAGGAAGCTCGACATTGGGCAGAAGTTCGACGAAAGTCTTGCGATGGTTAGGAGTCCAATAACGGGAATAGGTTTAGCGTCGGGTAGAATTCTGATGAAAGTCCTACAATGGGTAGAAGTTCAACAATGGCAGGAAGTTTATCATCGAGGGCTTTTTGATGGCGTGAGCCTGTATGGAAGAGGTTGAGAGAATCCATCAAGGATGTATGACCTATCTGAGATTGTATGTCGTAGCACTGCTCGATGACATTAACATGTGTGGAAGAGATTGAGAGAATTCATCAAGGATGTATG
Organism: Dendrobium chrysotoxum; assembly: GCA_019925795.1. Classification (NCBI taxonomy): domain Eukaryota; kingdom Viridiplantae; phylum Streptophyta; class Magnoliopsida; order Asparagales; family Orchidaceae; genus Dendrobium; species Dendrobium chrysotoxum. The sequence continues at coordinate 3,350,790 of CM034311.1, forward strand.
ACCTATACGAGGTTGTGTGTCAGTGCACAGCTCGATGACATTAACCTATGTAGAAGAGATCGAGAGAATCCACCAAGGATGTATGACCTATCCGAGGTTGTATGTCAGAGCCCTATTCGATGACATTAACCTATGTGGAAGAGGTCGAGAAAATCCACCAAGGATGTATAACCAATCTGAGGTTATATGTCAAAGCCCTGTTCGATAATGTTAACCTGTGTGGAAGAGGTTGAGAGAATCCACCAAGGATGTATGATCTATCCGAGATTGTATGTCAGAGTCCTGCTCGATGACGTTAACCTGTGTGGAAGAGGTTGAGAGAATCCACCAAGGATGTATAACCTATCCGAGGTTGTATGTCAGAGCCCTGCTCGATGATATTAACCTGTATGGAAGAGGTCAAGATCGAATCCCCCTGGGATTGATCGTCCAATGATTGAGATATAATAAAGATTGAGTATTTCTCAAATCAAGGATTGTGATTTGATTCACATCCTCCTAACATGTTTGAGCTATCTGAGGTTGTATGTCAGAGTCCTACTCAATGACGTTAACCTATATGGAAGAGGTCAGATCGAATCCCCCTGGGATTGATCATCCAGTGATTGAGTCACAATAAAGATTGCATATTTCTCAAATCACGGATAAAGAGACTATATTCGTCTGTAGTTTTTTATTATTAGCATTTTCTATTCTTTTTAAAGAAGTAGATAATATCAAAATGGAGCGCACAACACATCACTATATTATATAGGATAATATAATAACTTCCTAATATAACCTAGGGATAGAAGTGTTACACCATATTAAAAATATAAGATATACGTACGGGGACAACGCAATATTTGACTTGGAAGGAAAAAAACTAGGGATATCAAAACGACAACCTACTTATAAAAGTGATACAATGGAACAAGACGACTACTATTACTAACACAAATGCATATACTGTATGATCATTTGATCTCACCAACTATTTGAATATTATTCAATGGTTGTCTTTATTGTTATTAATTTTTCCCCCAGTATCATCTCGAGTAGGTGGGCTTTGGATGAATCACCAAAGATATCCTTGTCGGATCAGCCTCTTAATCTCATCCTTGAGTTATTTGCAAACTTCAGTCGTGTGTCCATGACTATGGTGAAAATGACAGTATTAATCTTGATTTCTTATGTTCGGCTTCAAAGGATTATGCCACTTAATACTTTCTTGATCTTGGATGGCCATCAACACATTTGCTCGAGGGCATTGAGTGATGTATACTCCTCCTCTTATAGAAACTCACGTCGTGGTATTGGGGGTCTAGGAGAGAAGTTTTTCTTTCATTGCGAGAATGAGTCCTCCATTGTAGGGGCATTTTTATGCTTCCTAGGAGTTTGCTCAAATTGCTTCTTATAGGCATTAATAGCTTCATCCGCTGATATTTGTGCCTCCACATGATGAATCAGGTCAGCATATAAGGGAACCGTGTCTCGCATAAGTGCTGAGTAGAATGGGTCATGATGAAGCCCTCCTAGAAAAACTTCTCTAAGTAACTCGGGATCTACTCCAGGAATTTATCAAGCCTCAACAGAAAATCATTATAAATACTCCTTCAATAATTCTCCTTTATTTTGGTGGATCCTAGAGAGGTGCAAAGAATTCTTAGCAATTCTTCGATTGGCGATAAATTATTCGATAAACATCTTGGCCAATCTAACGAATGTAAGAATTATTCCAGCTGAAAGTGAGTAAAATCACATTCGAGCTTGTCCTTTTAAGGGTAGCAGGAAAAGCTTGGCATAGGAGTGCATTTGAGGCTCGTTTTATATGCATGATAGTCCTATAGTGATCGATATGCTTATATGGGTCAGATGTCTCATCGTAGGGATTAATATTTAGTAGTTTGAACCCTATCAGAATTGGGTGTTGAAGGATGGCTTCAGCAAGGGGTAAGGACTCTTAGAAGTCCTACTGACGAAGAGATTTTCTTGCACCTCCAGCGGGAAACTCTTCTTGAACCAATCTTCATAGTTCATGCCATAGGACGTTGCGAGGGAGTCCAGCAATATGTGGTGGGGCTAAGTCCTCAGGGACATCTAGAGGAATACAATATTGTTGACCTATACGTGAAGGATGGGTAGAGCTTGCTGTGTCAGCAAGTTCATTATCTTGATGAGTCAGAGGATGCCTCCTTGGCAGAGGGAAAGGAATCTCGACATAAAGATGTTCTGATAGAACCTCTCCGACCTAGGGTGGATCTTGAGGGAGAAGGATCTCTACCTATGGAGCTAGTGCCGGCTATCGGGTCTCTCATAGAAGTTGAAGGATCTCATTATAAGATTCCTCCATTATTTGAATACGATCTTCTAGGGATGGTCCTGATGTGCCTTCTCTAGCAGCATTTTGCCCCCCAAGATGAAAAGAGGCGGATACTAGGCATCCATGACTCATAAACTGATTATGGGATTGATGTGAATTAGAGAGGGAGGCTCCTAGGATACGATTGCTACGCCTATTGGCCATTGCAGTGGTGCTTCAGGATAGTGGGACCTGCATTTCCCACAAACAATGCCAAACTGTTGTGGGCTAGAATATACACGACGATAGAGTTAGAATTTTATGTCTTAGTGTTGCACGAATATTTAGCTCACACATAGAGAACACAAAATTTTTACGTGAAAAACCCTGGAAAAGGAAAAAATCATGGGGTCTGGCCTAGTTGAAATGATTTAACTAAAACTTAAGTAGATTATAGTGGGCTGACTTGCCTCTAAGGGTGATTAGATTACAAGTATCAATCGTAGGGTTGAAGTCAGGGGTATGTGAAAGCTTGATGTCACACTGGCAAAACTTCGAGGTCACCCAGTGATCTGGCAGAATTCTGGGCCCTAGGTGATGGTCTAGTGGAACTTCAGACCTTAGGGGTTTTAGGGGTTGTCCGACAGAGCTAAGGACATCAGGTGGTGGTCCAGCGGAAGTCTGGGCATTAGGTGGTGGTCCGATAGAGTTGAGGATGTTTAGTGGTGGTCTAACGGAGTTGAGGACATCAGGTGGTGGTCCGGCAGAGTTGAGGATGTCAGGTGGTGGTCCGGCAAAGCTGAGGACGTCAGGAGGTGATCCGGCAGTGGTCTAGCGAAGTTGAGGACGTTAGGTGGTGGTCCGATGGAGTTGAGGATGTCTAGCGGTGGTCCGACGGAGCTCAGGGCGTTAAGTAGTGGTCCAACAGATTTGAGGACGTCAGGTGGTAGTTCGACGGAGTTGAGGACATCTGACGGTGGTTAGGTGGAGCTTAGGGCATCAGGCGGTGGTATAGTGGAGTTGAGGATATTAGGCGGTGGTCCGATGGAACTCAGGGCAACAGACGATGGTTTAACGAAGTTGAGGACGTCAAGCGGTGGTCCGATGGAGCTCAGGATGTCAGGCGGTGGTCCGACGGAGTTGAGGACGTCAGGTGGTGGTCCGACAGAGCTCAGGGCATCAGGCGGTGGTCCGAAGAAGTTGAGGACATCAGGTAGTGGTCCGGTAGAGTTGAGGATGTCAGGCGGTGGTCTGGTGGAGCTCAAAGCGTCAGGCGGTGGTCCGGCGGAGCTCAAAACATCAGGCGGTGGTCTGATGGAGTTGAGGACGTCTAGCGGTGGTTTGGCGGAGCTCAGGGCATCAGGCGGTGGTCCGGCGAAATTGAGGATATCAGGTGGTGGTCCGGCGGAGTTGAGAATGTCAGGCGGTGGTCTGGCGGAGCTCAGGGTGTCAAGCGGTGGTACGACGGAGTTGAAGACATCAGGTGGTGGTCTGGCGGAGTTGAGGACATCTGGTGGTGGTCCGACGGAGTTGAGGACGTCTTGTGGTGGTCCGGCAGAGCTCAGGGTTTCAAGTGGTGGTCCGGCAGAGTTGAGGACATCTGGTGGTGGTTCGGCAGAGCTCAGGGCATTAGGTGGTGGTCCGGCGGAGCTCAGGGCATCAGGCGGTGGTCCGATGTCAGGCGGTGGTCCGGTGGAACTCCGACGGTGGTCTGGCGGAACTCCGGTGGTGATCGAGGAGGAGCAAGGAGGCAAGAGCGATATCCGATCTCTCTCTTTTCCCCTTAGGATTAGGTGCCCTTTTCAAAGAGGAGAAGGGGCTCTATTTATAGATTGTTGAGAGTGGCATGGCCCGTAAATAGGAGGAAGATTAGGGGTGATTAGGGAGTGGTTTGAATGGATGACCGATGTTGAATCCTTTGATTGTAGACCATTTGCTAGACATTTGAAGGTTTTAAAGATATCGGATTTTGGCGATCTTGGGCTCGTTGGATTCATCTCGTTGAGACACTCGATTCAACTATAAGCACGTCATATTTGGAGACTGTTTGGTAATCTAAATTATGGTTTGAACCTTCCAACAGTGCTTCAGACCCTTGATTTGGACCCATTTGGGCTCGGATTGGGTTGAATTTGGTGTCATTGGGTTTGTATTTTTGAGACGTTCAGTTCGGCTATAAGTTTGCTGAAATCAGAGTTCAGATGGCCCCAATTTTAATTTTGAAGTTTCCAACTTGATTTTCCCTCGAGATTTATGCCCGATCAAGATAATTTTTCGAGGATGTATCAATAATATTTATAAACATTTATCAAATTAGTTACTAACGTTCATGAACAAGTTGACAACCTATTTTCATCTATCACTAAATAAAATCAAATTGAATTTAGTACACTAATCATATTAAATTAAATTATTAAAAAAATCAATAACTTAAGGAAAGATAAGTCATTTAAAAGCACGCTAGTAATAAATAGTTATAAAAATATCAACAATTTGTGGTTTCTTATTACTAAAATTAAAAATATTATTTTAATTTGCACTCATTTGTTTAATTTTTTTTTAATTTAATCTTATAAATATTTATATATTAATTTTAAAAATTTCTTAACATACACAAATATATTTTATTAATTCTAAAAACTCCATTAATATTAAAAAATATGAACCTATGTTGACTTAATTGTCCAAATCTTCAATTAAAATATAAATATTTAAATTAATATATTTATTTATATTTAAAATTTTACCAATATACATTTTATGCATGCGCATTTAAACTAGTACTATTATAAAAGGCACCTGAATTTCTTCTCAAATATAATTCATTTATTTAATTAAATGTATGAAATTTTTTTAATTTTATTTACATTAACTGCATTTAAGGAAGAGCTAATTGTTGGAGTGTCAAAGATTTTAATTGCATTTATTTCTATATTCAAATACGATTAATTAATACATTTATCTCCATTATATTTTTAATTTATACATATCCTCGCAATTAATAATATAATTAATTAATTAATATTCATTCATTATTAACTATCAAAGTTCTGTAATTTTTATAATCCATAATTTTAAAAATAAAAAATTTAAAATATAAATCTTAATTAATAAGTTCATTAAAGAATCTTGTCATTTTAGAATTATGTAATTGTATGTAACAGAATTTGAAAATCCACATATTTAAAGTATTAACTATTCTTAATTAATTATTAGCAACTTAATTCATTAATTTATTTTCAATTATTAATAGTTGTTACATATTATATGACTATGATTAAAATAATTAAATCAAAATAAATCTATCCTATATACCACTATTATAAAAGTGGTTTGAGTTTTTTCCAATATGAAAATTTAACTATTAATTTAACTCTTACTATTTTAAATCTTAACCATTCAAATTTATTGTCTTTTATCTATAATACTATTAAAAATCCTAAAATGAAATCTACATCTTTTACTTAAAAATTTAAATCTACATCATTCATTTTTTATATTGTGTTTATATTACTTCCACTTTCATTTTTAACCTTTCATATTCATATTAACAAAATTTTATTCATGCATACGTGTTAAGAAGTTCAAATTAATAAATTCTCATCATATAATTATTTGTAACATTAATATTAAGTAGGGAGCCAAAGAGTTGTAGAAATAGGGAGTAAAACAATTTCAGAAATAGAAAGCTGAATAGTTAGTAACTGCATCTTATCATCGTAGTATTATTCATAACATTAATATTAAGGAGCCAAATAGTTGTAGAAATAGGGAGCCAAATAGTTTCAGAAATAGAGAGCCGAATAGTTAGTAACCACATCTTGTCAATTGATTGATTAGCCAAACTACTTAATATATATTCATTTAAAGTCAAGCCATTAGTAAATAACCATTCATATCCAATTCTTTGTATTCTACCCATTCATATTTATTTTCAAGCAAAGATCATTCATATATATATATATTATACTAATATTAAAATGTGGCTTGTGATTCTTCACTTAGATAATCTTAACTATTCAAATTTTAAAATTAGAATAAAACCTCCACCTTTTGATATGCGTCTCTTCGCATCCTTTATTAGTCTCTTCGTTCCTGTATTTTGCACGAAGAAGAGTTTTGAAAGAGTCACTAAAGAAGCTTCTTCACCTTCTTCTAGGATGGTGTTCCTATCGGATCGAAAATCATGACAAAAGATGGCTGCGACTTTGCGTGTTTGCATGAAGAAGAGTTTTGAAGGAATCTCTAAAGAATTTTCTTCGCCTTCTTATACGATGTTTTCCTTGTCATATTGGAAGTCACGATGGGAGCTCACCACGAAGGAGACGACGGGAGCTCTCTGCGAAGATAACAATCTTTTTCTCTTGCACTCTCAATAAATCCCAGCAAATCTTCTATTCTTTTTTGAACTCAGGAGTCAACATAGCAAAGTTTGTTTTAACCTTTAATAGATTTTTTCTTACTATTATAGTTTGACATTGTTTAACTTTGATCGAGGAATTGAAGGATCAAAAAAGAAAATATATTGGCAAAGGAATTAATGCCTTAAGATGAAAATTCTTATGCAGACTTTTAATGAGAATCAATCTTCTTAGCAAGATCATCCCCCAAGAGGTACTTAATAATAGGAAGCTATTTCATTAAAGATATTTTTGAAATTTCACGTATACATTTTTATTTTGGAATTTCACACTTTGAACAATTCTGATGTTTTATCAAGTAATCCACATATCAATGTTAAAATAGTTTATGATCAGTTATGAAGTTATTTTAGGTTACACTAACACTTTTTAGTTATTTAATTCCAGAGTTATTACCAGATAATGAAATGATTTGATATATGATAATGATATTTCTTTTGATTACATGAACAAGTAATTTATTCCAGCTGCATCAGACATTTCTTCCATGATTCTTGTATTTATTTTAGTTCATGCACTATGTTTGAACTAGATTAAAGTGTTTTCAGATCTATTTATTTATTTTGTTTATACTTAATTATTTAAATTTTTAGAAATATTCCCTAAACAACATTCACAACTCATTTATTCTGATATTTATGTTTTTACCTTTGCTTAGCAATTCCTAAAAGTCATTTTCAAGAATAAAGTTATTGATTAAACTTTTCCTCTAATCATGTCGCAGAGTTTCAACAAACTTGTCAAAGGTTGACAAAGTTCTTATTGTTGAAAGAATTATCGAGTCCTTGGATTGCATATAATAGCTGAATCCTTAATCGATACTATAAGTAGCATAAAATATCTAGTGGGCAAAGAAAGCGAGTTACCGTTGGGCTTGAAATCATTATAAAACTTTCTTTATTTATTTAAGATGAGCTAACCTCTGGTTTGGATAGAGCTTAATCGTCTCTACTTCTTAAAGCCCTACGTTGCGAAGCACTTTAAGTGGTAAATCTATGCATGATAGTCAAAATTTTCTATTGCTCAGAGTAATATGAAATATTTGGGCATTCATATTCTACTAAAATGCTTATTGCTTCTGATTTTTAGCCTTTGCTGAATCAAATTATTGATTTACTTACTAGTTGAAAGGCTAAGACCCTATCTTTTGCGGGTTGTTGACCTCAATTTTAGCTTGATTCACTCTTGGGCATGTTCGATCAGGCCAATTGAGTCTTGGCAAGCCTAATTCAATTCAATTTGACGACGATTTGAGTCTGATTACGTTGACTCAAGTTCAATTCTATAAAATTGACTTGATGAGACCCAATTGAACTCAAATCGATCGAATTAGGCTCGACTGTGTTCAATTAGGCTAGATTAGTTCAACTTAGTTGCGTCGAGCCCAATGCGATCTGAATCGGCGTCAATTTGAGTATGATTTCGCCAAATTAGCTAAGTCTGATTGGCTCGAGCCCAAATTGACCCAATCCGACTCAAATTCAAGTTTGGTTTGAGCCAAATCAGCTCATTTAATTCAAATAAAACGTTAATTGACTTTTGGCTTAATTTAAATCAGTTTCCTAAATTTAGAAATCGCCTCGACAGCTACGATCAAACGATATTTCTGCGACTCGGACAAGCATCGAGCAGTGAATATGGCCGTTTAAGGTGCGTTTGAAAGACTGAAGGAAGATAGCGGGAAAGGGCGGGCTTCTTTTTCGGCATTGACGTGTATTTACTCCAGACGAAGGCTCCCAGGTGAGGGATTCTTCCCATTGGCATTCTCCAGCACTTCCGCCTCTCTCCCTCTCCCGGACTCTTGGTTCGCACAAGCACAGGAGGCGGAACCCCCTGCTCCCGTCCCCCACTGGTTCTCACGAAGCAAGGCCGAAGCCCCTCCCTTCCGACGCCAGTCCGACCCCGTCCAAGTGCAGGTCCCGACTCCCCGGTCTCTCTCCCTAGGCAAGGTGATTTCCCCTTCTTCTCTTCATTCTTCTTCTTCTTCTTCTTCTTCCTCCTCTTCTCCTCCTTCTTCTTCTTTCAGATTTTCTCCTCCTAAGTTTCTTCTTATTCCCCTTATTTTACTTCTTCTTCTTTCCTTTATCTCATTTTTCCATTCTCCCCATATGATTGATATTTTTCTTGTAATATGTCTTGATGAGGTTCACTTAAATGTATATCTAAAGATTCCACAAGAATGTGTGATTGTAAGATGTGGACTTTCATGTTGATTTGTTTTAAATGATTTTTGTGAATATTGCACACAAACTATTTGATGAAATGTTGTTGAAAGAAAGTCATCGTGGTTTTGCTTGTATTGAAATTTTATACAACCTTGTTCATATGGAGATTACCCTAAATGCATTATTTAGATGTTTATCAACAAAAAATGCTTGTTGAGATGTGATGGGTTATGGGCACTTTTCATGAGTTTCTTTCTTTAGCATATGTAAATGAATATGATGTTTCCAAAATAGCATAATAGCTTCTTGTTTAGAATATCAAATATTAGTTATTTTGGCTTGTAATGCCTCTTTATGAAGGTATGTGAAGGAGATTTCTTGTGGGAGTATTTCAAATTGAATCTCTTATAGGAGCATTTGAATAAGATAATATCTCAAGGATTCATTTAAAATAACAAGTGAAAGCATTTGAAGTATAAACACCACGTTTAAAAAAAAAAAAGAGATATGTCTCTGATGTTCACTTCCACTTTTATTTTGTGATTATGTGTCGGATATATATTTTGCCGCCAATGACGATTGCAACTTATTGAGTGTATAGTGTCATGAATATCTATGGCAAATCTTGTTTAGATTAAGAAAAAGTCCATGTGCATTTATCCCTTTCTATTATTTACATTTAGCATGTATGGTTGTATGGAGAAATAAATGAGTATGATATGTTCTGTATAAATTCTTAAATCTTGACATGCTTATATGTTTAACTCGATGAAGTGTAAAGTTTGATGGCTATGCTAATCACATTTACTGATTTTTATATTCCGATTGCAGGCTTATATAGAGTCGGTCTGAGAAATTATCTGGCTCGTGTTGGAGAAGAATGCGAGCTATAAAAAAAGTGTAAATGAGCATTTGTTTACATTCATTATGTTGTCCCTAACAACGGAATGAAATCCCTGTATGCAAAAGAAAGTGTCATGAGATAGCCTTTTTTTATGAAAGTTTAATAGTTCGCCATCGATAGTTGCGAGATAGAATCAATGTTTGGTCTAAACTATGACATGTATTTTTTTAAAAAAAATTGTTGTTTTTTTTTTACTTTGAATATGTGTATGACTATTATATGCTATGTGTGTTTCCTTATCTAGTTTGAAATGACCAATTTATATTTTAGAGAAATGCATGTATGTGATGTTATGTATTTATGAGTTTATTGGAAGAGATCTTATGCCCATTAACTAAAACTTTGCTAAAGAATTTTAGTAATGAAGAGAAGGTTGCAAGATGTGTTTATTCTGTTATTATAATTTGCTTATCTTCCCATTATTTGTAAAGATATTTATATTCTGAGTCATATGTAAGTATCATGCATTCATTTGACATTGAGTAAGACTAGTGAATTTTGTTGAGAGATTCATCTTGCAAATATAAATAAGCTGCAGTTTAATGTGAAGTATGAGAGTGAATTAAGTTTGATATTGTATTTCATTTTCTAAGAAGAAATTGTGGTTATAATACGTTGGGGGAAAGGGTTTTTTTTGCATAAAAATTCATTTACTATATATGATATTATGACTCTGTGAAAAAAATATATATATATTTATAAGCTTGTTTGGTGATAAGGGATTTGAATAATGATTGAATTAGGCAAACCATAGACATAGTCATGTTTCAATATTATATGTATATTTGACATTAAATGTCGCTAAGTTCTTTGGATGGGCCATATTTATATTTGAGTCTCAAATCATGTATTTCGTATAGAGATTAAGATTTATTGAATATGCGTACACTTGTGTTTCATGTTTTGATGTCGTGTTTATACATTTAATAAAAGCTTGTGATCATGTTAGGATTCATGGATAAGTGCGAAGTTTGTTATGAATAATCACGCTTAGATAGCATGTATATGTATGCAAAAAAACTTTAATTAGATTGGAGAATTTCACATACACTTTTATGTTTGGACTTTAGGTGTGAATGTACTCAAACCACCCATTCAATCAAATGACTTGTAGTTTTATTAAATTTATGTTCTATTCTTTGCATCATGTCCATTCTTTCAATAGAAGATTTATATGATAGTTATTCTATAAAACTCCTTATATGAACGTCATACAAGATAACAACTATTTTTATATTTAATCAAGTATGCGATTCTAATTATTCATTATGTTAATTTTGAATCTCACTATACATGCTATGTCAATTTTTTGTTTTGTCACTTATAAAATTGAACTTTGAGGTTATGTGATTATCTAGTATCGAATAGAATGTGCAAATTGATTGGTTAATTTCTCAAATAGACTTAAGATTGTGTTGTATGGTATAGTTGTTAGTAAGCTCTCATGGGTTTTAAACGTATGTTGCTAAACTGTCACATGTTCTACGTATAATTTTCTTTTATGCTGTGTGATAACAAACCATATATTACATGTCACTAGAATCTTCACATTCTTCATGTATCATCTCTCATGTGCTCTATGTTAGAATACCCTTATATTACTTTATGTTCTAATAATGATATTCACATGTTTGATAAATATAAATATCGAATCGCCTGTTAGTTAGATTTCTATTTACTTGCATTTCTTTTTGAATAGTCTCTACGCTCACCCAAATATTTCTCTTTTTGTTTTATCTTGCGAGGTACATTGAGTCTTGTGTATGCATTGGTCATTGAGTCATTCTCATGGGAGCTATTAAGTGGGCACGCCAAGGTTAGGTATACCTTGATAGTCCTATAGAGACTTCTAATTGTATGTCGAATGGAAAATACAATAGCACACATCTTATGGACTGTCCTTTTACTTTCCTGACCGAATATATTTATTAGGATGTTTAGTTAGTTAGCCATAGGTTATTGCACTGACGATGCTTTGGTCTTGTGGGCCAAAGCTTGCCCCCTTGCTATGAAACCTAGAGACCCTTATAGTCATTTTAGGCCTGTAGTGTAAGCCACCTACTTGTGCCATATGGATCGCTTTTCCCACACGAAGTGGGCTCCGTTAGAATGGTTTTTCTTAAGATTTTAAAATATGTAAATAACTTTAAAAATTTTCTTCTCAATGATTTTTGGGCCTCTAAACATGTATTTTATAAGTATGTTAAGGAAAATATATAAAAATAGAATAACATACGAGCTCTAGCATGTTTAGGTAGATTTATAAGCTAGCATTATATGTTAGATTTTCTTGCAAATGATATGTTTTGTTTTTTTTTTCATCTCTAACTTAGTATAACACTTTTCTCTTGAAGTTTGTTTGCTCCAAAGATAACAACATAAAGAGGCTTTAAAAGCTATAAAACCAATTAATAAAATACACTAATGAATTCATAACTAATCTCAATTCATAATGAACCAATCCTAATGATAACCACCCCTCTAAAAATCACTAAGCAACAAGCATAAGCTTAATAATACCAAAGATGATTACCTGGTAATCCGGGCCTACGAGGCTATTAACTTAGCCATAAGGAGGGTGAAATAAATCTTATGACCCTGATTTAACAAGGATAGTCATTACACAACTTAAATGATTAACAATAAACTACCAACAAACTAAATATTGCAACTTATGTCATAATCAATTCAAAAAAAATATATAAGAAATTTATATAAACTTAAAATTCTAATTAAAAAAAGACTAATAAAAGTATAATAAATATATAAATCTCTAATTGAATTTATAAACCAATACAACTCCTAAAACCCTTTTTAATCAATCTAAAACTCCTAAAATTCTTTAATTAACCTATAACCCCTAAAATTCTCCTAACCAACATACAACTTTAAAGTCATTAACTAATCAAATGGAATCCTAAAACATACAAATACACCTCTTATCAAATCATAATTTAACCATAAATAATAATTTACATTAACTAAGGTGAAACTAAGTTAAAATTATTAAAACCCTCTCAATCAACTCTTCAATGTTTAATAAAACACTAAGATACTAAAACTTAAATTTGAACTAAAATATATGAACTTATTAAAGGAGTAAATGAAATTTAAGTCATACTTTAGTGCCTTAACCTATGTCGGGTTTATGTTTATCCTTGTATGTTTTCCTTAATATACATAAGGTATATAGGCTGGACTATCTCGAGCTGCGGGGCTAAGTGTCTTAAGAAGGCCTCATCATCGTGCCCATTGTGACAACATCACATACCTTATGCTTTAAGGGATAAATGTTTAAAGATGTACATAAATTGTATCTTTTAAAATTTAAAGTCACTCTTAGGAACCCAAGCCAATTTCCTTAGTCACACAACTATTAAACCTTAGGTCAGGTAGAACCTATATATCTATAGGTAGGGGGTCTTTCTATTCTCATGTTAGCGTCTAAAAATAAATTTACCTTAGACATAAGAAGCCTAGAATTTTTTTATGGCGGGCAATAGGCTCATCTTAGTGGTGTAACCTATCAGCCTTATCTCGAGTCTTAGATTATCAAGAGAGGATTATCCGACCATTTTCACCTTACAATCATTTCGTCCTTAATTAAGGGTAGGATTGAGGGTGAACCATTTGTCCCTCAATTCTTTATAACTTTAGTTTAGGTTAGGGCCTAAGTCTTTGGGCTCTTAAAAATTTAATAATTAAGATTTCAATCCTAAAACTAAGTGTTAATTAATTCATCATAAACAACTAAACACTTAAAGAGAAATTTGAGGGTTAATAAACTAAACAATAAGAATTTAATCTTAAAATTTAAATTTTTCACCTAATTTTGGGGTAGTTATGTACACTTTTTTCATACACTTAGGTGCTGGATAAGACAATTTTTCATGGGTATCCTAGGATAGGGTGTAATTAAGATAACATTTTATAATTTTTTTCTTTTACATTGTACATGTGTGATGATGTGGTGATTATTTTTTGGCTTGGATTATTTTATGATTGCTTTCTTTTCTTTTTAATTGATGAGTGGTCATTTGCCCTTAAGTGATTAAAAATTTTTAGAGATATTTTTTATAGGTGGCCATGTTCTCAAAGGGCAATGAAAAAAAATTCTCAAATCATAATTATAAATGTCTCTTTAACATGTATCACGAGGAATGTTAAAAAGCCTTTGGGAATATGGCCCTAAAAACTAGGCTTTGGATTATTGATTTATTGTTATGATTATAAACTATGTTAATATGTATTTTTTGTAATGGCTTAATATAATTTTTTTCTTTTTAAAGTGTAATTTGGTTCAAAAGATAGTGAAAGCTTATAAATGAGAAATTTTTGAGATATTAGGGATCCAAAGTGAAAAGTGTTGTGAATCTGGTTTCAAGGACTATGATTTTGATGATAACAAACCTTTTTGTTTTTGTTTGAGGTTCTAATCTTTCAGGTTCATAGGATCAATTGCAGTTCAAGCTAGCTCAAGATCGAGTCAGTCTGTTTGTGTTTCAGGTTCAATGTACTTTTTCATTTTTCTTGAATCAAATATAATGTAACGGATCCCTAAACTAAGTAACCTTGCGCACACATACTCAGGGGGAGAGTTTTAGTGAGTTAGAGTTTCTGTTCAATTTTTGTTCAAATCGTCTAGGATGATATTCATATTGTCCTAGATGATCCAGTGAAAATAAAAACCCTAATTAGAGCAGCCAAGTCAGTTTGATTAAGCAGATCGTCCTGGACGATAGACCCATCGTACATGATGATAGGGTCTAATCAGAAATTCTCAGCCGTCAGATTAGGTTATGCAAATTTTTATTTTTAGAGATTTGGTTTAATCATCCCGGACGATACGTATATCATCCTGGACGATCCATTACAATCATATCTAAATTAGTCTGGTGATTAAGAAAATCAATTAAGGTTTGATTGATTTAATCATATCGGTCTGGATGATCGAAAAATTGTCATGAATGATTCATTAGAAATCCTGACCATTAAGTTCATTTCACTTGTACGCCCCAAAGTATCCTCTGGACGATTTTCCTGATTTTGAACTGATTGTACGGGACGATAGAGATATCATCCTAGACGATCAAGTCATTTTGAGATCGTCCAGCAGGTTTTGGCTTTACGACCCGAGCTGTTTGCCGGATGATATTGTCATTTTTGAACTAATCGTACAGGACGATATATATCATCCTGAACGATCAAGTCATTTTGAGATCATCCAGCATAAGTTGCCCTTGACGACCCGAGCTATCTTCTGGACGAAATTCCTGATTTACACTAATCATCCAAGATGATCGCAGAATCGTACGGGACAATTTGAACAAAGCTTATCTTCTAATCGTCCAGAGGAACCAGATCATCCAGCCTAATATGAGTGATTTTGCACTGATCATACAGGACGATCGACAGATCGTCCTAGATGATCTTTAACAACAAGTTGTAACTTAGGCCTATTTTTGAGCCCTTCTATTTAAGATCTTTTTCTAGCAATAAGAAAGATCTTTTGCCACCTTCTTTGCCAGAGAGAACCTTGAGAGAGAGAGAGAGAGAGCTTGGGAGAGAGAGAGGATCTTGTGAGGGGGAGTTTGTGAGGTGTTCATAAAGGTTTCTCCAAGCAAGGATCTGAGTCATCTTCTCCAATCGTTGTCTCTTGTCTTGTTGGTGTCTCTATGGTAGGATCGTCCGCAAGAAGATCCAAGTTCTCTGCCTGCTTCAGGAGGAAGCAAAAGGAGTTTAGGTTCTCTACCTGCTTCAGGAGGAAGTGAAAGGAGTCCAGGTTCTCTGTCTCACCAGGTTGGTGGAAAGGAGTTTTGTACAGGCTTCTCCGCCTTGCTATGGGAGCAGAAGAAGAGTCACTTAGTGTTAGTGCAATACCCAGAGGGAAGGCTTCGGGGAGTGTACGTAGGTCAAGTTGATCGAACCACTATAAAATCTAGTGTGTTCTTTTTGATTATCTTCCACATTTTTTTTTCTATTGATGATCGTGTGATTATGATTATTATTCTGTTATTGTTGAACATCTGCACATCATCGCGAAACTGTAATTATTTTAAAACATTCAAAAAGATTTTTCTAAATCATTTTTGCTCACAAATTTTTAAAATAATCAATTCACCCTCCTCTTGGTTAGCCTCAGGACTAGTTCATAAGAGCTTAACATCCTTAATGAACTTTCAAGTGGTATCAGAACGGGATTTTTAAAATCTAGTTTTGAAAAAATTTTAAGTTTGATCCATGCCTAACTTTGGTAATAGAAGATTGCTGAAGGTTATTCCATCACTCGTCCACCTTTGTTTGATAACATACATTTTAATTTTTGGAAAGCTCGCATGTCTACCTTTTTACAATCTATTGATTATCGCATGGGGATGCTTGTTAAAGATTGTTATGAAGTACCGTTTAGACTTGTTAATGGCGTTAAAACTGAACTTCCTTTTACTGAATGGACATTTGATGCTCGTGATTTAGCACAACTGAATGCAAAATGCTTGAACTATTTTTTCTGTGCTTTAAAATCTGAAGATTACATGTGTGTCTCTACTTGCACGACTGGTAAAGAAATTTAGGATAGACTATGCATCATCTATGAAGGTATATCTGAAGTTAAACATTCTAAGTTAAACATTTTAAGTTAAACATACTACTTCATGACTACGAACTCTTTTGCATGAAACCTAGTGAGTCCATATCTGAAATGTACACTAGGTTTACTCAAATTGTCACCTCCGTGCATGCCTTAGGAAGAGAGCTTACTAATTATGAGAAAGTTAACAAGATTTTGAGATGTTTGCCTTCTTCCTATGATGCCAAGATAACTGTGATCACCGAATCTAAAGATTTGAATGCTTATTCTATTGATAACATACTTGGGTCACTCATTGCTTACGAGCAAGAAGTGAACCAACGATAAATTGATGCAGGTGAGAAGAAGAAAGAGAAAACTGTGACTCTGAAGGCCAACGATACAGATATTGATACTTTCGGGTCTGATAGCGATGATGCTGCCTTAATCACTAGGCAATTCAAAAGCTTTCTAAAGAAGAAATACAAGAACTTTCAGAAGTAGAACAAAGGTAAAAGTAGCAGAAATTTTAAAGGTTCTTTTGATACAGTTTATTTTGAATGTAGGAAGCCTGGACATATAAAAGCTTATTATCCTACACTTAAGGCTCACCCAAGCAAGGAGAAGGGTGAGGAGAAACCTAAGTTTAGGAAGGGCAAGAAGAAGATCCAAAAGATTTTCTAGGCGGATTCTTTATTTGACTCCTCTGAGACTGAAGCTAAGGAGGAAATTACAAACTTATGTTTGATGGCGGATGATCATCCTGGTCAGTCTGACAAAGAAGTGGTATGTGAGCTAACCTACGATCAATTACTTAAAGTTTCTGAAAAAATTCATTCATCATATAGGAAACTTAAGAAAACACATGCTAGCCTGAAATTGGAATTCTTAAATTTGAAAAAAAGAGCATGAAGTTTTGATTAAGGATTATTCTACGTTTGATAGCAATACTTGTCATTACTTGATGAATTTGATGAGTTGAATAAAAATCATTCTGATTTGATTATTGAGCATGATTCATTAAAAGCATCGAATGTTGAATTAGAAGTTGCATTTAAAAAATTAAAATCTCATATATCTGATTTAGATAGTGATGAGCATTATTTGAAATTTGAAATTATAAGTTTCAAAAAGAAAAATGAATTTTTAAGTGTAAAAATTAATGCTTTTGAGAAAAATAAAATACCTCCTACTTTTGTATAATTTTATGCACCTACATCACTTGAAGAATCTAATTCAAAATCATCAAAGCATGTTTCATTCAAACCTAAGAAGAGGCACTATCACTCATGGAGATTAGTTAACCCTTTTCCTGGCATTAGATGTTTTTCTTGTGACATGCTAGGACATATCTCTCACACCTGCACTATTCACCGTAGTACACATTGGGTGTAGAGGCCCAAATTGCATGTTTCACAACATAGCACACATATATTGTATTCTTCTTTTCATAAGAAGGAACATAAACTTGTTTGGGTTTCTAAATCTGACGTTTGATGATTTTATAGGGGTGCTCTCACACAAGTCCTCGTGAGAATATGTGGTACCTGGATAGCGGATGCTCAAGACATATGATTGGAGATGCAAATCAATTCATTTCGCTGGAGGCAAGGTTCCTCTTGGAGATAATACCACCAGCAAAGTGGTAGGTGTAGGTATAATCAGAAATTTCAAGAACCTTTTGATTGAAAATATTTTGCTTGTAGATGGATTGAAACACAACCTGCTCAGTATCAATCAACTTTGTGACAAAGGGTTCAGCATCAAATTCCTGGCAAGCACTTGGATTATAAGCTTAAATAATAACATTATTTTGTTGGGCAAGAGGATCAACAACGTTTACATACTTGATTTAAATAATATTGAATATGCTGCTTCATTTTGCTTAAAAATTGCTGTTGATGAGTCTTGGTTGTGGCATAGGAGATTATGTCATGTTATTATGAAAATCCTTAGAAGAGTCACCCAAAAGGACTTAACTAAAGGTATCCCGAAGCTTAAGTTCACTAAGTACCACCTGTGTGATGCTTGTTAGCTAAGGAAGCAAGTCCAATCCTCTTTCCATACCATTAAGGACATCAATACCTCTAGACCTTTAGAAGTCCTTCACATGGATCTTTTTGGACCCATTAGCACTGTCAGCTTAGGGGGAAAAGTTTATGGATTTGTGATTGTTTATGATTACTCGAGGTTCACTTGGATTAGAATTCTATCACATAATTCTGAGTCATTTGATGAATTTAAATCTTTCTCCACTTAGATTTAAAAGAAGTTAGGCTATGAGATTTTGATTATCCATAGTGATTATGACGGAGAGTTTGAAAATGAGAAATTTGGAACCTTCTATGAGGATCAAATGATTAGCCACAACTTTTTAGCTGCTAGGACCCCTCAGTAGAATAGGGTAGCTGAATGGAACAACAGGACCTTAGTGGAAGCCGCTAGAGCCATGCTTGCTGAATATTCACTTCCAAGATACTTTTGGGCATAAGTGGTGAACACAGCCTGTTATGTGCTGAATATGGTGAATGTTAGATCCAATCTGAATAAGACATCCTATGAGATCATTAAGGGTAGAACTCCAAACCTATCCCACCTTCATGTCTTTAGCTGTAAGGTTTTCATTCTAAATAATGGGAAATCATCCTTAGGAAAATTTAACCCAAAATCTGATGAAGGAGTGTTCTTATGCTATTCTAGTGTGGGAAAATCCTTTAGGGTGTTTAATAAGAGAACTTTGGTGGTGGAGGAGACTATTCATGTGGTGTTTGATGAATCTAATCCTAAGGACTCTAGAGTTGAGGAAGAAGAAGAGGTAGGAGAGATTATCGAAGGAGTTGAAAATGCAAATCTGGAGGAAAGGATAGAACCTCAAAACACTTTGCCTAGAGATTGGAGATATTCTTCAAGTCATCCTAAAGAACTGATCTTACGAGACCCTTCTGAAGGTGTTAGAACTAGGCATGGACTTAGGAAGGAAGTAAACCATTTTGCCTTTATCTCAATGACTGAACCCACCAACATCAATCAAGCCCTTTCTGATGAATTTTGGATCTTAGCTATGCAAGAGGAATTGAATCAATTTATAAGGAATGATGTTTGAGAATTAGTAAAAAGACCTAAGAATCAAAGTGTAGTGGGAACTAAATGGATTTTTAAGAATAAGATGAATGATTCTGGTGTGGTGGTTAGGAATAAGATAAGATTGGTGGCTAAGAGGTACAATCAAATATAAGGAATTGATTTTGAGGAGACCTTTACCCCTATAGCTAGATTGGAAGCCATTAGAATGCTACTAGCCTTTGCCTGTTATAAGGTATTTAAGTTTTTTCAAATGGATGTTAAGAGTGCCTTTTTAAATGGGGTAATAAAGGAAGATGTCTTTCTAGAACAACCCCCAGGTTTTGAGGGTTCCCAATATCCTAATCATATTTACAAATTAAAAAAAGCCTTATATGGATTAAAATAGGCACCCAGAGCTTGGTATAAGAGACTTAGCATATTTCTATTAGAAAGAGAGTTTGTTAAGGGGAGTATAGACATCACCCTTTTTTTGAGAAAAAGAGGAGATGATTTACTCATTGTCCAGATATATGTTGATAATATATTTTTTGGATCTTCTAATAAAAATTTATGTGATGATCTTTCTAAAATAATGAGTAAAGAGTTTGAGATGAGTATGATGGGAGAATTATCCTATTTTTTGAGATTTAGCATAAGGCAAATGGATGATGAAACTTTTACCAATCAATTAAAGTATATTAAGGACATCTTAAAAAAATATGAAATGGATAAAGCCAAGCCAATAAACACTCCCATGAGTTCTAGTGTCTAGTTAGACAAGGATTCGAATGGAAAATCTGTTGATCAAAAGAAGTTTAGAGGAATAATTGGATCACTGCTTTACCTGACTGCTAGCCGACCTGATATTATATTTAGTGTTTGTCTTTGTGCTAGATTTCAAGCTGATCCTAAGGAATCCCACCTGACTGCAGTTAAGAGAATCCTTAGATATCACTTAGGGATCCCAAACCTAGGAATCTGGTATCCTAGGCATAACACTTCTTTTAAGATTATTGGATATTTTGATTTTAATTTTGCAGGATGTAGGGTGGATAGAAAGAGCACTTCAGGAACTTGCCAATTCATAGGACAGTCTTTAGTCTCCTAGTCCAGTAGAAAATAAAATTTTGTAGCACTTTTCACTGCTGAAGCTGAGTATATTGCCTTAGGAAGTTATGTGGCCCAAGTCCTTTGGTTGAAGCAACAAGTTCTGGATCTAGGATTACCTGTTGGCATAATTTCAGTTCTATGTGATAACACTAGTGCCATCTGCATCTCTAAGAATCCTATTTGACATTCAAGAACCAAACACATTGATATAAAGCATCACTTCATTAGAGACGATGTTACAAAAGGGGACATTGAGCTACACCATGTAGCAACTGATAATCAACTGGCTGACATCTTTACTAAACCATTGGCCTTTGACTCATTCAACATTTTGAGGACCAGATTATGTGTGATTGACATAAATGCATGAATTTGATGACTAATGATTTTTAAATTTTTTATTTTTTATTTTGTTTGTGTTAGTTTTTTGTTTGATTTGATTATCTATTTTCTGTTGGTTTTTATTCTCTACTGATTTTCTTTTTATTGTTGTTATTTTTCTGATTTGAGTATTTATTTTGATGTGGATTCATATTTATTCTTGATTTACTATTTTTCTTCTAAATCAGATTATTGCTCACTACTGTTGATAAATTGGATTTCTGACTGAGAGTTTTGCCTTGTTTTTATTTGGAAGCTTATAAGCAGTGATTGACTTCTCTGAATCAATTAAAGGGAAGAAACGTTGATGATTGTCTCTTCCTCTAACTCCTTTAATGGTGTATTATTTCTTTTGGATAAAAATCTTCTTCAAAATTAAAAAGTTGGTTTTTGAAATAGAGATTTATTCTATCTTCCTACAGTAATATACCTCATATAAATAGTATTTTCAAAGCTTTGAATCATTATTATGTTTTTCTTAATCAGGTGATTGCACTTATCATATGATGTATGATTTTTATTCTGTGAATTACTCCTTATTATAGAGAGTGAGTTTTGTCTTCTCTTATGTCTGAAAGATAATTTCACAACTGAGATTTTTTAACGATTATGAAAGAAAACAAGCTTGTAAAAAATGCGTAAAGAGTGTCAAAATGATAAAAGGCACAAAATAAGCCCAAAGCAGAAAATATGCGCAATTTCACAAAATCGGAAAGATACATAAAGTGTATCAAAAATTAAAAGATGCGCAAAGTGTGCCAAACAAATTGAAAAAGAGGCATAGAATGAGCCAACAAAGAAACAAGTTTTCTTTTCTTTCAGATTTTTAAATGTCTTAGAAAAATCTATGCGCCACTTAATATTTTCAAAAGCTTGAGACAAAAAATCATGATTTCTGATTCCTTATTTTGTAATATTATTCTATTAGATATTTTTCTGGAAAAAGGCTTGAAAGGATCTCTTTTTGAATCTAATTTTTTTTCTTCTGAATTAAATTTTTGTTTGAAAGGAATTTGAACCTTTAAGGTGTCTGAGGTAGGAGTTACGAAAGTTGATTTTTCAACTTTTTCTAGATTTCAGCGTGGTTGATTTTCTTTTTATCGACTTTTGAATTGAAAATTAAGGAAAACTCTGATTTATTGGAGCAGATCGATTCAAAAAAAAGATTTTGAATATTATTTTCCCGTTTCTATTTTTCCTTGATTTGCTTTAAATTTGATTTTTTCTTTTTTGAGTGTTTTTGGGACTCCCTGATCATTTCTCTCTATTCTTCATCTTAGCCATTTTTTTTTACATCGTCCTGGACGATCTATACATCATCCTAGATGATCTATACATCATCTTGGACGATCCATTCAAATCATTTTCACCCTAATCCAACGGCTAGTATGCACCAATTATTGATGATCATCCTGGACGATCCACCTCATCGTCCTAGACGATCCATGTGGCAGCAGTTGGACGATTTAAATTCGGTCCGTCCAATTCATTTATTGTATATCATCCTGGATCATCCACCTAATCGTCCTGGACGATACCTTTAATCAAAAGTCGTCTAGCCCGTCTCCTCGGGACGATCGTCTGTGTCTAATCGTCCTGGACGATATATGATCATCCTGGATGATCCGATTATCTTTTTGACCAATCGTCCTAGACGCCATTATTGCTCCTATCGTCCTGGACGATCCTGCGATCGTCCTGGACGATCAGGACGAATTCTATTTAAACAATCATTTTCTCCACCATTTTCACCACTCTTCTTTCAATCCTTAATCCAATCACATTCTAATAGATAGTGGCAAACGATCTAGGCATCAAGGTGCTAGTTCCTCCTGGGGAAATGTCGATCCTCGCTTTCCTTACGTAGCCGATCAGGCTGCCTTCCAGTGATTCCTTGAGGTGGGGATCACCAATCCAAAATCGTCAATCCCTGCATTCTGACTTATTCTGTCTTAGATCTTTTCGCCCACACTTCTCTCACATTCATCCTGACTTTAGCTTTTCCATTCAGTACTGAGCTTTTACGTGTTTTCTTTGCGAACCTTCACATCGATTCCTCTTACTCCGCCCTCCGATCTTTTTTCAATCGCCGCCCTGTTGAGCTAACCACCCAAGACTTCCACGATATTCTTCAACTCTCAATTACTGGCGACAAACTCCATCTCATCTCATCTGACCCTAATTTTCACTGGAGTGTCACAAATCAATTTCTTAGGGGCACCAATGTACGCTATCATGATAATACATGCTATTCCTTACTTAAGGATGCTTGGACAATCCAGCATGTTCTTTGCTCCTCTATCATTCTAAAAGCTGGGGACCACATCCACATCACCCCCTTACTCTCCCTGACTACCTTTTATATCCTAGCCCACCGTGATTTCAATGCTACCGATCTCCTCTTATGTTATATCGAACACCTCACTAGCATTAGGGATCTTGGCCACAGGCGACGCTTAAATCTAGCTTTAGGACACATCATTGCCTATGCTCTCGAGACCAAATATAATCTGTCATATTCGATTCCAGCCAATGTCCCTGCTTCCTTCTTCTCCAATAATTCCTTTCATGTTCTGCACAGTACACGACTTCATCCGGAGCCCAGCACGGATGTTGAGGGAGAAGAGGAAGAAGCTGTTCCTGAATCTGCTGCACCAGCCCCTCTCCATATAGAATTACCGATAGATCACCTGGTGTATAAATTTGACTAGTAGGAGGCACGTTTTGACTCCTACGTGATTGGCCAGGAGCAATAGCATGCTGAGGATGTCCACCGCCTCAATACCTACGTAGCCCAACAGCAGCAGCAGTACGACCAGGACATGGCCTGGTTTATCGAGCAGTTTGCCACTCTCCACAGCCTCTTTCAGCCACCACCACCTCCTACATCTGATCAGGATCCCCTTTCTATTAGTGTGCTTGTGTTTGCTGATGTTTATATTTTTTTTGTACTGTTTTCTTTTTCTGTCTGTTGGTTTTATTTTTGCTGATGTTTGTATTGTATTTTCCCCTTTTTGAGATGCCAAAAGGGGGAGTAGTTTGTGGGTCATTATAAAGTTTTTTATTATCAATGAAAATATTCAGTGCTGTTTGAACCAAATGTTCACCATATTTATTTACTGAATTTTAAATTAATAATAAATGTTTGCTATCATCAAAAAGGGGGAGATTATTGTGAATCTGATTTCAAGGACTATGATTTTGATGATAGCAAACCTTTTTATTTTTGTTTGAGATTCTAATCTTTCGGTTCACAGGATAAATTATAATTCAAGCCAGCTCAAGTTCGAGTCAGTCTGTTTATGTTTCAGGTTCAATATACTTTTTTATTTTTCTTGAGTCAAATGTAATGTAACGGATCCCCAAACTATGTAACCTTGCATACACACACTCAGGAGGAGAGTTTTAGTGAGTTAGAGTTTCTGTTCAATTTTTGTTGAAATCATCCTGGACGATATTTATATTGTCTTGAATGTTCCAGTGAAAATAGAACCCCTGACAAGGGTAGCCATATTAAGTCGGTTTGATTAAGCAGATCATCTTGGATGATTGACCCATCGTACAGGACGATAGGCTCAAATAAAAAATTCTTAGCCACCATATTAAGTTAGGCAAGTTTTTATTTTTAGAGATTTGGTCAAATCATCCCGGACAATACATGTATCATCCTGGACGATTCATACAATCATGCCTAAATTAGTCTGGTGATTAAGGAAATTAATTAAGGTTTGATTGATTTGATCATATCAGTCTGGACGATCGAGAAATCATCCTGGACGATCCATTAGAAATCATGACCGTTCAGTGCATTTCACCTGTATGCCTCGAAGTATCATCTGGATGATTTTCTCAATTTTGAACTGATCTTACGAGACGATAGAGATATCATCCTGGACGATCAAGTCATTTTGAGATCGTCCAGCAGGTTTTGGCTTTACGACCCAAGCTGTGTGTAGGACGATATTGTCATTTTTGAACTAATCGTACAGGACGATATAGATATCGTCTTGGACGATCAAGTTATTTTGAGATCGTCCAGTATAAGTTGTCGTGGACGACCCGAGCTATCTTCTGGACAAAATTCCTGATTTACACTAATCATCCCAGATGATCGTAGAATCGTACGGGACGATCTAAATAAAGTTTATCTTCAAATCGTCCAGAGGAACCAAATCGTCTAGCCTGATATGAGTGACTTTACACTGATCGTACAAGACGATCGACAAATCATCCTGGACGATCTTTGACGACAAGTTGTAATTTAGGGCTATTTTTAAGCCCTTCTATTTAAGATCTTTTTCTAACAACAAGAAAGATCTTTTGTCACCTTCCTTGCCAGAGAGAATCTGAGATAGAGAGAGAGAGAGCTTAGGAGAGAGAGAAAGAGGATCTTGTGAGGTGTTCACAAAGGTTGCTCCAAGTAAGGATCTGAGTCGTCTTCTCCGGTCATTGTCTCTTATCTTGTTGGTGTCTCTGTAGAAGGATCGTTAGTAAGAAGATCCAAGTTCTCTGCCTGCTTTAGGAGGAAGCAAAAGGAGTCCAGGTTCTCTTTCTGCTTCAGGAGGAAGCGAAATGAGTTCAAGTTCTCTGCCTCACCAGGTTCGTGGAAAGGAGTTTTGTACAGGCTTCTCTGCCTTGCTGTGGGAGCAGAAGGAGAGTCACTTATTGTTAGTGCAATACCCAGAGGGGAGGCTCCAGGGAGTGGACGTAGGTCAAGTTGACCAAACCACTATAAAATCTGGTGTGTTCTTTCTGATTATCTTTCGCATTTATTTTTATGTTGATGATCATGTGATTGTAATTATTATTCTATTATTATTGAACATCTGCACATTATCACGAAACTATAATTATTTTAAAACATTCAAAAAAAATTTTCTAAATTATTTTTGCTCACGAATTTTTAAAATAACCAATTCACTCCCTCTTGGTTAGCCTCGGGACTAGTTCACAAGGGCTTAACATCCATAACGAACTTTCAAAAAGAAAGTCCTTTATAGGGAATTTCTTTTTATTTGGATATCCTATTAGAAGATTTACCACGAGGAGCTTGAAATAAGGAACTCAATGAAAGGATAAGAAGATGAAGATAAAAGAAAAATGTCTCATTTTTAAGACTTGTGTCATTGCATAGGAATAGAATTCGAGTTATTGTCGGTGGGGCCCGACCACCCTTACTTTTCAGCATTTTAAATTGTATAATAAATGATACTTGCCATGGACTTTGGACACTGAGGTTGATATTTTTGATGTGATAATGTGTTTACTTTGTTTGCGCATTAGAACTATATGCTTTTTCCTAGATTTCTTACTTTATTTTGCTTTGTGGTGGCTCAGACAGAGTCTTTATGTTAGGCTCTTTAGGATGTTAAATTTTTTATAAAACTAAAATTTGTTTAAAGCAAGATAAAAATGAACATAGGGTTTAAAATCAATATATTTCTCAAAATTAATGCATGACCCCTTTAAGGGTCACCTTTTAAAATAATAATGAATAAGCCCTATTCACTTAACAGTTACTACTGGCCAGTCCTGATTAGCCATACCTATATCATACATAGCTTGGAGTTCAAGCATATAGATTTTCTTTTATAACATAGAGGGATAATTAATTTTGCATAAAGCATAGTACCATTCATGGTCGGTCTTAGTGCCCATTTTCTTTTTCTATGCCTCCCATCACTCTTGTATTTACATAAGACTGGATTTCATGGATTTAATATGCTAGGTGGAGTTTAGCTGGTACCCCTTTCCGAGCAGGGTGATAAATTTAGGTCGGGACTGCTTAGATCCTTAGTGGGGTTTAAGTTATAAGTCCCCTGTGATGTCTTACATTATTTAGGTCGTGGGTGTTAGTACCAGGTGTACGATACTTCCCTTGTAGATTTAGGATCAAAGGCTAACAGTATTAGTATACTGTTGCATGCCTTATTAGTAGGTAAGCTTTTCATTCTTCGGAGGCTATAAATCCTACCCATTTGCATCACTTTGATGGCGCTGCCTCCATCTTTCTTTTACGTATGTGGTATAAAGTGACTTCTCTTTTAGTTTCTCTTATTATGACCGACCGAATGCTTATATGATCCGCATATGCTGAAATAGCCAGTTGAGTAAATCTTCCTTTGGTTTAGGAGAGCCTAGAAATTCGTTTATGCGCCAAATCCCTTTTGAGAGAATAATATAACCTCTTCAATCAAGAGTTTTTTTTAAGCCAAGGCTTAAGATGTAATTAACTACGAGAGCTTGTGCCCATGGAAAACCGATCCCTATATTAAATAAACCCCAGTCGACCTGATGTAATGAATAGGGGAAATCTCGTGACTTTGATCAGGTTATATATATTATTACCCATCGGGGTGTGTAGGTGAAAACTGCTATCCTCCATGGTTAATCATATATATGATCTCATCTGCTCTTCCATTAGCCTGCTTGCATAGAGTATAAAGATATACGATTGTTTTGTCCTACGAAATAGTACAATCGTACCCTTTGCATTCTATTCCTCGCTAGCAGAATTCTTTCGGAGACCCATACGGGTATGCTTCAATTTCTTAAATTTACTATTAGCAATCTTATTTCTTATTGGATTAGAAGTCTTGTCCTTCCCTAATATTGCCTCAAATTTATAAGAAAGGTTTGCTCCAATTTCCTTTTTCATAGTTGTTGCAAGCTAGAATTTACACGGCGATAGAGTTAAAATTTTACGTCTTAGCGTTGCACGAATATCCAGCTCACACATAGAGAACATAAGATTTTTACATGAAAAACCCTAGAAAAGGGAAAAACCATGGGGCCTGGCCCAGTTGAAATGATTCCATAGAGCTTGAGTAAATTACAGTGGGCTGACTCGCCTCCAAGGGTGATCAGATTACAAGTATCAACCATAGGGTTGAAGTCGGGGGTATGTGAAAGTCCGATGTCACACTAGTAGAACTTCGGGGTCACTCGATAGTCTGATAGAATTTTGGGCCCTAGGAGGTGATCTGGTAGAACTCCAGACCTTAGGAGGTTGTCCGGCAGAGCTGAGGACGTCAGGTGGTGGCCCGGCAAAAGTCTGGGCCTTAAGTGGTGGTCCGGCGGAGTTGAGGATGTCTGGCGGTGGTCCGACGGAGCTCAAGGCATTAAGCGGTAGTTCAGCAGAGCTCAGGGCATCAGGTGGTGGTCCGACGGAGCTCAGGGCATCAGGTGGTGGTCTAGCAGAGCTCAGGGTATCAGACGGTGGTCCGACGGAACTCCGGGCCTCAGGTGGTGGTTCGATAGAGTTGAGGATATCTGGCGGTGGTCTGACGGAGCTCAGAGCGTCAGGTAGTGGTCTGGCGGAGCTTAGGGCGTCAGGCGGTGGTTCGGCGGAAGTCCGGGCCTTAGGTCATGGTCCGACGGAGTTGAAGACGTCTAGCGGTGGTCCGGCGGAGCTCAGGGCGTCAAGTGGTGGTCCGGCGGAGCTCAGGGCATCAGGTGGTCGTCCGGCGGAGCTCAGAGCGTCAGGCGATGGTTTGACCGAGCTCAGGGCATCATGTGGTGGTCCGACGGAGCTCAGGGCGTCAGGCGGTATTCCGGCGGAACTCCTACGTCAGGTGATGGTCCGGCGAAACTCCGGCAGTGGTCGAGGAGGAGCAAGGAGGCAAGAGCGATCTCCGATCTCTCTCTTTTCTCCTTAGGATGGGTGCCCTTTTTCAAGAGGAGAGGAGGCTCTATTTATAGATTTTGGGAGTGGCGTGGCATGTAAATAGGAGGAAGATCAAGGGTGATTAGGGAGTGGTTTGGATGGACGGCCGATGTTGAATCCCTTGATCGTGGATCGTTCGCTGGACATTTGAAGGTCTTAGAGATATCAGATTTTGGCGATCTTAGGCTCGTTGGATTCGTCTTGTCGAGACGCTCAATTCGATTATAAGCACGTCATATTTGGAGACCGTTTGGTAATCCAAATTATAGTTTGAACCTTCCAACAATGCGTCAGACCCTTGATTTGGACCCACTTGGGCTCGGATTGGGTTGAATTTTGTGTCATTGGGTTCATATTTCTGAGACGTTCAGTTCAACTACAAGTTTGCTAAAATCAGAGTTTAGATGGCCCCAATTTTAATTTTGGAAGTTTCCACCTTGATTTTTCCTCGAGATTTGTGCCCAATCAAGATAAATTTTTGATGATGTATCAATAGTGATGTTAATGTTAAAAAGATTCATATTATTGCTTGGAAGGAAGCCTAAGTGTTTTGGGGGTTTGGGTCTTTCATATCTTAATGCCTTATATTATACATATAGTTATTCTTTACTTTGGAAGATTTTAAATCAGCATTGTCTTCTATCTAGCTGGGTTAAGCATAAATACATTTCTTTATGAAAGTCTCCCTCTCAGAAGGCTTCTATTTATTGGAAGTATTTATGCTCTATTGCAAGGAAAATTAAGGAAAATATTTCTTTTAATATTAATTCTAACAATACTCTTTCCTTCTATTGGGACCCTTGTTGCAGGTAAGGCTTTACAAGATTTAGATATTAACATTAGCTCTTCTTGGCATTCCGTTTCTATAAAGAATTTTATTAGTAATGGCAGTTGGTCTTTGTTGGATAATTTATCTGATTTTATTTCTTCAATTATATATTTCTCATATTTCTGTACAAGATTCTTTTTGTTCCTATATTGCCTTGAATGGGATGTTATCTCCTTTTAAAAACTTTCATATGACTTTTTAAAATATCTTTTCTAAATTGGAATGGTGTTCATATATTTGGCTTAAAAGATTTGCTTTACAGTTTTCTTGTTATGCTTGGATGACTTTGCTTGAGGGTTAAAAAACTGCTGACATTCTTTATAAAAGAAATTTAAATGTATCTCTGATTTGTGTATTTTGTGCTAGAGCTGAAGAAACTCATAATCATCTTTTGTTTTTAATATGAGTTTACCTTTTTTATTATTTCAGAATTGATTCCTAATTTAAAGTACTTCATTCTTAGGCCTACTCTTATGCAAATCATTGACTTTATTTTTGCTTTAGATTTGGCTAAGGATGCTAAATATTTGTTCTTCCTTGTTACTTGTTGTACTTTATATATTTTATGGAGAGAAAGGAATAAAAGGAGATTTGTGGGTTAGCTCAAAAGCTTTGTTTTGATTTGTAGGTAGATAAAACAAGCTATTTTGCTAAGTTTTCTTCTTGAAAATCTTATCACAAGATTAAATTTTTAATTCCTTAAAGCCTTGGTTTTGTTCATGGTTGGTTGGGGTTTTGGGTTTGGTGTTGATTTTGTTATTATTTTTTTATTTTCTTTATGAGTGTTGGTGTGGCTTTTTGCTGTGGTGGTTTCTATTTTTTTGTCTTGCTTTATTTTTGTTTAGTTTTCACGTGTTTCTTGTGGTCTTATTTCTGGGTTGGTCCAGGTGTTGGGGTCGGTGGCTTGTTTTTGCTTGGCTGCTTTATTGTTGGTTGTTGTGGCTATGGTGGCTTCTCTTCTCTGGTTTACTGAGTTCTTATTTTGGGGTTTTTTTTGGGATTATGATGTGTTGGTAATTGATTGATTCCCAGATTCTCAGATGGCTGTTTTGGCAACCGATTTTCTTTGGATGGTCATTTATAGCAATCAAGAATTTTTTGATCCTTGGATGGATGATTTGGCAACCGATCTTATCGGGATGTCCATTTCTAGCAATCAATGATTTTTTGTTTAATGAGATTTTTTTCTCTTGTATCTGCTTGATTGGCAACCAACTTAGGCTTTGGATGGCCGACTCTTGAATTTCGGGGGAGTATTCTTTCCTTCTCTGAGAATTTGGATGAAATTTAACCTTCCTGAGTCCCTTTGGCGGAGGTTTATTCCTATTTTTATTTCCCATTAATTTTTTATGTGTTCTTTTGGAAATCTCTGATCTTCGTTCCGGTGGATTTCTAACGTCTTGTTTTCTTCTTCATCACCTTGGTTGGAGGGGTTAGATTTATGAGGGCTGTTTTTGGTACTGATTTTTGCTTCTTTAAGGCATGTAGGAGTTCTTCCTTTTGTTGGTGGCTTTTTGGCATGCCTCAGGTTGTGCTGGATGCAGGTTTTGAAGGTTGGAGTAATTCCTTTTGTTGGAGGCTTTGTGGCTAGGTGCAAATTATGCTGGGTACTAGTTTTGGATTGTTTCATGCAGGCTTTTTTTGGAGATTGGAGCTTGGAATCTTGAAGGCCTATGGTTTCTTAGTGTTGTCTCTTTAAAGTCTGGATGGCTGTTCAATATGTGGTGTCCGTTTGGACTATGGATACATGTTTGTTGCTATATTCTTGGAAGATTTTTTGGAATTCTAATTTTTATTATTGGTTAGGCTGGTCCTTAGCTTGATGCATTTGCTTTCAAGCTTGATAGATTAGTTTTTTTTTTTCAATAATTGTAAGTTCTTTCTTATTTTTCTTACCTTTGTTGTAATATTTTAACTTATAATTTTTCATCATTTTAATAAAAATTGGGCATGATTGCCCCTAATTTTTTCCCAAAAAAAAATTGTCTAATAATAATGTTATTTTTAAAATCAATTATTCATGTATTTTCTTAATTTCATTTGTCACCGAAATGCCTTGTTAGTGTAAAAAACTAGCAAATATCGTATTTTTTAAAACACATATTACAATCATTGCTTTTCATTCATTTTATCCAATTTATACTATTTTTATGAAAATTAATTTTAATACTGCTTTCAGTTCTTTTTTTTTATATGTCGGTTCAATCCAACTAATTTTCATTTTATCATGCTTCACAAACTTATGATTTAAACTCTAAAGTTGGATTAAACTATCAAATAAACCTCACATTATCAAAACACTCATATTAATTTGATACTCTATAGGCAGTCTACTTTTATGGAGTCGAATAAATAATTTTTAATGAATCTCATAATATATATGATTTCATGTAATGGTGTTGCACATCATATTGTATGTTAGAAATTCATATCATTTCTTGTCTTTCATTTTAAGCACTGATCAAGATTTCCTACAAATATTTTTTTTCTTACTAATTTCTTGCTCATGAATTATGCATAAGATAACTTATTATTTTTTATAAATAAAAATTGATGCTTGCATTTAACTATCATTTTTTTTAACAAAAAAAAAATCCATTAGAAAAGAGTAACAATACACCATAAGGCTAAAAGCTGGCCACATAGAGCAAGAGTACAGCCAGAGAAAATACAAAACATGCCAAGGCCACCAATCTGAACAAAAAGAAGAAGAATACATCCCCAAAAGCAGTTGGACTCAGATCGTCACCTAGTTGTCAGGCTTGGGCCATCCAAGGAGGTAATAAAGATAACAACAGAAGTTACAAGAGCAAATTGTTCTCAAAAATCAAAATCCATAAAAGCCCACCTAGGTTGCGAACCAAGCTATGGCCGTCTGAGGTGCATGCAGGAAACCTGCTTCATCATTGTCCTAGCCTAATACCATCGCACCAAATAAAACCACAACCAAGAAACTTCCCTCATCCACCCGAACAGAAACTCACCAAAATAGTGAAATAAACGAAATAACAAAGGCAGAGTAGAAACCCCCCCAAAAAATACCAACAAAATTACCATCAAGTCAGCATTGCCAACAGAACAGAGAGCAGCACCCCCAAATACCCAAATGAAAAAGCTTGACGCACCAAGCTGACGTTTAGAGTCATTTCTTTTTAGCTTTGCATTTTCTATGCTTGCCACTATTATTAAAGAATCTAGCATCCGCAATTTGAAGGATACTTAAGTCAAAGTTATCCCGATCCTCCAATTTTTTCTCATTCATTTCCTCCCCTCCTGCAAAAGAATTTCCATCATCTAACCAATCACCTTGCCGCAACACATTATCCCTAGCAAGGTGAGCTAACATATCCTCACTTGAAATACCGGATATAGGTACATCGACCAGAGGCAATGCAACTTCATCACTATCCTCATAATCCACCATAGTATGAGTAGGTGAATTGATCTTCCTAGAAGTCACAACATCCAAATTACCTTGATTATTACCCTGCACCACCGAAGTTCCAACACCCCCCAGCAACTAAAGGAACCGAGATGTCACCCTACTCGTCCACAGCATCAGCACAAGTAGGACTAGCTATAAGGTTAATGCAATAGTTATTGTCATTCATGTTAATATCAACACCAGCAACACCATCTATATTAGTTCCATCGATATTCTCAGGCACGACATTAGCTAAAGGCGCAACTACTTCCTCCACATAAACAGGATCATTCAAGGGAGAGATAGGAGCTAAAGGATTAGTAACTTCCATCGAGAGGCCATCATCATGCCGAACATCAGCATCAATAGGATCCAAAGCCTGAACCAAATCATTGGCAACACAAGAAACAACATTACCCACCCTAACCCCCTCATATCTAGCATCAACATTAACATTAAGAGGTTTAGTGGCATTAGGATAAATAGTAGGCAGGGCAGAAGATAGAGGAGGCCTACAATTACCACTCAAATGCCCTATGCATTTACAAGAAGCACAAAATGAGGGGAAAGCCTCCATAACAATTTGTTGAATATAGCCAAATTTCTTAGGTCCCAACTACACTTTATTAGGATAAGTTTTCGTGATGTCTAGCTCAATCAGAACACGAGCAACAGAAGGACGAGAATCAACGGAAGTAACATTATCAACCTTCAGCAGTCTACCAAACAGCGAGGCCAAGCCATGAAGGATATGGGGGGAGAACAAATGAGGGCGAAGCTTAGGGAAAGAGACCCAAATAGGGATAACAGGAGATTCATCACCAACATCAACAAGAGGAGACCATTTGGTCAATTTCATATAGCAATTGTTAACTAAATAAGATTTATGATAGAAAATCGTACTATAATCTGAAAGTACGAGATGCGCCAAGAGGGGGGGTGAATTGGTATTTTAAAAATTTAACCCTACACAAGAGTTCTAATTTTTTTTGTATTTTCGAAATATAATTTAACCAATGTGCGGAAGCAATTACAACGATCACAACGATAAAATTGATAACACTACGAGATTTAAAAATTGATTTTTCACCAAGCAATTAAAACGCACAAATTTAAAAGCATGAAAAGTAAAGTGCGGTAAACAGGAAAAAACACACCAAAAATTTTTATAGTGGTTCGGTCACTTGACCTACGTCCACTCCCCGGAGTCCTCTACTCCGGGATTTGCACTAGTAAAAGTTGACTCTCCTTTTGCCCCCACAGCAAGGCGGAGAAGCCTTTACAATACTCACTTTCACCTCCCTCGGTGCGGCGGAATACCAAACGCTATGTCACCCTCCCGGTGACGGCAGCGGACCTTCTCCTTTTTCTCCCTCCTGGAGATGGCAGAGTACCTTGGCGATGTTGATCTTGAAGTGATTCTTCCTTCGAGAACTTTCTTGAAGCTTCTAAAGCCACAAGAGGAGCAAAGCATGCAGCTAGCTTGGAGCCACCGTGTGATCCCCTCACACTACTTCTCCCTCACGCTCAAGCTCACCTTCACCTTCCTCTCTCAAGCCCTAGATCTCTCCAAACAAAAACTTCTCTCTACGAATCTCCTTCTTCCTCTAAGCTTCTCACAGCAAAGGATTGATCAACAACTACTCTAGAAAAATAATAAGATATTTTTTATATCAGGCTTCAGAAAACCCTAAAAAATTCAACTTTTGCGTTTCTGTTCGTACAGTATGATTTATAATCGTACAGTACGATCAGTTCAATTACAGCTCCGTCCAGTACGAGTGCAGACGAACAGGTATCGAATTTTATTCATATCGTACAGTACGATACTATTGATTCGTACTGTTCGTACGGGACGAACTGTGGGACGAACCTCGGGACGAAAGAACTCGTCTCTGTCAGTCGTCCAGCACTCATTTAATCGTACAGTACGAATAGTGATGTTCATGATATCGTCCTGTACGATAGGACTATCGTCCAGTACGATCAGTTCAAAATTTCTTGGGATCGTCTGGTACGATCTCTGGGACGAAGAAAATCGTCTCTGACAATCGTCCAGCACTCCACCAGTCGTACAGTACGATCAGTTCATTTCTTGATATCGTCCTGTACGATACGAATATCGTCCAGGACGAACAGAACATAAAACCTTGGTTTCGTCTGGTACGATCTCTGGGACGAATGAAATCGTCTCTGTCAGTCGTACAGTACGATATACTATCGTACAGTACGATCGACATATAATAAGAAACCAACGTTTTATTTCCTGATTAGGGAGATAATTTTGGCAAGTTATTAATTAATCGTACCGTACGATACATATCGTACAGTACGAATAGTTCATAAAATCAAATTCGAAAACTTACCAAACTTATTCTGGCGGCTAGGGTTTCACAATTACAAATCATCGTACAGTACGACCGGGATCGTACAGTACGATAAGTTTGTAAAAATAAACATTTGGAAATTAGCCGTTAGCCTGAGTATTTTAATTAACCGTACAGTACGATCAGTGATCGTACAGTACGATGTGTTTTAAAAAAAAATTAATCATTTTAAAAGAAAAAATCTCCCCCTGTGTGTGTGTATTGTT
Organism: Dendrobium chrysotoxum; assembly: GCA_019925795.1. Taxonomy (NCBI): domain Eukaryota; kingdom Viridiplantae; phylum Streptophyta; class Magnoliopsida; order Asparagales; family Orchidaceae; genus Dendrobium; species Dendrobium chrysotoxum. The sequence continues at coordinate 3,386,195 of CM034311.1, forward strand.
GCTCCTTTCACATGCATGCTTCTGTGGCAGACTCAAAAAAGAAAAATTAAAGAAATAAAAATTACAGACTCTTCAACATCCTATTCTACCCAAATTGAGTCTCCAGCAATCTTTAGCAGTGTGCATCTGACCTGAAATGTTAGTCCTCATATACAAAGATTAAACATTTGTAATCAAACGGAAGTCTATATTTACTCAGTAAATATTAGTTGTCACCATCAAAATTAAGTGCTCGGGATCCTGGATTCCAACAATCTCCCCCTTTTTGATGGTGCCAAATAATATTTTCTGATGTACAGATGTTCTGACTTCTTTAGCTCCCCCTCAGAAGAGTAGCTTATTAATTTTCAAATAGGAGGAGAAGAAACAGTTTTTTTTTTATTATTATAAAAAATACAACAACAAGATAAAAAAAAACTGAGAACATAAACAACCAATTAGCATTTAATAGTAGGCAAAAACATAATACAACACACAGAAAAGTCTCCCCCTTTTGACAACACCAAAAAGGGAAGAAAAAGAAAAAACAAGTACAACAAAAACAGAAAACAGAAACATCTACAACAACCTAAAAATCTGGATCCTGATCCGGAGGTGGTGGTGGAGGGTCGGGAAACAGCTGGTGGTACTGATGAAGGGAGGCGAACTGGTGATCGATCGATTGGAAGCGCTCCCTAAACCATTTCATATCCGTGTCATGCTCCTGATGCTGCTGAGTAATGTGAGCATCCAACCGAGTCTCCAGACGATCAAGTCGTCGAATAATGTCGTCGTGAGGGTAGTCGGGAGGTGCAAGGCCAGGTGGTTGGATAGGTGGTGGCGGAGGTGCGTCAGCAGGAGCATCAGCCTCCTCGTCATCAAACTCGGGATCGGCGGGAGCGGCCCCCCGATGGAACAGGATACGAAAGGAGGCATCCGAGTAGAAGATAGGAAGGTGATCAGGAGGAAGCGGATAATGAAGCTGGTATTTTGCATCTAGAATGTAGCCTATGACATGCCCTAAGGCCAGGTTCAATTTACGACGGGCACCGGGACAGCGGTAGGCAGACAAGGTATGAATGTAGTCGAATATCATTTGGGCTTCATTGAATTTTGTGCCCGACATAATGAGATAGGTGACGACAGACAGTAGGGGAGTGATATGGACGCGATCTCCAGCCTTAGGTATAATAGATGTGCGTAGGACATGCTAGATAACGCGGGCATTTTGATTTAAGGTTTGGACCAGTGGTAGGTGTTGATTTGAGGGGACACCTCTAAGGGTCATATTTACGGACGTCCAATCATAGTCGTGGGAGATCATGGATTGGGGACGAGGACCGTCAGTGGACAGCCCGATGTGCTCAGCAATGTCGTTGATGGTGATAACGACATTCTGTTTACAGACATAGGATGTGAAGGCAGTGTTTTCAAGGTTGACTCGGATGTTTGCAAAAAACTCAAACAATAGTTCGGAGTGGAATGGAAAAGCAAGAGTCAGAAGGAATTGAAGGCTAGTCGAGGCGAATAGATTCATCACCTCAAAATTTAGGGCGGCCTGATTGAGCATGCGGGAGGGAGTGAACTTTGCCTCCTTGATTTTGAGATACGCTTTCTCATCCGCAGCTGAGAGAAAACGATCGTCGAAGCGCCGAGAGGAGGAAAAGCTCCCGACAATCATACGACCGCGCTTACTGGACCCAGACATTGTGGATGAAGGGATTGGAAGAATGAGAGAAAATCAGATTGATTGAGGGTGAGGAGAATAGGCAATGAATTCCTCTCGTTTTATAGAATTTGGGGGATATCGTACAGTACGATCGTGAATCGTACAGTACGATATGCGCAATAATGTCGTCTGGACGACTTTTTCAGAAAAGTGAGTCAAATCGTACAGTACGATCAGTATCGTACTGTACGAACGTGAGTGTAAGGCGTTCGTCCCAACGAGTCGTCTGAACGACTTTTGACCAAAAGTGTTCGTACAGTACGAACAGGTGTTCGTACTGGACGATGGGCAATAATTTTCGTACCGGCCGATTTAAATTCGTCCTAATCTGTTTGCCACGTGTATCGTACCGTACGATCGGGATGTTCGTACAGGACGATGACCAATAATTACTATCGTACAGTACGAGTAGTGAATCGTACAGTACGATGTGTATAAGACATGAAAGATCTGAATCGTGAATGGGAATGAACGGCTGAGATTTGAGTGATTGGAACCTGATCGTACAGTACGATAGTGTATCGTACAGTACGATTGTCAGAAAAGATCAAGGTTTGTGAGCAACATGGGAAGAGGATCAGGAGTCCAATTTTTTGTTTGTTTGTTTTTTTTTTTGTTTTTTTTTTGTTTTTTGGTTTTAACAACAAAAACAAATCAACCACAAAATTTTTTTTGTTTATTTTTTTTGTTTTTTTTTGTTTTGTTACATTAGGCGTGAATGTCTATGACACCTAATTTGGTTCGTAGAGTGCTAAATGTGTCATAGCCTAATGGTTTTGTGAAGATGTCCACCAATTGATCTTCAGTAGCAACGTGGTGTAGTTCAATATCGCCTTTGGCTACATGATCTCTAATGAAATGATGTCTAATGTCTATATGTTTGGTTCGTGAGTGTTGAATTGAATTTTTGGATATGCAAATTGCGCTAGTGTTGTCACACATGATCGGAATCGTTCCTACAGGTAGTCCTAGATCTACAAGCTGTTGTTTTAACCACAACACTTGTGCAACACAGCTACCTACCGCTATATATTCCGCTTCGGCGGTGGATAGGGCTACTGAATTTTGCTTCCTACTGGACCATGAAACTAATGATTGTCCAATGAATTGACAAGTGCCAGAAGTGCTTTTTCTATCTACCTTACAACCTGTAAAGTCTGAATCGGAGTATCCTAAGATTTCAAACGAGGTGCTGTGTCTAGGATACCAGATTCCTAAGTTCGGAGTGCCTAGAAGATATCTGAGAATTCTTTTGACAGCAGTCATGTGAGATTCTTTCGGGTCAGCTTGAAAACGGGCACAGAGGCACACACTAAACATTATGTCTGGTCTACTGGCAGTCAGATAGAGAAGCGATCCAATTATTCCCCTATACCTCTTTTGATCTACAGACTTCCCACTGGGATCTTTATCCAATTGAATATTAGAGCTCATGGGTGTATTCATAGCCTTAGCATTGTCCATTTCATATTTTTTCAAAATATCGTTGACGTACTTAGACTGGCTAAGAAACGTTCCACCTTCCGTTTGTTTTACACTAAATTCAAGGAAGTAACTAAGTTCACCCATCATGCTCATTTCAAACTCGTCGCTCATTGTTTTTGAAAATTCATTGCATAGGTTTTTCTCCGTCGATCCGAACAATATGTCATCTACATAAATCTGAACAATGAGTACTTCAATTCCTACCTTCTTCAAAAATAAGGTGGTGTCCACACTACCCTTTACAAAGCCTCTATCTAGTAGGAACGTACTAAGTCTTTCATACCAGGCTCTAGGTGCTTGTTTTAACTCGTACAGTGCCTTTTTCAGTTTAAACACGTGGTTTGGAAATTGTGAGTTTTCAAACCCCGGAGGTTGCTCCACATACACATCTTCCTTGATTACTCCATTCAGGAAGGCACTCTTTACATCCATTTGATACAGCTTAAAATCCCTAAAACAAGCAAAAGCTAACAGTACCCTGATGGCTTCTAGTCTAGCTACCGGAGCAAAGGTTTCTTCAAAATCTATTCCTTCAATTTGGTTATAACCCTTCGCTACTAGCCTAGCCTTATTTCTTACTACTATGCCTGAGTCATTCATCTTATTTTTAAAGACCCACTTAGTTCCAACCACACTTTGCTCTTTAGGCCTTTTGACTAATTCCCATACATCATTCCTAACGAATTGGTTCAACTCTTCTTGCATTGCTAGGATCCAAAATTCATCTCCTAAGGCTTGATCTATACTCGTGGGTTCAATCATAGATATGAATGCAGAATGGCTAACCTCTTTCCTAAGTCCATGCCTAGTTTTTACCCCTTCTAATGGGTCTCCTAAGATCAGCTCTCTAGGATGACTAGAAGAAAATTTCCAATCTTTAGGCAGATGTTCCTGAGGTTCCGCTCTAGTCTCTATGGTAATGGTTTCTACTCCCCGTATAACCTCAACTTCTTCTTCTTCATGATTAGGTTCAGATGACTTATTGGATTCATCAAATACTACATGAGTGGACTCTTCTACTACTAGGGTTCTCTTATTGAAAATTCTATAAGCTTTACCTACAGATGAGTAGCCTAGGAAAACCCCTTCATCTGATTTAGGATCGAACTTTCCTAAGGGTGACTTGCCATTGATTAGGATGAAGCAATTGCACCCGAAAACGTGTAAGTGGGAAAGATTGGGTGTCCTACCCTTAAGCAACTCATAGGGTGTCTTATTAAGTTTGGATCTAACATTTACCCTGTTTAATACATAGCATGCGGTATTTACTGCTTCTGCCCAAAAGTATCTAGGGAGAGTGTATTCAGCTAACATAGCCCTAGCAGCTTCAACTAACGTTCTATTCTTTCTTTCTGCTATTCCATTTTGCTGAGGAGTTCTAGGGGCAGAGAAATTGTGTTCCATTCCAACCTCTTTACAAAACGATTCAAACTTATCATTCTCAAATTCCCCACCGTGATCACTATGAATTGTTGAAATTACACATCCTAATTTCCTTTGAATCCAAGTGGAGAAAATTCTAAATTCTTCAAATGACTCACTCTTATGAGCTAGGAATTTCACCCAAGTAAACCTAGAGTAGTCATCTACTATTACAAACCCATACAACTTTCCTCCTAGGCTGGCTGTACTAACAGGTCCGAACAGGTCCATGTGGAGAGTTTCTAGTGGCCTAGTGGTGCTGATATCCTTGATTGCATGAAATGAAGATTTAACTTGTTTTCCTAATTGGCAAGCATCACAAAGATGGTCCTTAGTAAAGTCTAACTTTGGTATGCCTCTAACTAAGTCTTTCTGAGTGATGTTCCTAAGTGTTTTCATACTAGCATGGCATAGTCTCCTATGCCATAGCCAAGAGTCATCTGCTATTGTTTTCAGACACAAAGAGTTTGAGGTTTCAATACAGTTCAAGTCTATCATGTAAACATTGTTTATACGTTTTCCTTCTAACACAAGTGAATCATTTAAACTAATCATGCATTTGTTAGACAGAAATTTTATATCAAAGCCCTTGTCACATAATTGACTTATACTTAAAAGATTGTGCTTTAAACCATCCACTAAAAGTACATTCTCAATAATTAAATTTTTAGTATTTCCAATGATACCTGAGCCCACCACTTTTCTGGTGGTGTTGTCTCCCAAAGTTACCTTGCCTCCTGACCTGGCCTCCAGTGTCACGAACTGCTTCATGTCTCCAGTCATGTGTCTCGAGCAGCCACTGTCCAGGTACCACATGCTCTCACTAGGTCTTTTGTGAGAGCATCCCTACAATGTCAATCATGGATTAGCTTTGGGAACCCAAGTGAGTTTGGGTTCCACATCATGCTTATATGAATGAAATGTATGCATGTTATGCTGTGATGATTGCGATTTTGGTCTCCACACTAGATGTGTCCTATAGTGAATTGAGCATGTGCGAGCTATGTGACCTAGCATGCCACAAGAATAACATCTAACACCAGGAAATGGGTTCACTAATCTACGAGGGTGGTAGTTCCTATTTTTGGGTTTGGATGATGCATGCCGTGCTGGTTTTGAATGAGATGATTCACATGGTGGAGGATGAAAGAATTCAGCAAACGTGGGAGGTTTTTTGTTATTCTCGTATGCATGAAGTTTTTCATTTAAGAATTTGTTCTCTTGGTTAAGACTAGCATATTCGAATCTCAATGCATGCTCACTACTACTAAGTTCCCCTGATAGTTCTTCTAGTTCCTTAAATGCATTATCTAATTCAACATGTGATGATTTCAAGGTTTCATGTGCAGTGGTTAACTCAATATGCTTCTTGTTTAATGCATCGTATTCATCAAGCAACGACATATGATCTCTATCTAAGTCAGAAAAATTTTTTACTACACTAGCATGTTCCTTTTATAAAGTACTAAACTCAGTATTAAGACTAGCATGCTTTTTCTTCAATTTTCTATACGAGTCATGGATTTTTTCAGAAATAACAAGCAGTTCATCGTAAGACAGTTGACATACCTCATCTTGATCTGATTGATCAAGATTATCATTAGTCATAAGACACAGATTTGTTACCTCCTCCTCTGCTTCTTCTTCCGATGAGTCTGAGGCAGAGTCGGCCCAAAAAGCTTTCTGAGTCTTAAACTTGCCCTTCTTGAACTTAGATCTTTCCTCACCCTTCTCCTTGGTTTGATGAGTTTTGATGTTGGGGCAATCAGCTCGGAGATGACCGGGTTTCCTGCACTCAAAGCAAATTGTTTCAGATGCAGCCTTAGTATACTTTGAGTTCTTACCTTTGTTCCAATTGCTTTGATGATGGCGCTGCTTTCTTTTCAGAAAATTTTTGAACTGACGAGTCATCAAAGCTATGTCGTCATCTTCCTCCGCTGCTGAGCTGTCACTTTCAGAATTGTTTGCTTTTAAAGCCACTGTTCGCTCCTTTTTCTTTTCACCTGCATCACTTTGTCGTTGACTCACTCCTTGCTCGTAGGCAATGAGTGACCCAAGCAAATTATCAATAGAATAAACATTTAGGTCTTTTGACTCAGTTATTGCAGTGATTTTAGCATCGTATGAGCTAGGCAAACATCGCAGTATTTTGTTTACTTTTTCTGAGTTAGACAACTCTCTTCCTAAAGCATGCAGTGATGTTACAATCTGGGTGAATCGAGTGTACATGTCAGTTATAGTTTCACTAGGTTTCATGCGGAACAGTTCGTAATCATGTAACAGTATGTTCAACCTAGATTGTTTGACCTCACTAGTTCCTTCGTACGTGATACACAGTTTGTCCCAAATTTGTTTACCAGTAGTACACGTTGATACTCGCATATAGTCTTCTGATTTTAATGCGCAAAAGAAACAGTTTAGACATTTAGCATTCAGTTGTGCAAATTCTCTATCCTCAATGCTCCATTCATTAAATGACAGTTCAGTTTTCACTCCATTCAACATACGAAACGGTGCAGAATAACCTTCTTGGACTAACATCCACATGCGGTAGTCTAAAGACTGTAAAAATGTAGACATGCGTATTTTCCAAAAATCAAACGGTATGTTGTCAAACAAAGGTGGACGAGTTATGGAATAACCCTCCGTAGTGTTACGGTTACCAAATTGAGCCATGGATCTTACGTTTCTAGGTTTTCTAAAACACTATTTTGAAACCCCGCTCTGATACCACTTGAAAGTACGAGATGCGCCAAGAGGGGGGGGGGGGGGTGAATTGGTATTTTAAAAATTTAACCCTACACAAGAGTTCTAATTTTTTTTGTATTTTCGAAATATAATTTAACAACCAATGTGCGGAAGCAATTACAACGATCACAACGATAAAATTGATAACACTACGAGATTTAAAAATTGATTTTTCACCAAGCAATTAAAACGCACAAATTTAAAAGCATGAAAAGTAAAGTGCGGTAAACAGGAAAAAACACACCAGAAATTTTTATAGTGGTTCGGTCACTTGACCTACGTCCACTCCCCGGAGTCCTCTACTCCGGGATTTGCACTAGTAAAAGTTGACTCTCCTTTTGCCCCCACAGCAAGGCGGAGAAGCCTTTACAATACTCACTTTCACCTCCCTCGGTGCGGCGGAATACCAAACGCTATGTCACCCTCCCGGTGACGGCAGCGGACCTTCTCCTTTTTCTCCCTCCTGGAGATGGCAGAGTACCTTGGCGATGTTGATCTTGAAGTGATTCTTCCTTCGAGAACTTTCTTGAAGCTTCTAAAGCCACAAGAGGAGCAAAGCATGCAGCTAGCTTGGAGCCACCGTGTGATCCCCTCACACTACTTCTCCCTCACGCTCAAGCTCACCTTCACCTTCCTCTCTCAAGCCCTAGATCTCTCCAAACAAAAACTTCTCTCTACGAATCTCCTTCTTCCTCTAAGCTTCTCACAGCAAAGGATTGATCAACAACTACTCTAGAAAAATAATAAGATATTTTTTATATCAGGCTTCAGAAAACCCTAAAAAATTCAACTTTTGCGTTTCTGTTCGTACAGTACGATTTATAATCGTACAGTACGATCAGTTCAATTACAGCTCCGTCCAGTACGAGTGCAGACGAACAGGTATCGAATTTTATTCATATCGTACAGTACGATATGTATATCGTACAGTACGATACTATTGATTCGTACTGTTCGTACGGGACGAACTGTGGGACGAACCTCGGGACGAAAGAACTCGTCTCTGTCAGTCGTCCAGCACTCATTTAATCGTACAGTACGAATAGTGATGTTCATGATATCGTCCTGTACAATAGGACTATCGTCCAGTACGATCAGTTCAAAATTTCTTGGGATCGTCTGGTACGATCTCTGGGACGAAGAAAATCGTCTCTGACAATCGTCCAGCACTCCACCAGTCGTACAGTACGATCAGTTCATTTCTTGATATCGTCCTGTACGATACGAATATCGTCCAGGACGAACAGAACATAAAACCTTGGTTTCGTCTGGTACGATCTCTGGGACGAATGAAATCGTCTCTGTCAGTCGTACAGTACGATATACTATCGTACAGTACGATCGACATATAATAAGAAACCAACGTTTTATTTCCTGATTAGGGAGATAATTTTGGCAAGTTATTAATTAATCGTACCGTACGATACATATCGTACAGTACGAATAGTTCATAAAATCAAATTCGAAAACTTACCAAACTTATTCTGGCGGCTAGGGTTTCACAATTACAAATCATCGTACAGTACGACCGGGATCGTACAGTACGATAAGTTTGTAAAAATAAACATTTGGAAATTAGCCGTTAGCCTGAGTATTTTAATTAACCGTACAGTACGATCAGTGATCGTACAGTACGATGTGTTTTAAAAAAAAATTAATCATTTTAAAAGAAAAAATCTCCCCCTGTGTGTGTGCATTGTTTCTCCTTTCACATGCATGCTTCTGTGGCAGACTCAAAAAAGAAAAATTAAAGAAATAAAAATTACAGACTCTTCAACATCCTATTCTACCCAAATTGAGTCTCCAGCAATCTTTAGCAGTGTGCATCTGACCTGAAATGTTAGTCCTCATATACAAAGATTAAACATTTGTAATCAAACGGAAGTCTATATTTACTCAGTAAATATTAGTTGTCACCATCAAAATTAAGTGCTCGGGATCCTGGATTCCAACATAATCAAGATCATTAATCATTTTAATCAAAATATACGACGAATCAAGCAAAGTAACTGAGACTTCACCAATAAGCTTAAGGTTGAAGAAAAACCTATGAATAGAGTCAAGAGAAGGTCGTTTAGAGGGAAAAAAACCAACTAATGAAAATTGAAAAGGAACCGCTAAATCAGTGATCTCCTCCCCGAGATCTAAAGTGAAGGCAAGCCCTGAAAAGAAGTAGGTTTGAGATCAGGAAATCTCTCATCAGAGGAACTTCCAGCAAGAACATCGACAAAGGAACGAGATTTGAGTGGACCATCTACAAAATCAGGGTCGCGCAGGCGTTTCACCGCCATTCCGGCCGAGGAGGTCGGAGGAGGGCGACAAAATGAACAGCAAAGAAAACCACAAAAGCAGAAAAGAGAAAAAAGAGAACTTCCCTGGAGGAACCACTGGCGAGGAGGCACAGAGCGCCACTGACACGGGAGCCCTAACAGAGAGTGGGAGGAACGACCAGGTTCTTGATGTGATCAACCCCCTCTGATTGCATTTAACTATCATTATTTCATAATTAGTTGTTTTTTAGGTTTCATATATTATAATACATGCTTTAACCTTATATCAATAATTAAAAAATTTATTTATTTATGAATTATAGGCATTGCATTATGAGAATGCAATTTGAAATGCAATTATTTATCATAATCATAATCATAATCATTTAATTCATATTTTCATTTGTTTTTAAGATTCTAATTATGTGCATAAAAATTTTAAGACCTTAATAATAACATGTATTTTATACATGTGTATTTAAACTAGGAATTACAGAATCTGGAAAAACAAACTATTCGTTGGTTTGAGGATAGACTAGCATTGAACGCAAGCTTGTAAGTTGTAAATCTATAGCTAATTTATATATTTAGCCTCCAACCACGAGACTTGTGAAAATTTTTTTTTTTTTTTAAAATACATCAACGAAAGGCCTGCATTTGTCCTCACGGGAGATTCCTCAGCCTCCAACGCTGTATTGCCCGATAATCCAGGCTTCCAGCGCATCATCTCCGCTCTCTTCCACTTCCGATCATGCGAGCCGCCGCCGCTGTGGCAGCAGCAGCCTTTCACTTCTTTCCGGCGTCAGGTCTAGGCGTCGACCGGCGGCGCCGGTCTCCCCTGCTTCGTCATCTCAGCATTATATCCTCTGTAAGTTTTTGCGTCGATCTCTTCCCTTTTTTTGTTTTTTTAAATAATCCATGGAAACCCTAATGCTTTGTTTAGATTAAAAAAGAGTGAAGTAAATGAAATGAAATGAAATTCAGCTAATTAGGAGTTTTATTATGAATTTGCGGCCATTCATTTGAGTTATTTACCCTTTTTTCATTTCCTTTCACTCGAACTCCCAGCATCCAAACGCAACCTATTGGACATCTTGGAGAATTAATAAATGAGCTATGACAGAAACCAATCCCGTTACTGTACACAAATGTTATGCTTGTTTCTTGAAGTTCATTTTTTTTAAATACTGTGCTGAAACTCGAAAATCCAGAAGGGAAAAACAACAACGGCAAGAGTAAAAGAGTTTAACGTGGTTTAGCAATTTGCGTACATCCATGGGAAGCAACAAGCTCACTATAAACTTGGAAAAAAAATACTCATAAATTTTTTGAGGATCCTCACACCTATACAAATGCTAATGCAAGTTGAGAGATTATTGGCGGGATGATCTAGAAGTGATGATTATATGAATTTATATAGGAAAGTGTTCAACCCCCACCACCATGCATGACTTTTGTGATAAACTCCATTTAAAATTTTTGTAGTAGCCTCAAACGTAAACTGTTTTGGAATGAGAGAACCACACAAAAACTCCATTTTAAACTCTTATAGCTATGTGAGAGAAAATGAGAGAACCATGCAAAACTCAATATTGAGCGAAATATATGGGTAAAAGTTATCTTAGGATCTGAGCTAATGTGGCATTAGATGTTAGATTCTTGGGATGCTTGCCCAAATGACCTAATACAAGGGGGAATCTTAACTATCAGATTGACGATCTTGGCTTAAACTAGTTAGGAGAGAGGATGTGGGGGTGGCCGATTGATAGGATTATAGGAGGGAGATTATAAGAGCCTTCTATTTATATAAAAATAAAAGCCATAACAAATAATTATTTAAAGAGAAAAAGACCAAAATGGTCGCTTAACTCTTTGTGAGGGATCAAAATGGTTCCCAACTCTTTTGAAGGACCAATTTGGTTCCTCAATTGCTTAAAAAATGCTTTTTTTGGTCCTAGCATCAAATTTTGTGGCTATGTCATAACATCAAATCTTGTGGTTAATGATATTAAATCAAGAGGTATTTTGGTCATCACTTTTATTCTTAAAAATAGGAATCAACATACTTATTCTCCACTTATCTGGCATCTTTTTAGTCTTCAAAAGTAAGCCAAGAAATTCATTCATCTCCTAAGCATTTCCACACATATATTGGAATATAATTAGGTCCAACAGCGTTTCCACACTTTATTTTCTTTAAAGCCTCTCTAACTTTAGTTTTACTAATATGCCTATAAAAATAAATATATTTATTTTTATTTAGGGTGCTAAGGTCACTAAAGTCAATCGCATTCTCATAATCCTTATTGAAGAGTTTATAAAAAATCTCATCTACCTTTGTTGAATATGCTTCTAAAAAAATCACTTTTTGATCTTTGTCCTTAATACACTTCACTTGAACCAAATCCTTACTTCTTTTATATCTTTATTTGGCTAACTTATACATATATCTTTGGCACTCCTTAGTATCTAATCTATTATATAAATTATTAAAAGTTAAAATCTTTGCATTACATATTACTTTCTTAGACTCCTTATGGATTTTTTTATATCTTTCTCAATTATAAGAATTTTTATATCTTAACCAATTTTTATAATAAATCTTTTTATTTTTTTCTTTTCTTGCATCTTTTGATAACACCACCGACTATTTTTACTATTAGGAGCTTTTCCTTTTGATACGCTAAACACATCTTTTGCAATATTCTTAATATCACTAGCTACTTTTTTTCACATAACATTAGTTTCCTCATGCACAGGCAAAATCTAAGATTTAGTATATTACTTTCAAAAATATTTTTGTTAATATTCTTTAAATGTCCCTATCTAATCCTAGAACAACATTTTACTTTATTTTTTATTTTCAGCCATTTCATCTTAAAGTCCAAAACTAATAAGTGATGTTGGGTGCATAAACTTTCACTTGAAATAATTTTACAATTACTTTACAATCTTTGATAAAAATCGTATACTAATAAAACATGGAATATACTTTGAATCCTACCTTGGAATTAGTGTCTTCCCAAGTTGATAGCCCACTTCCTATGCTTACTCTCATGTTTAGTGACCCAGTGTCTCTTGGGATTTATGCTGTGATGATCTTCCAGATGTTAGGAATTTGAGTGAATTGAACTATCTTTTTATTGCATTTTCTTTTACATTTATTTAGAAGAGGAGCTTTTGGGAAAAAAATGTTTCAAATTCTATATGCTTGGAGGGAAGAAATAACAATATGTATACCGTCATTCTTTAAAATATATTAAACTTTAAGTTAAGACAATTTTAATGTGGCCCAAGGAGACTTTTCCTCTTTTGTTACCATTATCATTATACTTTATTTTTAGGTTTTTTTTTTCCATTTGTAATATTTTGCTATTGCTTCATATTGTACTCTTTTCATTGAATGATAAATCTCATTTTACTTACAAAAAGATGTCTTGGCTAAAATAATATATTCAATGATTTCTATCCTAAGAGTTTTTTGGTACAAATTTCAATGAACACAACTATGATGAATTTCTCTATATTCATGTAGATTTAATACCTACAATTAATTTTGTGCCTACCTTATATATATAATTGCTTTTTTTCCTACCTTATAGGGATAGATTTCTATCCGTTTAGGAAAAAAAAACCTAAGGCTAATAAGGTTCACCTTAATTTGAGTTTACATGACTAGTCCATATGAATTGCATGATTAAGCCATAGGATGGGTCAACATTGGCAAATCATGATGGATCTATGCAATTGAGTCAACTCAAATGGATTATCCAAGCAACATGTGTAGATGTGGATCAACGCAAATCATGATGGATCTACGCAATTGTGTCAATATGTGCATTTGTTGATTTGAATTATCCAAACAGGTGTTTGATTAAGAAGTGTTGAATTTTTAAAAAGATTAATTATCTTTAGGTGATTTAATTTCTTAAATTGTAATCTTAAAATCGAACACGTCATTATGAACAATATATTATCCTGAAAGGCAAAAATATCATTCCCTAATAGGTTCAATTTACAGAATTGAAAGTTCATCCCGATTATCATAGTTAAATTTGAGAAAGAACTATATATTATCCCAAATAGGTCATAATGATTGTTCAATCAGGTATTTAATTACGATAATTTAGATGAAATATCATTAACATTACAATCAAAGTTACGATAATAATTGATATATCTTTCTAACAAAAGAAGATATCAATCATTATTGATCCTTTGAAAATGATGATAATAATCGTTAATTTTGACTTAAATTTTCTCAAAGGTAATTAATTAAGGTTTTAAAAACTTGATTTTGAAAATTTAATTTGAGTTTATAAATCTCCTACGACCGCAAGCCCTCATAAATAATTACATCGTAGGAAATTAGAAATTCTTATAAATACTCTTGATTAAAATAACGGTAGAAATTTTATTTTAAGATTTCAAAGCTTGATGTCAAAGGAAGCAATGATTGAAAATTTAATAGGAAATTGATCAAAAGTGAGCATTTATTTCTGGAGGCCAAAGGAAAAAAAGTAGGAGGTGCTTTGGAATTTTGAAATATTTCAGAAGCACCACAGTCTATCCTAAGTGTCGGGCTTGAATTTGATTGAAATATATTCTAATTAGAAAGTTGGGATTAGATTCCCAGAAGATTGAGGTTTATAGCCTGAGCTTACCTCAGAACTTAAATTTAAATTGGGTACTGAAAATCTGTAATCGGAACCTAGCTAATGCAATGCAGGATTCGGACTTACCCTGGCTTGGATTAGGGAGCCAGTTAACCACCTAAATGCTTCAAAACTATGAGTTCGATCTTTTATGTTAGAGTGGTAGGGATGTTTGATTAAGATAAGTTTTTGAGAATAGAGTTGACATTTAGAGCAGTCCTTAATTGGCTATTTAACTTATGTTGAGTAGTATGAAGCTTAAAGTAAATGCAATTAAATTTTTGACTCATTTTAGTTTGTTTCTAATGTAGTGCATACTATTTGACTCAATGAATGCTTAAATCAAACATGAAGCAATTTTAAAAAGGCTTAAAAAATAGATTTTTTCCTAGAGATTGCATAGATTCCCCTTGACAGATCTGCACCCTCATAAGCCAGGTGATTTGTCAAAACCCACAGGCGGGGAGGTGCCTAACAATGGAAAGAAATTGCAACAAAATGCAATGTGAACTCCCGGCGATCCCTGGCTTACTTCTTAAAACGTTAGAATTTCTATGTTATTTTAAAAGTTTTAATTTAATTAAAGAAGCAAAAGTTTTAGCGATCTCTCACGGGCCTCCGATCGGGTTTCAGGCAAAATCAAAGATCGACATGCAAAATCGTAAAAAAACTACTAAAAGCATGTAATCTTATAGCGCAATCAACCCATCAATCAAATCAATTAAAATAATATTTAAATTGAAAGTCCATATGATAAGTGCCACTTAATATTACAACTCAGGGTCTACAGAAAGTAAAGTGGCTGGGTATTACTAACAATAGCCCGGATTCTACTTCTAAGACTCAAGTGAATTTGAGAATGAGATTCTTCTCGATCTCCACTTCTTCGTTATTCTGCAAACTTCTTAGATCCGTTGGGTTAGATATCCAAATGAAAAGAAACTTCCTCTCGAAAGAGGTATTTTCTTTTCCCTTTGGATATTTGAAACTATCATAACTTAGTCTTTCAAATGGAGGAGAATCCTCCCATAAGAGATGTTCTGTCCTCTTTGGAATCTAAGTTGGATACTTATGTATTCTCTCTCAAATATCACTTTGAATTACAACTCAATAAATTTGAATTACATTTAATGAAAATAAAAAATTTAAACTCGAACAACCTACAGGGTTATCCTAAGTCATTATATTTAAATCATCCCAAACAGTTAATATAATGAAATTTAAAATGCTCAAATCAGTCACACTTGGCTATAATCTTTTTATTTTTAAAGGGGGACTTAACATTCTAGAGCACCTTCAGAAATTTGATTAATTTAAATTTAACTTTGCCCCGTTTAATGTCAATGCCTTATATGAGCATAGCCACCTGCATAAAATTGTATCAGCATTTAAATAGCCCCTAACTTAAGGGTAAATCTAATGCCCATCAATCACACCACAGAGTGTAGAAATTAAATAAACAATCACATTAACATTAACAACCAGCATGCAATGAAAGCTCAAAAATTCTGGCACACAGCAGGAAAGTAAACACCGGCTTAGCCTAGATCTAGAAGTGGTGCCCTAATAAACCATCTAAGTGTGTGTAGTAGGCTGTGTGGTTCGGATATATCTTATATCGGGTAATTAGTTAAAGTTGTCTAATGTTTGGATTTATTGAAGGTTAAAGGGTAAATTTGATTAAGGTTCAAATGTTAATGTGTTAAGGTTTATTTTAAAATACATTTTTTTAAGGTTGATTAATTAAATGGATTTAATTAGTTATAAATTTAATTAATTGGATTAGTTGTTGATTTTAAGGATTAGATTAATTTAAAATTTTTATCAATTGATTCATGGCGTTGTGCCACCAGGCTCAAAGAATCAGGCCTCCTTAAGACACGTAGCTCCGCAGTCCGGAGTATTCCATCCTAAAGATCTTATTGATGTAGTTAGATTAAAGATTTTAATTTAATTAAATAATTAATAATGATTTGATTTAAAGTTTTACACTCCATTGAATTCATTTGAGGCGTTGTGCCACTAGGCTCAAGCAACCAGGCCTCCTTAGGACACTTAGCTTTGCAGCCTAGAGTAGTCCATTCTAAAAACTTTATATTTATAGTGGTTATTGTATATTAAAGAGTTGGTTGATTGATTTTATTAATAATATTAAATTTTTTTGAAATTTTGATTGATTATTAAATTTTTGAATTTTATGGATTATTTTAATTATTAAATTAAGGGGTCAAATTTTAACTTTTAGATTAAAGTTAATTTTTAAAAAGTTAGTATTTTTATTAAATATTAGACCTTAAGACGAGCAATTAGATTGTAAGTTTGCTAGATTTGGATTTTTTTACAATTAATTATGAATTTTTGAAGTTTTAGCTGAAATTTTAACTTAAAGTTGACTTTTTTATTTTTAAGAGATTTTTGATGGTTTGATATTTTTAATAAATATTAGATCTTATATAGAGTACAATGCCTTTGAGTTTGCTCAATTTAGAGTTTTTTGGAATTAGGTATGCTTTTTTAAAATTTGGTTAATTAATTAATTTTTTTAAATTATTTAATTAAGAAGGTTTTGATTGTTTTAATCCAAACTCATTCTAAACTGTATGGAATCACTCCCAAAGGTTAGGGATGGTATTTTCAAGTGTTTAGAATTTATTTGGAATTTTTAATATTTTTTAATTATTTTATTTAATTAATTGTTAATTTTCATTAAAACTTAAACTAAGGTTAAATTTAAAGCCCGGTGATGGGGCTTTTATTTTTCCTAAATAGAGGATCAATTTTTGGTCAGTTTGATATATTATTTATAATTTTTGGATTTAATTTTGATTTATTATAATTTTTTGAAGCTTCTTGGTCCTTAAAAGGGCTGATTTTTGACTTGCTTAATTTTCTAACCTAATGACCTCTAAATCCTATGAAATTTGGATATAAGGTGTAAAATATCATTAAATTTAATATTCTGAAGTTTCAACCCTATTGGATGTATGTATAATTTTCTAGAATGTTTTTAAGTTAACTAGACATTGTCCTTAATTATTTTTCCTAGGTGTTACTAATGTTCAATTGGGTTTGAAACTTTGGTCATCTAATCCTGGGACATATGCAAGCACACCACAGAAATTAGATGGCCTAATTCTATCAGTTTGAAGAGTTATGAATTTTCAAAGTTTGAGTTCAAAATAGACCAATCACTTTGTAAATTCATCCCACAGTAATCAACTGAGCATTTGGACTTAGAAAAAATATAGGAAATGCATGGAATACTCAGTTATCTTTCACCAAAATTTAGGTCCAAGTTGATCACTGGATTGTGAGAAAATTGCTAATAATAGATTTTCAACAAACCCAAATAACTCACAATCTAGCCATTAAAACATTTTGATTTTAATTTTAAAAAAATAGTAGGGCTTAAGACTTTTCTAACGAGCCCAAGAACACTAAATTTGATGAAAAATTAAATTTTCTATGAATTTTGGAAGTTCTGGGCATTTAATTTAATTTTTTAATTCAATTTTATTTAATAACCACGTGTGGTTCTGAGGGATGATGTGGCATGATCAGCGTCGTTCGATCGTGCTGCATGAGTGATCAGACGGCTCTGGTTAGCGGACTGAAACTTAGTTTAAAATGAATTGAAATATTCAATTGCCCATAACTATCAATCCAACCATTGAATTTTCATGAAATTTGAAACATAGGATCTTGATACCCTAATATTTCAACCCATGGAGTTTCAAGGCTCCATGCATTAGGAGAAATCAATGTTTGATCATATAACTTAAAATGAAGATAAATTACAATCCAGTGGGTGGATTTTGATATTCTTGGGCTTGTTGGAAAGATAATTGAATTCTCTACAACTTTGTTGAAGACCTCAAGAACTTTAACAGCTAGATTTAAATCTGCTATTAAAATTCTCTTTTCTCTTTCTTTCTCTCTCTCTCTCTCTTCTCAAATTAGGCTCTCAAGCTTTGTAACAACCATTTTAATGGCTGGGGGGGCTTTATTTATAGTTGGAGAAGTTGAGGGATGACTGGAAGAGATTGGGGGCTGCTGGAATTACAAAGTTTGGATGATATGAGGTAATTCTAAACCTTTGAGTAGGGTATGAGATCCATTCTTTTTCATGATTACTATCCTAATTAAGAGAGAGATGAGCCTTAGGGTGTTGCCAAGTGTCCCTACCAGCCACCAAATGCATGAGGGTTTGGATTTATTATGAGAATTTGGCTTGCCAAGGTGGCAAAGCCACTTAAGCATGCAAATTGACTTGTTTGATCACTTTGACTAGTCAAACTAGTCAATGGGATGATGTGGCTTAGGGGAAGACTTGATGAGCTGGTTTGGAATGGTTAACAAGCTATGGAATTAGAGTTTGATTTCAAAATGGTTTTAAGTGGGTTTTAAGTTGGTTTTAAGTGTGTTTGACCAAGTCAAGTCAAAATGAATTGACTTGGTCAAATGAACCAAGGTTTGATTTAAAAAATAGTTTTATGTATGTTTGAACCATAGCTTGGAATGAGATTGAGGGTTTGAAGATGTTGGTTTGATTAGATAAAATGATTTGACCCAAGAAGGGAAGTTTGACTAAGTCCAAAGTGTTGACTTAGTCAAACCCACTTTGATGTGACTCAAGCTAGATTTGAGTAGATTTTAAGATATACCATTGAGTGGCTTTGCAGGTTTAAAAGACTTTCTTGAATTGGATTTGATTGTATATGGTAATTGGACCTTATGTTGACTAGATTTGACCAGGTCAACTGATAACTAGGTCAGGGTGTCCAGTCAACCCTAAGTCAATAGGGGAGTGTCCAAGAAAGTTTTGAATATGTTTGAATAGATTTAAGGCTTAATTGGATGTAAAAGAGCTTAAGGGTTGATTGGGTCATGTTGAAGTTTAAGGGAAACTTCAATTTTGTCCTTAAGGGTATTTTGGTCATTTTGACCCCTGGTTAACTAGAGGTCAAACGGAATCCACCAAAACATAATTTAACGCTTAACAAGTCATGATTAGAGGTTTGGATGTGATTAGAGGGTTTAGAGAATGCTCTAAAGTCAAGATCTATTAGGTGGTAGGTCCAGTGACATAAGCCGTAAATATTTAAAGGTTTTATAGCCTTTGGATTTCAATCAAGTTTCTGGGGTTAGAGGCCTCAGATTGAGCTCAAATTTGGAGGGTAGGCACTAGGGACATGCCTAATCAATATGCAATTGATAGATCATGAATCGGGGGTCATTTGACTGGGGTTTGAAGTATTTGAAAAATCACTGAAAAATGTTTTCAGGACAGGGCCTTTGAACCTTGGATTTTGGTCTGGAAATCTAGATTTTACTGGATTGATCTAAGATCTGGATAGATATTAGGTCTGGATTGATCTAGGGTCTAGGTAGATCCTAGGATCTTGATTGACCCTAGTGACCTCATACAAAAATGAGGTTAATAATAGGAAGCCTCCTATTTATAAAAAAATAGTTTCAAATGGAGAAGCGTGAAAGTTCAAGGGCTAATGAATTTCAAATTTAACCATATAGCACAATTTTTCAAAAGCCAAATAAACATATATTAATAAAGTATTCCAAAATAATCAAAACATCCTTAAATATAAGTTTTTGTAGGCCTTTCTTTGTGATTTTTTATTCCTAGAAGCTTATCTTCATCTTATGAAAATGATTGGATCACTTGAAAGATTCCTCAATCTCTTAGAAGCTTCTAAAATATAAATAGTTATTTCAATATAAAATAAATCAAATCATTGTTGACTTGATACGGAAGAGTTTGAACCCTGAATAAGGCTCACAAAGTCATCCTTAATTTGAGTTATCATGACTAGCCTTGATGCTCAGTATAACCAAACTCTAACATGGCGAACATATGCAGACCTTGATGGATTTGCATGGCTAAGTCATGCTGTTAGCTTAAATGGACTGACTCAGATGTTGGAGAGCCTCCTAGATGATGGCTTCCCCTTTTGTGTCATTTGATCCTATAACTTAGATTTGAAGGGGAGGAAACCTCCTCTAATCTTGATTCCATTACCTATTGTGTTTTCAGTTCCTTCTGCTACATGAGGGCTTCTGTATGTTAGTTGGCCAACTTGTGCAGCTGTTGAGAAAGAAGCCTTCTATTTATAAAAAAAGTATGTTTAAATACGGAAGACAGAAGGTTAAGATGCTAGTCTAAATCTAATTTTCAATGCAAGCAAATAGGATAATTATCCAAAATCCTAATGAAAATTCAAATACTCATAAAATATTCCAAAATTGTCCAGATAACCCTAAATATAAGTTGGTGCCTGGTCAAAACTGGTTTAATTAGATTGTTTTGGAATTTCTAAAATTTGTTAAGTTTATCTTCTTACAATTAACCTATTCCCGTTTATTTTCTTCACTATTTTGTCAATTAGATCTGTCATCGGAAACCACATTCTTTTCACATATGCTATAAGTCAGAATAAAATTGGTGAAGACATTTCTTGCAGCATGAACTTGGGCTGCTTTCAATTTTGTTTCTTGGTTATTTTTTTCTTCTTCTGCAGGCTAGATCTTCACCAAATGAGAGATTAAGTAGTTATAGGCATTTTCGATCTCAACATAATTAATTATGATCAACTATGGAAGATTCCATATATGAATATATCCGATAGCTGTTTGAAAATCCGTCACCATCATCAATAGCCTTACCTTAATTGTTTGGGATTAACTTTAAAAATCCTTCATGAAGCCGGCTGACAAATATTTCATTATTTTTTGTCATTTTAGCGCAAGCTGTTTGAAAATCCATCACCATCATCAATAGCCTTACCCTAATTGTTTGGGATTAACTTTAAAAATCTTCCAAGAAGGCAACTGACAAATATTTCATAATTTTTTGTCATGTTAGCAATCCGCAACCGTCGACCCCCCGCCCCCCATTCCTGCATATTTCTATGCGCTGCCTGCGGAGATGAAATGCCAAAAATCTGTGTATCTTACTGGGAATTTCGTTTTTATGTATCTTGTATCTTGTTCTTCATTACATGAATCTATGCATTTTCTAACTTCAAAATTTCAGTTTTGGTCCAGAGTCGGTTTGACTTCCATCAGTATGGGCAATTATGTTTGCACCAGAAAATTACAGATTATGGTGAAGTTGGAGGATGGAGTGGATGATGAAGCATGTGAACTTGTCAATGGTACTGAAATTTTAATAGGGGGGAGTGGGGACAGCATTCGTGCTTATTTGTTTAAGGCAGTCAAGAATAACAATGGGACAGGTTTGCTACTTTTGTCTGATATTTTTGGTTTTGAAGATTCATCCACAAGGGATTTTGCTTATCAAATCGCGTGCAATGGTTACAAGTATGCTCTTATAGCCTTATAGTGCTTTTGGAATTGTTGCTTACAGTTAGTGCTTAATTCCTTCTTTGTTTGCTAGGACACATGAACAATAACTATTATCAGGTGATTCTCTGCATCTATTTAGTTTCTTATAATGATATTCATAGATTGACGTCTAAATGGGTAAGGCAAAAGCGCTTGGAGCTTCTTGGCTTGATATGTTTAAAACATTTGTAAGGTTGCCTGATGTTGTTTAACAGATGTGTAGTAATATGCATGGTTAACTTTTCTGCAACAAGTCTCTTTTCATAATTTTTCTCTGGCTTGATAGGTTTAAACACATTTGGAAGGTTACCTGATGTTATTTAGGTGACAAATATGTTAAGTAATATGCATATGCGTGGTGAATTTTTCTTAAACAAGTTTCTTCTCATAATTTTTCATGTGGTTTCCTTTTATGGCCTAACAAAGGCTAATTTATCATTGTTTTTTTCTTTACATATTTCTGTATATTTAATTTACAATTTTTTCTTCTTTTTAAAAGCTGCATTAGTACATGAATTACCTTAAAGCTTAAACACGATTGGCACGGCCTTAGCGCTGGGTAGATTAGCTGTTTTTCTTAAACAACTTTCTTGAAGTAACTTGAAACTATTTGTTGAACTAGATTAATTAGTCATACAGCGCCTAAACCAACGAAGCATGTTGATAGACTTGTTCCTTTCCCTTCACATTATACCTTAGCAACCACGACCACGCTAAGTCCAATGTTCTTCTCTTGATTAATTTTTTAATATTGTAACATAATTAAAATCCCTGTCTTGTAGTGCAAAAAGAAAATTTCTGCTTTTGATTTATTTACAGTTCTCGTAGGATACATGATAACTACGGAATTTAAAGCCTTTACATCCATTTTCTATATGTCATTGTTGACGCCAAGTTATGTAAATTTCATATATTTAAATTATTTTCATTTTTCTTAACTCGTACTTTCAGCGTTCTTGTCCCTGATTTGTTTCGTGGGGATCCGTGGAAGAAAAGGCAGCCTAAACCTGAATTTGAAAATTGGCTTGGTAGGCAACAGCCTGAAAGGGTAGCTAAGGATATAGAATTATCGACCAAATGGATGGTTGATGAATTCGCTGCTGCAGGGATATCGAAGAAACTTGGCCTTATTGGATTTGGTTTTGGTGGTGAACATTTGATAGAAACATTAGCTAAGAACAACTATTTTGGAACTGGTGTTTGCTTTTATGGGACAGCAATCAGCACATCCGTAGCTGAAGATATAAATGTTCCAGTCCTTTTTATCTGTGGGGACAGCGACCCTATTTGTCCCGTAAGTTTAGTATCAGAGATGGAGAAGATAATCAAGGGCTCAAGAGCTGTAATATATTCAGGGAGAGGTCATGGATTTGCTCATCGCCCAGAAACTCAGGAAGAAGATAGAGATGCTGAGGATGCCTTCAATGTCTTGAGAAATTGGCTGAAAGATCGCTTGATTTTGGATGAGGATAACGCTGTAGTGAGCAAACAGTTTGTTTAATTTTTTATAATTTATGTGGACTATAGCTTGTGATTATTTGTGTGGAGCTTGTCCCTCGTTTTATATTCGCCTTTGAAATTGAGATGGCGATTAGAATAATGGATGAAGCTTGTAACGAGCCGTAAGCAATGTAGATTATGTTTTGAAGATTTCTCCGGCTTTCATTCATCTGTGTTGAATTCGGCACAAAAATACTCCTTTCTCATGAAGGAACTCCTTAAGCTGTAGCTCTTGTGGAGCTGAGTTCAGGTCAGAACCTCTTTCGATAGATGAAGCTGGAATTAGTTGCGAGTTAGCTTGGGTGATGTAAGCCACTGTGGTCTTTGGATTACTTTTTTTTTTTTCAAGAATTCTTTATGATGATTAATAAAAAATTTATAATTCTAATTTTTTTTTATTAAAATACTGTTTTTAAAAAACAGTAATAAAATTGTCTCAAATGAAACTTAAATTGTGATAGTTATAAAAAAATTTATTGGGCAATTTATTATATAAATACAAATACAACATCAAGCTTTTGTCCCATTACGTGGGGTCGGCAACATGAATCCTTTTTCTCCATTGTGTCTTAGAGAAAATTTTATGATATCCATAAACTTATAAAAATAATTTTTTTTTCGTTGTAGTTATAGGATTCAGTTGATAAAATGTGAACACTAATGCATAAGGCTGATGTTTTTCCCTTAGTTTGTTGGAATCTCTCTGGCAGAAGAGGGTTGAATAAGAATATGCATTGGCCAACTCAGCCTTATGGATAAAATGTTTATTCTTCTAAGAAATGAATTGTCGGTTCCATTTAATTAGATTTTGATGCTAAGATTTTTAAATATAAAATTAAAATCGGAATGGACAACAAATCAAAAGTAGAATGGTTTCATGGTTCAATCGGGGTCGAATCGAGAATAAATTGGATGATGTAATAAATACTAATTATATTAAGAAATAATTAATTTAAATAATAATGAATCAATAACTAGCACAAATATAACAAAGAAATTAACATAATCATAATATGATGTTTCAAATATATAGAATAAATAAATACAATAATTTTAAAAGTAAATATATTCATTTGTGAGCAACTAACTTCTTTATAGTTTTAACTTGAATGATGAAATACAATTTTTTTCATAACATTTTGTAATTTCTTCCTCTAATTTGCAAAACCCTTAAAATACAAGAGAAATAAGATAATTGTTAGGATAATTCTATAATTATATAGAAAAAATAAACAGGACATGAAAACAATTAAACATGAAAACAATAAAACTTATAGGAAGAGAAAGTTCAGCTTTGGTATGACACAATCAGCTCCATCTACAAATAAAAGATACCTACATATTGTATATTTTCCTTTTTGTAATCTATGACACAATCAACTCCAATAGATCTTAAAAGTTCAGCTTTGCCTTCACCACCACAAGTCGCAACAACCTTATTTCCTGCTAGTTTTTCCTACTAAGAAGAGAAAACAAAGATCAATAAATTGGACTAGGTTGAATCAGAATGAAACAACTTATCAAGACTATTGTTAACACAGAACTACATGCTTATGTACTGTGTCAAGTACATCAAGCATCCTCTGTCATTGCTCTATGCTTATAATTTTCCCTAGACTAAAAAAAAAAATTATGGTGATTGAAAAATTTAACGTAAAAATCAGACAAGTTAAAAGGAAAAACAAAAAGCAAGTAGAGAAGAGAAGGTTGGGTTTGGAGCTCTAGGGCTTCTTGCTCCCGCCGCCACCGCCTGCTGTTTTCGTTGTTGGTGTTCGCCGGCGAGGCCATAGGGATCCTCTCATGGATCCCTCCTTTACTTCCGCTGCTTTTCCTCCCCTCCACTCATCTTCTTTTACCTTCAATCCTGCTGCAAAGATATCCTCCACAACTCCCATACGTTGGGATCACATTATTTCAAGAAGATCTGATCCATCTGATTTCCCGATTTCCTCTCTTCCAACACCAAAGGAGATCATATCCCCCCCCCCCCCCCCCACATGAAGATATTGTGGAGGCATCTGAAGAGTGGAATCTTTCCCTAGTTGGTTATTCTTTTGGTAAGAGGCCATACTATGAAACTTTTCTTGCTATTGTCAATAAGGTATGGAAACTCAAAGGTACTCTCAAAATGATCTCTCTTAGTGATGGTTTTTTCCTATTTAAATCTTCTTGTCAAGAAGATCTGGAAATGGTCCAGTCTAGAGGGGCTTGGTTTGTGTTGGGAAAACCTTTCATTGTGCAAAAGTGGTCTCCCCACTTTTCCCCGAAATGAGAGGAATTCACCTCTGTTTCGATTTGGCTAAAGATTCATGACCTCCTGCTTTGCTGTTGGACCCCCATTGGAATTTTGAAAATTGTAGCAAAAATCAGAATTCCCTTTATTGTTGATTCCCTGACCGGCTCCGAATCTCTCCTAACTTACGCAAGGGTCTGTGTTCAGGTTTATTCATTTGCTACTTACCCGGAACTTGTACCTATCTCTGTGGAAGGGAAAATTTTTAACTTTCATATTCAATATGAATGGAGGCTCACTCCTTGTCAAAAATTCTCCTCTTTAAACCATATGGCTTCTACCTGCCTACAAACCCTACAAATATCATACCTGACCCTCAGCCTCAATTCCGGCTCCAACGTGGGAGAAGTTCTAGTCGTAGACCAAGGCCTCTCTCACACAACCAGCTGGGGATTCTCCCTCTTCCAAATACTTCCCAAATTAATTTCACTCAACCAAACATTGCTCTCAAACCGCAAGATCCTTACATGGCTAACAAAAAGGTTCTCCACTTAGATTCAGAGCAAAATCAGAATGCTCCCCCTAATCCAGAAAATCCTCCCTTACCCAATCGAAATTCACCCACTAATAACCTTTCTTC
This sequence comes from Dendrobium chrysotoxum, assembly GCA_019925795.1. Taxonomy (NCBI): domain Eukaryota; kingdom Viridiplantae; phylum Streptophyta; class Magnoliopsida; order Asparagales; family Orchidaceae; genus Dendrobium; species Dendrobium chrysotoxum. The sequence goes on from CM034311.1 coordinate 3,412,218, forward strand.
TTTTGAATATGTCAATCCACATTTATCCCCCTCTCATAAAAAAGCATATCTCCCAACAAATTCTCCATACTATAGAATTCCCCTAACTCGGATGTGTCTTTTGCACAGATGGGTTATCCCAATATTGCTCAAAATCTCTCTTTAATCACACATAATCTAAATGCTACCTAAAAAATTCTGCCTGAATGATCCACTCAAAACCAAACTGTTTTTGGGGTGAACCTCCTTTACAAAAAAGTACGAGAGGAAGGGGTTCCAAAAAGGGATCCAATTCAAATCTTAGATCTTAATGCCATTTCCATTAATTGGAGTGTGGAATATCAGGGGTTTTAATGACCCTAATAAGGTTTTTAGTTGTAAAAGTTTGGTGAGGGATCACCGTCTTGACATGATTTGTATCCTGGTGAATAGAATTCTTCTTCACAACCTCAATGACCCTTGGTTTCAATCAATTCATGAGATTTATGATAATAAGCAAAGTTGTAACAACTTTGATCTAGCAAACCCTGGCCAAATCTGGATGAAATGGAATTCAGATAAAATTGGTTTCTCTCCCTCCTTCTCTAATCAGATGATATCTACCTTGAATATTGCTTGTCAACCCTCTATTTTCTTGTCAATTATCTATGCCTCAAATTCCTTTGAGGAAAGTGAAGTTTTATGGGAAGATATCAAATCACTTAATCCTCAAGAAAACATGGCTAGGGTGATTTTAGGTGATTTCAATTGTTGTAGATTCCTCTCTGAGAAAGCAGGTGGGAATACTATACTGAAATTTAAATTAGCTCCTTTTAATAGTTTCATTTTTTATGGTAATCTTCAGGATCTTTCTTCCACGGGTTCCTTCTATACCTGGTTAATCAAAGGGTAGCTAACCCTATTCACATGAAGCTGGATAAAATCTTAGTAAATGAGAAATGACTCTCCACCTTTCCTAATGCTTATTACAAGGTTCTCAATACTTTAGTTTCAGATCATTCGCCACTAATTCTTAATGTGGTTGATTCTGTAGAAGTTCCTCATAGATTCATGTTCAAAAATTATTGGGTCAAAAATCCAGAGTTTTGGGATCTTCTTATCAATGTTTTTGCTACCGCTATGGAAGGTAACCCGATGACCTCTTATTACCAGAAGCTCCAGTCTCTAAAAGGCCTGATTAAAAATAAGAATTGGGGCTCGTCGAATATGATTACTTCCATGATAACTAACCTTTCATCTCAACAAGCTATTTGTCAATCTCAAATTGATTTAGATCCCCTTAATGAAGACCTTTGTTCTCACTTGAAGAGTATTAATACTAAACTTAACCAGTATGCAACCATCTGGTGTTCCTGGACTATTCAAAGATCAAATCAAATGGATGACTCATGGTGAAGAAGATTTAAAGTTTCTTTATTCTAAAATACATAGAAGGAATTCTAGAAATAAAAGCTGCTTATCTGTAGTGTTGCTCGGATCCCTTAGTGATTATTAGGAAAATCTTCACAAGGTCATTTTTTACTTTAAGGAGTTGTTTAACTCTCTAGCTTTCATTCAAAAAGATATCAGTTCTTTACCTACTGGTAATGTGATTCCTTCTGATATGATAAATCAATTAACTTTGCCTGTTTCTTTTGAGGAGATTAGAGAAGCTGTTTTCTCGGGAGATTTTAATTCAACTCTAGGTCCTGATGGTTATGGTTTTGAATTTTATAAAAAATGTTGGCATATTATTGGTCACAATTTTTTATTGCTGTTAAATCTTTCTTCAATAATGGTTATCTACCTAGGTGTGCTAAGGCTACAACTATCACGGTAATTCCTAAAAAAGCCTATGCAAATGATGTCTCTGATTTTAGACCTATTGGGTTGTGCAATATTTTTTTATAAAATTATTGCAAGGGTGTTGGCTATCTGATTGAAACCCATCATGCCCCTTATCACTCATAATAGTCAAATGGCTTTTATTACTCAATGCATCTCAACTGATAGTCCTATTTTGGCGAATGAAATTCTCAACATGTTTAAGAAGAGCAATAAAGAGAAATTCTTTTGTGCTGAGTATGATATTAAGAAAGCATTTGATACTATCTCTCATGAATTTCTATTTGCTAGAATGGAACAAAAGGGTTTTCCCCCTTTGTTCATAAAATGGATCAAAGGTTGTATCATTGGGGTGAACTTCTCTCTATGCTTGAATGGTGCTCTTCTTAGCTTTTTTCCATCATCGTTTGGACTCAAGCAAGTCTTACCTCTCAGTCCGTATCTCTTCTGTATTATTATGGATTCACTTTCATGTTTCCTTGAGAATAGAAATCATATTCGGGCTTTTGAGGGGTTCAAATTGAATAATTTCAGCTCTCACACCTTCTCTATGTAGATGATCTATTAGTATTTGAGAAAGTTGAAACTCAAAATTGCTATCACCTCACTAATAAATTAATTTTTTTCAAAAACTGCTTTGGTCTTTGCCTAAACTTAAATAAAAGTTCTCTCATGATCTCTCCTATGGCTCCCAACCACTCGGGTATTTCTTATCAAATGAATATCGTAACATTACTTCCAAATTCACTTATTTAGGTGTTCGAGCTCTATAGAGAGAATGAAGATAGCAGATTTTTCCCCTCTTTTGGAAAAAAAATACAAATCACTTATCTTGTTAGAAAGTAAGGTTACTTTCTTTTGTTGGTAGACTTCAATTTATTAAATATATGATCTTCAATACTGTGGCATACTAGCTAAGAGCTTCTATAATTCGTAAGGTATTGTGCAAAGCTATTGAAAAAAAATATGCTAAATTTTTATATTTTGGTGGGGATCAAGAAAAGCGAATGCACCTCATTTCTTGGGCCAACACGTGCAAACCAATTAACAAAGGTGGGCTTGACATTCCTTCCTTCTCGGCTATGAGATTTGCTCTAAATTGTTCCACTATTTGTAGAATGTATAATCAGAATGCTCCTCTTTCTAATTGGTTGAGAATTAGATACATCTCTCCTTGGAAGCCTAGAATGACCAATTCAACAATTTTTTGGCAAAAAATGTTTGTCAAACAAACCCATTGGATAGGAGCAAGTTTCAATTTCTCATAAAAAACGATAGTCCAGCAACTCTAATATGGGATCATTAGTGTTTAGGGGGAACTTTTTCCTCTTCCTTTTCAGACTTCACACTCTCTGATTATTGTTCTCAATTTGATACTTTAGCTAGTTGGGTTCACAATGATAATTGGTCAATACCGAACTATATCCCTCAATATATAAAGAGAAGCATTGCCAGCTATATTATCAGCAAGGATAAAAAAAATAACTTAATTTGGGATAAAAAGGATATATGGGCTTACAAAGACTATTATGCTAAGTATTTTTCTAATGAACCTAATTTTGACTGGGCTTCTCTGATTTGGCACAAGAAACATTCTCTCAGATTTTTCGTATTCTCTTGGCTAGCTTTTAAGGGAGGTCTTAAAATGGTGGATGAACTTTCTAAAAGGAATATTACTGTAATAGATAAATTATGCTTACTTGGTCAAGGCTGCAATACAACTCTTTCTCATATTTACTTTAATTGCAAGTATTCTTTCAATGTCCTGAATCATCTACTTCCTCGCTGTCAAAATTTTCTGTTAAGACCTAATATTTCACAAACTTATGAATTTTTTGGGGGTTTGAATTGAGAGAAAAGTTTCTAAAATAGTTTATTGGTTACTCTAAATGCTATAGTTTATCACATTTGGCGTGAGCGTAATAGCAGAAAATTTGGTAGTAGAGTAGTTTGTCCTACAACCCTTGCTACTCATATTGCCAAGTCTGTGACAAAATTTCAAAATGGAAAGATGGGAAAAAACATGAATGATAAGAGGCATCTATAAGTCTCTGGGTCATTTATTGGAATGGGGAACTCTTCAGTGATAACTCATCTCTATAAACTTAAATTTTGTATTTGTTTGAGACTTTCTGGCTGGCTGCTTTGACTTTTTGGGGTTTCTGGTTGTCTGATAGCTTGATATATTTTGAGAATTTGGAATCTTATGATTGTGCGAGGCAAGTCTTGGGTTACTAAGTTTTGGGGGGCGTTGGACTATGATGTTCACCTGCCACACCCTTCCCCTTGGAAGGTCTTTGGGCAACCAGGGCTAGAGTCTCCTTAGATATCTGAAGAAGAAAAAAAATTTACTGAGTCCAAGCTAGTTGTTAAAGCCATTCTTTAATTGGTTCTTAATGAATTATTATTTTTTGTTTGCTTGTGGTTTTTTTCCTTAGTTCCTTTTTTGTTTCTTTTGTTGGGGTTATAGGTTTTTTCTTACTTTGCTTTCTTCCTATAGGTTTTCATTTTATTTCTTTTTTAGCATTATTCTTGTAACTTTTTCTAAATTAATGAATATGGCGAAAGCCAAATTCCCCCCCCCCCCCTGCTAAAAAAAAAAAATTAAAGTATATACTTTTAACTACTTACAATCTCATCTATTATATGTATTTAGATAGAGAGAAACTCTGCATTCCATAGTAATCCTCCTTTTAACTCTTCTAGCATTCTTAATAACGTCAAAAGTAATATTTATCCCATTTGCTATTAGTATTGTATTATATGAGGAGGCCTAGTTTGTTTCTGATTGATTATTTGAATAGAAATCAATAAGAAAAGCATTGAAATAAAAATGACTATTAACAAAAGCTACTACAATAACAAAGTAAAAAAATGAAATATCACATGTAAAAAATGAAAAAACATAGATTTCATAATAATAAATTTCAGATGAAAAATTAAGAATGAAAACTCAAAATTAAGAAATTCAATTGCAAAATAACTTTAACCTGCTCAGCACAAAACTAAAGATTAGGACAAATGGAATTTTTTAGGATTAAAAAAAGATCTTACATCCCACGGTCAATAGAAGAGAAAAGAAGCGAGAATGATACCAAAGAATGCTATGCATTGGGGAGAGCTCATCGTCATCATGTTCACGAATTAATAATGATAGGTAGGGTGAGCGAAAAACAAACAGACTGCATAATACATGACTCGAGCAAAATGAAGGGGGAACGGACGACGATGTGATAATATTAGGTTATTTTCTAATTTTTAGAGCCGTTAAATCTAAAATCTATAGCTCAAACACATCATTTATTGAACCATGAGGTTCTAAAAAATTGATTCCTGTTCTATAGTTCATCGATTCGATTGGCTGGGCAGGTGGTTTTTGTCCAGTCTGATACAAAACTGATTTTGTAGGCTTATTGAACTGGCCGGCCGATTGGTTCACGGTTCAATCGGTTAAATCGGCTAGTCCATTCTAATTTTTAAGATCATGTATAATATACGTAATTAGAGAGCCTAAATTTTATTTCATCCAATATCCTCACTTTTGGTTTCTTAGGCCTTTGAGGAGAAGAAAGAGAAAATGAGAAGAATGAGAGAATGAGAAAAGAGAAAATGTATGGGCCTCATAGCTATTTTCTTTAGAGGAGTTTTTTAAAGAAGGAGCATTGGAGCTCATTTTAGGAGAAATTCAAGAGAGTGAAGTCATTAAATTAGTTGGCATGGACATTATTTGGGAAGAAAATGCCAAATGTTTTGGCAAAGTGCTTGAATTTGTGAAAATGACCAAAAAATTTAGCGTTCTCGCTTTCACGCAAGCCTGAAAGTGCTAAACTAGTTGGCATCATTTGCACATGAGGGCCCCCACTGTTGTGCAAGTTGTGTGTGATACATGTGCGTGATTTGCACCTTGGTCAGTCGCTTTGCTCGATCTGATCAGCTCGTTTAAATGGATGAAGGGAAAAGCTTGGGAAAATAATGGAGCTTAAACAGTAAAATCTATGCTATAAAACTAAGGCAGTTTGGGCAGGGGAAATTTAGAGAGCTGGATAGAGAGAGGATACGAAGAAGGCATAAGGAGATTTAGTTTTTTTACAGGTTAATTTAAGTGTTATTATTTAAATTAATTTAAATTGTTCTATAGAATGTTTTTTTAAGTTAGTAATGATTTCTATGATAATGTGTAATTAGTATTATAAAGCACATTGAATGAATATTTCACATAATATCTATGGCATAATATTTTTCTTGGAATATTTTAATGTTGCCCAAAGACTTAATTTTGATTGCATGGTTGTGATATTATCATTCATGAAAGTTTATTAAGGTTATTAGACCTTAAGAATCTAACCCGAGGCTCACCAAGAGGGGGTGGGTGAAAGTTTAATGTGTGCCAAGAAGGGGGGGGGGGGGGGGTGGAATTGGTATTTTAATAATTAAATCTTATCAAGAGTTCTAATATTTTTGTGGATTTTTCTTTTTCACCCTTTTTTTAATGTTAAAAAAAAAACTTAAACTGATCAAGTGCGGAAGCGAAAGACACGTTCACAATTACGATGATGGTGAGACAATTTCAAATATCACAGTACACAATTAAAATTAAATTTTTACCAAGCAGTTAGCGTAGTAGATAAATGCATGAAAAATTAAAGTGTAGAAAATACGGAAAAAGTACACCATAAATTTTTATAGTAGTTCGGTCACTTGACCTACATCCACTCCCCGGAGTTCTCCACTCCGAGTATTGCACTACTAAAAGTTAACTCTCCTTCTGCTCCCACAGCAAGGCGGAGAAGCCTTTACAAGACTCACTTTCACCTTCCCCGGTGTGGCAGAATACCAGACGCTATGTCACCCTCCTGGTGACGGCAGCGGACCTTCTCCTTTTTCTCCCTCCTGGAGACGGTAAAGTACCTCGAGGATGTTGACCTTGAAGCCTCTCTTCCTAGAGAACTTTCATAAGACTCACCAAGACCACAGGAGGAGCAAGCGTGCAGCTAGCATGGACCAACCGTGTGATCCCCTCACACTCCTTCTCCCTCACGGTCAAGCTCACCTTCTCCTTCCTCTCACAAACCCTGGATCTCTCCAAAGCTCCCTCTCAAGAGTTCCTTCCTCTATCAACCACGCCCTTAATAACTACTAATTGAATAAGAAAAATTCCTTGTTAATAAATTAGGCTTCAGAAAACCCTAAAAATTCCAATTTGATGATTCTATTCATATAGTACGATCCAATATCGTACAGTACGATCAGTTCAAAAATAGTTCCGTCCAGTACGAATGCCGATGAACAGTTCATAAATTTTACAAACATCATACAGAAAGATCAATAGATCGTAATGGACGACCCTTTTTTTTTAACTGTTTGTACGGGATGATCTATGGGATGAACGAAATCATCTCTCTTCATCATCCCATACTGTACTATTCATACAGTACAATTAGTTCATTTTCAGAACATCATCTTGTACGATATAAATATCGTCCGGGATAATCAGTACAAAAAATTGTAGTTTTGTCTGGTACGATATATGGGATGACCAAAATCATCTCTGTTCATCGTATAGTATGATCGATATCGTACAATACGATTAAATGTAATTAAAAAACTATGATTTAATTACCTGATTATGGGGGATAATTTTGGTAAGATTTTAAATGTTTGCACAGTACGATTATAATCATACAGTACGATTAGTTTAAACAATTAAATTTAAAATTTTACCTAAACTGTCCTGGCGGCTAGGGTTTTCAGGTTGAAACAAATCATACAGTACGATCACGATCATATAATACGATTAGTTTACAAAATGAATCATATAGAATTAGCCGTTAAGCCTTAGTTTAAATGACATATCGAACAGTACGATTAAAAATTGTACAGTACAATTTTTGTTAAAAAAATTTAATTTAAGTTGAAAAAAATTTAAAAAAAAAATTAACTCTCCCCCTATGTGTGTGTGCTTGGTCACCCGTTTTGCTTACATGCTTTTGTGGTAGACTCAATAAAAGAATATTAAAGAAAAAAATATAAATTCTTGCACATCCTAGTCTACCCAATCTTGAGTCTCCAGCAATCTTGAGTGGTGTGTATCTTACTTGAAATGTTAGTGCTCACAAACAAAAATAAACATTTATATTTAGGGATGAACTTATTAATTCCATCAATATTATTTGTCATCATCAAAATCAAGTGCTAGGGATCTCGGATTACAACAATCTCTCACTTTTTGATGATGTCAAATAATATTATCTGATACGTAAAATAGATGTTATTTCTTTCTTAACTTCCCCTCACTTGATAATGGATTTTAAAAGTCGAGAGAAAAAAACACATTTTTTTAATTTTTTAATTTAAACAAAAGTAGAACATAACGAGATTAATAGAAAATATGATAAAATTACCAATAATAAAATATGAGCATATAACATAGAACATGTAACATTGAACTTAAAAACATCATAACATCACATACCTTCTCCCCCTTTTGACAGCAGCAAAAAGGGAAGAACACACTACACAAGTAAAAGGAAAACAATACAAAAAAAAGTACAATAGAACACAAACAAGCTAAAGCACTCAAAAGTTGGGATCCTGATCCGTTGGTGGTTGAGGTGGTGGCTAAAAGTACTAGTGGAGGGATGCGAACTGGTGATCTATTGAGGAAAAACGTTCCCCAAACCATCTCATATCATCTTCATACTGGCGGTGTTGTTGATCAATGTGGTAATCCAGTCTAGTTTCCAGGCGGTCAAGTCATTAAATGATGTCATCCTGAGGGTAGGCAGGTTAGGCATGTCCAGGTGGTGGTATGGGTGGTGGTGGAGGTCCTTCGACAGGAGCACGTGCCTCCGATGGAAAAGAATGTTAAAGGAGGCGTCTGTGTAAAAGAGAGGATGATTATCCGGAGGGATAGGATAGTAGAGTTGATATTTTACATCAAGGATGTACCAATGACATATCCTAAGGCAAGATTTTATTTTCTTCAGGCACTGGGATATCGGATAGCAGACAAGTTATGAATATAGTCTAAGATTATTTGAGCTTCATCAAATTTTGTGGCTGACATGATGAGATAGGTGACTACGAAAAATAACAGGGTAATGCGTATGCGGTCTCCAGCTTTTGGTATTATGGATGTGCAAAGAACGTGTTGGATAACGCGGGCATTTTGAGTGAGGCTTTGAACAAGTGGTAAGTGTTGATTCGTGGGCACATTTCTAAGTAGCATGTTGATTGAGGTCCAGTCATAATCCTTAGTGAGTAGAGATTAGGGATGAGGTCCTTCGGTGGAGAGTCCAATGTGTTCAGCTATGTCATCTTTAGTGATAAAGATATTGCGTTTGCATACAAAGGAAGTCAATGTTGTGTATTCTAAGTCGATCTTAAGGTTGGCTAAGAATTCATAGATGAGTTCAGAGTGAAATGGAAAGGCCAGGGTAAGAAGAAATTAGAGAGTCGTGAAGGAAAAGAGATTCATAACCTCAAAGTTTAGAGCGGCTTGATTAAGCATGCAGGAAGGAGTGATGTTCACCTCTTTGAATGTGTTGTAAGATTTTTCATCCGCGGTAGAGAGAAAATGGTCGTTGAATCGTCGAGAGGAGGAGGAGCTCCCCTCGATTAGTCTTCCTCATTTACTTCCACCAGCCATAGAACTAAAAACTTGAAGGGATTAGGAATTTAGAAGAGTTGTGAGTGAAATGTTCCATAGAGTACCTCCAATTTATAAACTTTATGGTAGATTGTACAGTACGATAGTTGTTCGTACAGTACAATCAGGGGATTTAATTTGTCTGGATGACTTGTCAAAAAAAGCGGTCAAATCATACTGTACAATCAGGATTGTACTGGATGATATAGTGAGAGAGGTCGTTTGTCCTGAGGAGTCATCTGAACGATTTTTGACTAAAGTGATTGTACCGTACGAACATGTGTTCGTACAGTACGAACATCAATAATGATCGTATCGGTCAAGTTTAAATTCATCCCAGCCCATTTCTGACACGTGGATCATACAGTACAAGCAGTGGTTCATACAGTCCGATGTTCAATAATGTGATTCGTACAGTATGATGGTGAATCGTATAGTATGATATGGGCACCAATAGGCATATCAGAACCGTTGATCAAATTAAAAGCTATGATTTGTGTATCAGAATGGATCGTATAGTATGATTTTGAATCGTACAGTATGATTTTGAATCACACTGTATGATTTTGAATCATATAGTACGATAAGTATATAAATAAAGAGTTTTGGTGTCACAAAGATTAGTGTGAGAAGATCAGGAATTCCCTATTTTTAAGTTTTTTTATTTGATTATAAAAACAACACACAAAGAAGCACAAAACACATGAATTTTTTTTTATTATTTTTAATTAAATATTAATGTCTATGAAGCATATTTTTATTCTCAAGATGCTAAAGGTGTCATAAGCTAATGGTTTTGTGAATATGTCAGCCAGTTAATCTCTAGTAGCAATATGGTGCAGTTCAATATCGCCCTTGGCTATATGATCTCTTATGAAGTGATGGCTAATGTCTATATATTTTGTTCATGAGTGCTAAATTGGATTCTTAGATATGCAAATTGCACTAGTGTTATTGCACATTATTGGGATTATTTCTATAGGTAGTCCAAGATCTAAAAGTTGTTGTTTTAACCATAAGACTTGAGCAACACAGCTTCCTACTGCTATATATTCCGCTTCAACTGTTGAAAGAGCTATCGAGTTTTGTTTTCTGCTATACCAAGAAACTAAGAATTGTCCTATGAATTGACAGGTACAAGAGGTGCTTTTTCTATCTACCGTACATTCTGCAAAACTAGAATCTGAATATCCTAAGATTTCAAACGTAGCACTGTGTCTGGGATACCAAATTCCTAAGTTTGGGGTCCCTATTAGATATCTAAGGATTCTCTTTACAGCAGTCATATGGGATTCTTTTGGGTCAGCTTTAAATCTAGTGCAGAGACATACGCTAAATATTTTATTCGGTTTCCTGGCAGTTAAATAAAGAAGTGATCCAATTATTCCCCTATACTTCTTCTGGTCTACAGACTTTCCATTCAGATCTTTATCTAATTGAATGTTAGAACTCATAGGAGTATTCATGGCCTTATCATTATCCATTTTATACTTTTTTAGAATATCCTTGATGTACTGAGATTGGCTAAAGAATGTTCCATCTTCCATTTGCTTTACACTAAAACCAAGGAAGTAATTAAGTTCTCCCATCATACTTATTTCGAACGCGTCACTCATTATTTTTGAAAATTTATTGCATAAGATTTTCTCTGAAGATCCAAACAAGATGTCATCCACATAAATCTGAAGAATGAGTATCTCATCTCCTATCTTTTTTAAGAAAAGGGTGGTGTCCACACCCTTAACAAAGCCTCTTTCTAGTAGGAATGTACTAAGTCTTTCATACCAGGCTCTAGGTGCTTGCTTTAACCTGTATAGTGCCTTTTTCAATTTAAACACATGATTTGGAAATTGTGGGTTTTCAAAATTGGGGGGTTGCTCAACATAAACATCTTTTTTTATTACCCCATTTAGGAAAGCACTCTTAACATCCATTTGATACAATTTGAAAGCCCTGAAGCAAGTAAAGGCTAAGAGTACTCTTATGGCTTTTAATCTGGCTACTGGGGCAAAAGTTTTCTTAAAATCTATTCCCTCAATTTGGTTATACCCATTTGCTACTAATATGGCCTTATTTCTTACTACTATTCCAGAGTCATTCATCTTATTTTTAAAGACCCATTTAGAAGATCCATTTAGTTTCTACCACACTTTATTCCTTAGGCCTCTTGACTAATTCCCACACATCATTCCTAACAAAATGGTTTAGCTCTTCTTACATTGCTAGGATCCAAAAATAATCTTCCAAGGCTTGATCTATGTTGGTGGGTTCAATCATTAAAATAAATGCAGAATGACTAACTTCCTTCCTAAGTCCATGCCTACTTTTCTCACCTTCTGACAGGTCTCCTAGGATCAATTCTCTAGGATGACTAAAGAATATTTCCAATCTTTAGGCAAATGCTCCTGAGGTTCTACTCTATTCTCTATGGAAATGGTTTCTACCCCTTGAGTGACTTCAACTTCTTCTTCTTCAGGATTAGGTTTAGATATCTTATCCGACTCATCAAATATAATATGGGTAGACTCTTCTACTACAAGGGTCCTCTTATTAAAGATTCTATAGGCTTTACCTATGGATAAATAGCCTAAGAAGACACCTTCATCACATTTAGGATCAAACTTTCCTAAGGGTAACTTACCATTGACTAAGATGAAACATTTACAACCGAAAATATATAAGTGAGAAAGATTAGGTGTCCTACCATTAAGCAGTTCATAGGATGTCTTATTCAGTTTTGGTCTAACATTTACCCTATTTAAAGCATAACAAGCGGTATTCACAGCTTCTGCCCAAAAGTATCTAGGAAGAGTGTATTCAACCAATATTGACCTAGCAACTTTAACCAAGGTTTTATTCTTTCTTTTGGCTATTCCATTTTGCTGAGGGGTCCTAGGGGCAAAGAAGTTATGTTCTATTCTTATCTCTTAACAAAATAATTCAAACTTATCATTCTCAAATTCTCCACCATGATCACTATGGATAGTTGAAATTTCTTATCCTAATTTCCTTTGAATCCAAGTGGAGAACATTCTAAACACTTCAAAGGACTTATTCTTATATGCTAAGAATTTTACCCAAGTAAACCTAGAGTAGTCATCCACTATTATAAATGCGTAAGACTTCCCTCCTAAGCTAATTGTACTAATAGGTCCAAATAGGTCCATGTGAAGAATTTCTTGTAGTCTAGTAGTTTTGATATCCTTAATTGAGTGAAATGATGATTTTATTTGTTTTCCTAGGGTGCAGGCATCACATAGGTGGTCCTTAGTGAAGTCTAACTTAAGTATGCCTCTAACTAGGTCTTTCTGAGTGATATGCTTAAGTATTTTCATGCTAGCATGACATAGTCTCCTATGCCTCAACTAAGAGTCATCAGTGTATATTTTGAAACATAGAGGATTTGAGTTTTTAATGCAATTCAGATCCAACATATAAACATTGTTTATCCATTTTCCTTCTAACACAAGTTTATCGTCTAAGCCAATCATGCATTTGTTAGAGAGAAACTTTATATCAAAACTCTTGTCACACAGTTGACTAATACTTAAACGATTGTGCTTTAAACCATCAACTAACAAAATATTTTTAATTATAAAGTTCTTAGAATTTCCAATAATACTTGAGCCCACCACTTTCCTTGTGGTGTTGTCTCTTAAAGTTACCTTGCCTCCTAACCTGGCCTTTAGTGTCATGAACTGCTTCACGTCTCTAGTCATATATCTTGAGCAGCCACTATCCAGGTACCACATGCTCTCACTAGGTCTTTTGTGAGAGCATCCCTATAATGTCAATCAAAGATTAGTTTTGAAAAATCAAGTGAGTTTGGGTTCCTCCTTATGCTTGAATCAATGTGGTGAATGTATGTTATACTGTGATGAATATAATTTAGGTCTCCATACTAGATGTGTCCTATAGTGAATTGTGCAAGTACGGGCTATGTGACCTAGCATGACATAAGAATAACACCTAACACCGGGAAATGGGTTCACTAATCTATGGGGGTGATAGTGCCTCTTCCTAGGTTTGGATGATACATGCTTTGATGATTTTAAATGAGATTCTTCAAGTGATGGCGGTTTATAAAATTGAGCAAATATAGGAGGTGTTTCATTATTCTCAAATGCATGAATTTGTACACTTAGAAATTTATTTTCTTTTTTAAGACTTGAAATTTTGAATTTCAATGCATGCTCACTACTATCTAGCTCAGATGCAAGTTCTTCTAATTCCTTAAATGCATTTTTAGTTCAACATGTGATGACTTTAAGGAATCGTATGCAGTAGTTAATTCAACATACTTCTAGTTTAATGCATCAAATTCGTCAAGCAGGGACATGTGATCTCTATCTAAGTCAGAATATTCCTTAACTAAACTAGCATGCTCATTTTGCAAAGTATTAAAATTAGTGTTAAGACTAGTATGCATTTTCTTCAATTTTCTATACGAATTATGAATCTTTTCAGAAATAACTAACAATTCATCATAAGAAAGTTGACATACCTCATCTTGATCTGATTGATCTAGGTTATCATTAGTCATAAGATATAAATTCGTTACCTCCTCCTCTACTTCTTCTTCTAACGATTCTGAAGCAGAGTTAGCCCAAAATACTTTTTGTGTCTTTATTTTTCCCTTCTTGTACTTTAACTTTTCCTCACCCTTTTCCTTGGTTTGATGAGTCTTTATGTTGGGGCAATCAGCTCAGAGATGACCTAGTTTCCTGCACTAAAAGCAAATTCTGTCAGACGCAATTTAGTATTCTTTGAGCTCTTACCTTTTTTCCAGCTGTTTTGATGATGTCGTTGCTTTCTTTTTAGAAAATTTTTGAAGTGATCAGTCATCAAGGCTATGTCGTCATCTTCCTCTGCTGTAGAACTGTCACTTTCAGAATTATTCATTTTTAGAGCCACAGTTTGCTCCTTCTTCTTTTGACCTGTATCACTATCGTTGACTCACTCCTTGCTCGTAGGCAATGAGCGACCCAAGCAAATTATTAATTGAATAAAAATTTAAACCTTTGGACTCAGTTATTGTAGTTATTTTTGCATCATACGTGCTAGGCAAACATTATAGTATTTTATTCACTTTCAGAATTAGACAACTCTCTTCCTAAAGAATGCAAGGATGTCATAATCTGGGTGAATCTAGTGTATATTTCAGATATAGTTTCACTAGGTTTCATGCGAAAAGCTCGTAATCATGTAGCAGTATTTTTAGCCTAGATTGTTTGACCTCACTATTTCCTTCATATGTGATACACAATTTATCCCAAATTTCCTTACCAGCACTATAAGTAGACACTCGCATATAATCTTCTGATTTTAATGCATAAAAGAAATAATTCAAGCATTTTGCATTTAATTGTGTGAGTTCTCTATCCTTATTACTCCATTCATTAAATTATAAGTCAGTTTTAATTCCATTCAAAATACAAAACGGTGCAGAGTAACCTTCTTGAACCAACATCCACATGCGGTAGTCTATAGAATGTAAAAACATAGACATGCGAATTTTCCAAAAATAAAATAGTATATTGTCAAATAAAGGTGGAAGGGTTATTGAATAACCCTCCGCAGTGTTACAGTTACCAAACTGTGCCATGGATCGTATGTTTTTAGGTTTTCTAAAATACTATTTTGAAACCCCGCTCTGATACCACTTAAATGTTCGATGTGTGCGAAGAGGGGGGGGGGGGGTGAATTGGTATTTTAAAAATTAAATCCTAACAATAGTTCTAATCATTTTATGGATTTTTCTTTTTTACCCCTTTTTTTAATGTTAAATAAAAAAAAAGCTTAAACTGATCAAGTGCGGAAGCAAAAGACACGTTCACAATTACGATGATGGTGAGATAATTTTTAATATTGCAGTACACAATTAAAATTAAAATTTTCACCAAGCAGTTAGCGTAGTAGATAAATGCATTAAAAATTAAAGTGCAGAAAATACAAAAAAAGCACACCAAAAATTTTTAAAAATTATAGTGGTTCGGTCACTTGACCTACGTCCACTCCCCGGAGTCCTCCACTCTGAGTATTACACTATTAAAAGTTGACTGTCCTTCTGCTCCCACAGCAAGGCGGAGAAGCCTTACAAGACTCACTTTCACCTTCCTTGGTGTGGCGAAATACCAGATGCTATGTCACCCTCCTGGTGATGGCAACGGACCTTCTACTTTTTCTCCCACCTGGAGATGGCAGAATACCTCAAGGACGTTGACCTTAAAGTCTCTCTTCCTAGAGAACCTTCACAAGAATCACCAAGGCCATAGGAGGAGCAAGCGTGTAGCTAGCTCGGAGCAACCGTGTGATCCCCTCACACTCCTTCTCCCTCACGCTCAAGCTCACATTCTCCTTCCTCTCACAAACCCTGGATCTATCCAAAAGCTCCCTCTGAAGATTTCCTTCCGCTGTCAACCACAGCCTTAATAACTACTAATTGAATAAGAAAAAGTCCTTTTAAAATTAGGCTTTAGAAAACCCTAAAAATTCCAATTTGATGATTCTATTCGTATAGTATGATCCAATAACGTATAGTACGATCAGTTCAAAAATAGTTCTGTCCAGTACGAATGCTGACGAACAGTTCACAGATTTTATGAACATCATATAGTATGATCCATAGATCATACTGGATGATCCTTTTATTTTCAACTGTTCGTACGAGATAATCCATGAGTTGAATGAAATCATCTCTCTTCATCGTCCCGCATTGTACTATTCATACAGTACGATTAGTTCATTTTCAGAACATTATCCTGTACGATATAAATATCATTCGGGATGATCAGTACAAAAAATTATAGTTTCTTCTGGTATGATATATGGGATGACCAAAATCTTCTCTGTTTATCATACAATACGATCGATATCATACATTATAATTAAATGTAATTAAGAAACCATGATTTAATTGCCTAATTATGGGGGATAATTTTGGCAACATTTCAAATGTTCGTACAATATGATTGTAATCGTGTAATATGATTAGTTCAAAAAATCAAATTTAAAATCTTACCTAAATGTTTCTGGAGGCTAGGGTTTTCAGGTTGAAACAAATCGTACAGTACGATCACGATCGTATAGTACTATTAGTTTATAAAATGAATCATCCAGAATTAGCTGTTAAGCCTTAGTTTAAATGACATATCGTACAGTATGATTAAAAATGGTACAGTATGATTAAAAATCATACAATATGATTTTTGTTAAAAAAATTTAATTTAAGTTAAAAAAATTTAAAAAAATTAAACTCTCCCCCTGTGTGTATGTGCTTGGTCACCCCTTTTGCATACATGCTTTTGTGGCAGACTCAATAAATAAAAAATTAAAGAAAAAATATAAATTCTTACACATCCTAGTTTACCTAATTTTGAGTCTCCAGCAGTCTTGAGTGGTGTGCATCTTACCTGAAATATTATGCTCACAGATAAAAATAAATATTTATATTTTTAGGAATGAACTTATTAATTCAGTCAATATTATTTATCATCATCAAAATCAAGTGCTAGGGATCCTGAATTGTAACAGTGGGGGGGTGGGGATGGGGTGAATTGGTAATTTAAAAATTTTTATAACTTAAAAATAACAATGACAATGTTTTTGAAATATTTTTGTAAATTGAAAATATCAAATTTTAATTACTTGAGGAAGTGAACGTGTTTATCAAAAATATTAATTTAATTATGATAATATCTTAATTTATGAAACTAAGCGATAATCACCAATTTGCCAAGCAGTTATAACAGAAATAAAATACAGGAAATATAAAAGCATGAAAAGGAAAAATACATCAGAGATTTTTATAGTGGTTCGGTCAACCTTGACCTATGTCCACTCTCCGGAGTCCTTCGCTCTGAATATTTATACTAAAATAAAGTGACTCTCCTTTTGCTGCCACAACAAGGTGGAGAAACTCTTATAGACTCACTTTCACCAAATCTGATGCGGCAGAGTGTCGGATGCTATGTCATCCTCTCGATGATGAAAGCAGACCTTGACTCATTTTTCTCTCTCCTGAAGAAGGAAGAGTACCTCAACTCCTTTTTCTCTCTCTCCTGGAGAAGGCAGAGTACCTCAGCTCCTTTTTGTCCCTCCTCGAGAAGGCAGAGTACCTTGAGGACTTGACCTAAAAGCCTTTCTACATAGAGAGCTTCCAAAAACTCACCAAGGCCATAGGAGGAGCAAGGGTATAGCTAGCCCAGAGAAACCGTGTGATCCCCTCACACTCCTCCCTCACGCTCAACCTTACCTTCTCCTTCCTCTCAAACCTTAGATTTCTCAAAAGCTTCTCTCTCATAGTACCTTCAGTAGTTACACAATCCTCTCCTCATTACTAAGAGAATCTTTTAAAAATTACTTAAGTATTGGGGTTCAAGAAATCCTAAAAAATCAAGTATGTCGTCACAATTCATATAGTACGATTATAGTTCATACAATACAATCAGTTCAAAATTAGTCCCATCCAGTATGATATAAATAGTCATTCAAATAAACTATTCAAATTTTATCAATACATTATACAGTATGATCCAGAGATTTATGCAGAATGATCTATTTAATTTCCTCTATTTATACGAGATGATTCATGGGATGACTAAAAATCATCTATGTTAATCATCTTGTACTGCTCTTATCGTATAATATAGTTAAGGGTGTCAATTATTGACATAACTCGATAACCCGACCCGAACCCGACCCATAAAATTTGGGTTCAGGTTGACCCGTTTAACAAATGGGTTGGGTTCGAGTTGTAATTTTTGACCCATTTAAAAAATTGGGTCGGGTTCGAGTCAACCCGCTAACCTGACTTTGACCCGATTTGACCTGAAATCTGAGAAGGATTTGAGTATTCTAGGCTTTGTCATCTTTTCCTCCATGCTTTGTAGTCCAAATCCTAGGAGTGGGTGGGTTGACACTTCATCATCTTTGCATCCATTATATCGGCGTCAAATTCCACCGGTGGCGCTTAGGTTATAGCTCCGTCAGCAAGCTAATTATTACCTATAATTCTTCAAAAACCTTTGAATATATCTCACACAGAAGGATTAAAGCTTTTTAGATGGATGAGGCACCTTATAGTAGCAATAAGAGAGCTTTTAGAGTTATAGCCAGTAGCAGCTTGCTGCATTTCCAGCAATTGTCAATTGATTAGCTCACTTGGTAACAACGCTTCTTAGTTGAATCCACTGACCACACAAATCCTCCAGCTCTTCCAACCCCATTGAGTCAACCTCCCCATTCCAACAGAAAGGTATATTGGCACCAAGTTGTGGCGCTGTTAAGGCCTCATCAAGAGCAGTGCGCCTCATCTTCTCCTTCTCTAGTTAAGCGTTCAGCTACGTATAATCCTCATTTAGCTTAATCAATATAGCCACAATGAAGGGCTCACATAATGAGGACAACAGCACGTCAGTGAGGAAGTGATGGGCGATGATGTCAACTGAGGGATGGCCAAAAGAGAAGGCCTTTCCAGGTAGGGAGAAGATAACGACACATATCTCTACACCGCATAAAATCGAGAGCTCACGTGCTTTCCTTTTATATTTATTCGGGTTTGTGATCCTTACCTGCATTACAGGTTCTCGGGTTGGGTCAAGTGAACCCGTAAACCCGCACGGGTCGGGTCTGGGTTGAAAATCCTGACCCGTTTATAAAATTGGGTTGGGTTCGGGTTGACCCGTTCAGACCCAGGTCAACTCGGGTTTAACCCAAACTCGACCCGTTGACCCTTTTTGACACCCCTAAGTATAGTTAGTTGATTTTAAGTAGGTCGTCTAGTATGATATGAATATCATACAGTACGATTAGTTTAAAAATCATAGTTTTATTTGTTACGATCTTTGGTACGACTAAATTTTATCTCTATTAATTGGTTAGTATGATCAATATCATACAGTACGATCGACAATCATTGATTAAACCTTGATTTAATTGACTAATTATGTGGGTTAATTTTAGTAATATTTTAAATATTCATACAGTATGATTAGTTAAAAATTAAAATTTAAAATCTAACTTAAATTAATGTACCAGCTAGGGTTTTCAGATCATAATAAATTGTACAATACTATCAAGATCATACAGTATGATTAGTTCATAGAAACTAATTTTCTAATTAGTCATTAAGCCCATTCTTTCTATATTAATAATATAGTACGATTGTTAATCCTATAATATGATTAGTACAAAAATGTTAATCTTTAAAATTTATATCACTCCCCTTTTGTGTGTCCACAGTCACCCAGTTGCATTGCATACACTCTTATGTGGCCAGACTCAAGAATTAAAAATAAAAAAAGATAAAATTACAGACTTTGTTTACTTGACATTTCTATTCTACCAATTTAAGATTTTAGTAGCCTTGAGCAGTGTATGTCTTATCTATAATGTTAGTGTCACAAAAAGAAGAAATATCTAAAATATTTAATGAGAGAAGTAACAATTCAATCAAATGTGTTTGTCATTATCAAAATTATAGACTAGGGATCCTAGATTATAACAATCTCGCCCTTTTTATTGATTGATAGGCAAGATAAAAATACTTTTCTCCTAAGTTCCCCTCACTAGGTGATAATTTTAAAAATTGGGGGTTACAAATTTTTATTTTTATTAATTTTTTTATTTTTTGTTTGTTTTTGTTTATTTTTGTTTTAAAATAAAAGATAATAATAAATAAAATAAAAGATAAAGTAACACAAATCCAAAATTCTATTATACTCAAACATAACAAATTATATATTTTCTTCCCCTTTTGACATCACCAAAAAGAGGAGAAATAACAAACAAAGGAAATTTTATAAGAAATAAAATAGTAAAAATATAACAAATAACACACTAAAGGTAAGGCGAATCCTGATTAGGTGCTAGTGGTGGTGGTTGAAAGTATTGATGGATAGAGGTAAACTGATAGTCAATCGAGGAAAACCTTTCTCCAAACCATCTCATGTTATCCTTGTACTATTATTGTTGTTGTTGGATGTGATTATTGAGCTGTGTTTATAACCACTCGAGTCATTGAATTATGTCATCATAAGGGTATGTAGGGTAGGCAGGTACATATGGTAGTATTTATGGTAGTGGAGGTCAACCTGCAAGAGCAGCTTCCCCATTAAATTCTGGCTCGGTATGCTCATACCCTCGATGGAAAAGGATACAAAAGGAGGCATCCATATAGAAAATAGGAATATTATTGGGGTGAGCAGGAAAATTTATTTGGTATTTTTTTCTAAGATATATCCTATGATGTGTCCTAGGGCAACATTTTGTTTTCTTCAGGTACAGGGATGTAGAATATGAGTCATATTTTAAAAATAATTGAGAATCATTTGGGCTTCATCGAATTGGGTACTCAACATGATTAAGTAGTTGATTACAGATATAAGTGGAGTTATGTTAATCTGATCCCTAGCATTGGGTATAATTGAAGTTCTAAGGACATGCTAGATGACCCAGACATTTTGCTTTAAAGTATGGACTTGTGGTTGATGTTGGTTTATGGGCATATTCCTAAGGACCAAGTTGATAGAAGTCTAGTCAAAATCATTTGAGATTAGGGATTGAGGGTGAGGTCCTTCGGTAGAAAGATTGATATATTCTGCTAAATTAGCCTTAGTAATTTCTATGTTTTGATGGCAAAGAAAAGACGTTATGGTAAAGGTTTCTAGAATTAGCCTAAGGTTGGCTAAGAATTCATAAGAAGTTCACAGTTATAAGGAAAAGCAAATGTAAGGAGAAATTGAAGAGTGATGGAGGCGAAGAGGTTCATCACCTCGAAGTTAAGGGCAGGTTGATTTAACATTCATGAAGGGGTGATTTTTTGCCTCCTTATACTTGTGCTATGCATCTTCATCTCTTGCAGAGAGGAAACGATCGTCAAAATGATGAGAGGAGGAGGAGCTCCCCTAAGTTATTCTGTCGCATTTGCTTCTACCGACCATTGGATAGTAAGGTTTAGAGAGTATAAGTTTGAGAAAGTAGTGAGTTGAGTGAATGGAACCATTCAAAGCCTTCTAACTTATAGATTTTAGGCTGATTATACGATAGGGATGTTAAGTCCTTATGAACTAGTGCCGAGGCTAACCAAAAGGGTGGGGGTGAATTGGTAGTTTTAAAACAAAAGAAAAATCTTTTTATATCGTGTAGCAGAAATGAATTAAAATAACGATAAAAAGATTTATCACAAATTTCACCCAAGCAGATAATCGCAGTAAAATAAAGTGCATAAAATAATCAGAAAGAACACACCAGATTTATAGTGGTTCGATCCAACCTGACCTACGTCCACTCCTCGGAGGCACCCTCTAAGTATTGCACTAACACAAAGTGACTCTCCTTTGGCCCCCATAGCTAGGCGGAGAAGCCCTTATAAAATCACTTCCACCTTCCCCGGTGCGGCGGAGTAGCCGGGTCCTTTGACGCCAAAGAGATCTTCTTCTTCCCAAAACTTCCCTTGAGATGACCCTTGAATCCGATGGTACTTAGGTGCAAGCTTGCCGGAGCAACCGTGTCAACCCCCTCACACTCCCTCGAGAATCCCCCTTCCCAGGCTCTTCTCCCTCTCAAACTCCACCATTTTCTCTCTCCCTTTCAAGCTCTCTCTTCAAGTTTTCTCAAAAAGAAACAAAGCCTCAATGGCTGCCAAAGACACCTATCAAGTAACTTGAGAAAGCTTAAAAAGAGAGCTCCAAAAACCCTTCCAAATTAATTCTGGCAGCAAATATCGTCCGGGATGAACGCAGGATCGTCCAGGACGATGTGCTCCCAAAGAAGGCTTCAAAAAACCCTAAAAACTCAATTTTGCTGCCCAAAATTATCCAGGATGATGTCTAGAATTTGACCTGATAGTCCCGTACGATAACCTGGACGATCACCTGTACGATATGTTCACATTTGCACAGATCATCCAAGATGATTAGAATATCAAATTAAGAAGATTTAATTGACTAATTATAGGAATAATTTAGGCAACATTGTCATAGATCATCCAGTACGATATGGATCATCCTGGATGATTAGACCACAAATAGAAACTTACAGTCTTGCCTGAATTATTATGACGGCTAGGGTTTTGAGACCGTAATGGATCGTCCAGGATGATATAAATATCGTTCAGTATGATTTGTTAAAAAGTTAAACTTCTGGTTTTGACTAGATCATACTCGCCCTGAGTATGTGTGTACATGATCACAGGCAAGTATACACCCTTACAGGACTTGACTAAAAAAATCAAAAAGTATATCAAATGAGAATTATAAGAGTCACACATCATAACCTATTCTACCCGTTCTTGAGCCTTGATTCTTTATTGAATGGTGCATGTTGTTTCCTGAAATGTTAGTATACACACAAATAAATATACATTCCAAATATTAGGAGATGTGAGCCATAATGTTTGTTATCATCAATACAAGAACTCATGAGCCCGAGTCGTAACAATCTCCCCCTTTTTGATGATGGCAAACATTACTGGTTGAATTTACAAATAAAAAGCATTTTCTCCTAATCTCCCCCTTACTAAGAAAAGACTTTTTAAAATAGGGAGAAACCTTTTTTTTTATTTAAAAAAAAAACTACACAAATACAACAAATAAAAACAAACTTCACAAATACAACAGTACATTCTCCCCCTTTGACATTATCAAAAAGAAGAGGAGCATAGAAAAACAAAATAGAAAAAATAGACTAAAAGATCAAACACAATCCCTGATCTGGTTAAAAAAATTTTGAAATATCAAGAATTTTCTTATAATGAGAAAGTCACCTCTTGATTTTATCCAAAAGCTTTGTAAGGTATGAATTTTCTACTCATAACCCAGAAAGGTTAGAGATTCAGAAATTATCAATCCAAGCTCAGGTTTTAAAAAGGCTAAAAAACTTTTTAAGACAATATCTAAATCAAAGAACAAATTAGATAAGGAAACAAAAATATTTCAAAACTCCTTTCATGAAATATATCTAATAGAAGATTAATGCAAAGTAATGAATCAAAAATCTTGATTTTCAAGCTCAAGTAACAAATTTATCAAAAAGACATGGGTTTTCTAAACTTTAGAGATTTACAAGAAGGGAAGGTAACTTTTTATGGGCTCATTTTGTGCCTCTTTTCATTTTAGTTCTCTTTGGGCATCTTTTGATTTTTGATACACTTTGTGTATCCATTTATTTTTGGCGACATTGCGTATCTTTTGATTTTTGATACACTTTGTGTATCCTTCCATTTTTGGCGACATTGCACATCTTTTGATTTTTGTAATTTGCCTCCGTTCTAAATCTTTAAAATCAGCAAATCTTATTCTTTTGATTAAGACGAACAATCTGAATAAGATAATCTTGAAGTTGGTTCAATAATTTATAAAAGATTCCTATGAGATAAATAAATTGTTGGGAGATTAAAAAGTTTTAATTTCAAAAACTAATTTATAATTTGAAACAGATTTTGAATCAAAAGTGAAATAGCCTAATATAAAGAAATAAGATGGAGAGATAAAATCATGAGTTTCCTTCCTTTGCTTGATTTTAGAGAAATCAACCACAACTTACATAGAATTTTTAGAAAAATAGGAGGTAAATTTTTCATTTTTAGAAAATATGATCTTTGAAATATAATTTTGATTTTTTAAAGTGCAAATAAAATAAAAAGTGATATGTGTGTACTGATCAGAGCAAAAACTAAAACAACAAAGAAACTAATTTTTAAAAAATTTAAAAGAAAAATAAAAATAATAATAAAACATAAAAAACACAATGAATAAAAATCACAAACAATAAAAGTAAAAACACAAAAATAAACACAAGCAAAACATTAATTCATATCATCTCGCTCCTGATCTGATGATTCAAAAGCTAGGTCTGCCCAAGAGATTTTTTGCTTTGCATTATTTGCCCTTATTACAATTTGCTTAGCTTTACCCTTTTCCTTTTCAGGAAGAGTTTTTAAGTTTAGGCACTGAGTTTTCATATGTCCAGGTTTTCTATATCCAAAGCTAATAACATCTGAAGAAATCTTAACATTTTACCTTTTTTACCTTTATTCCACTTTTGTTGATGTTGATGTTTGTGCTTTGAGTCACTTTCCTCAATGTCTTCAGCTTTCAGTACTATAGTTCCACCTGCATCCAAAAGCTTTTGATCCAAATCTTGCTTGTATGCAATGAGTGAGCCAATTAAATTATCAATAGAATATTCGTTCAACTTTTTTGATTCACAAATAGCAACAACTTTGGCATCAAACTTATCAAGCAGGCAACGTAGAATTTTATTGATCTGTTCAATGTTTGAAAATTCTTTACCTAAAGCATGTAATGATGTCACAATTTGAGTAAACTTAGTATACATGCCTAAGATCGTCTCATAAGATTTCATGCTAAAAAGTTCATAATCATGCATTAAAATATTTAGCCTAGATTTCTTGATTTCACAAGTACCTTCATAAGTAGTGCATAATTTATCCCAAATTTTCTTGCCAGTAGTGCATGCGAATATTAACATATAATTATCAGAATTCAAAGCACAGAAAAAATAATTCAAACAATAGCATTCAATTGAGCATTGATATGTTCTGTTCTACTCCATTTAGAAAAAGAAATATCAATTTTAATTCCATATACAATACGTGACGGTACAAAATAACCAGTTTGAATCATATGCCACATGCGATAATCAGTAGATTTCAAAAAGTAGACATGTGAATCTTCCAAAAATCAAAAGTAATATTTTCAAATAAAGGTGGTCTATTAATGGAATAACCTTCAGCGATGTTTCTATTTCTAAAGTTAGCCATGGATCAAATTCAAAAGTTTTTCAAAAACTAGATTTTATGAATCCCGCTCTGATACCACTTGAAAGTTCGATAGGGATGTTAAGCCCTTATGAACTATTCCCGATGCTAACCAAAAGGGGGGGGGGGTGAATTGGTAGTTTTAAAATAAAAGAAAAATCTTTTTATATCGTGCAGCGGAAATGAATTAAAACAACGATAAAAAGATTTATCATAGATTTCACCCAAGTAAATAATCACAGTAAAATAAAGTACAGAAAATAATCAGAAAGAACACATCAGATTTATAGTGGTTCGGTCCAACCTGACCTACGTCCACTCCTCGGAGGCACCCTCCAAGTATTGCACTAACACAAAGTGACTCTCCTTTAGCCCCCACAGCTAGGTGGTGAAGCCCTTACAAAATCACTTCCACCTTCCTCGGTGCGGTGGAGTAGTCGGGTCCTTTGACACCAAACAGATCTTCTTCTTCCCAAAACTTCCCTCGAGATGACCCTTGAATCCGATGGTACTTAGGTGCAAGCTTGCCAGAGCAACCGTGTGAACCCCCTCACACTCCCTCGAGAATCTCCCTTCCCAGGCTCTTCTCCCTCTCAAACTCCACCCTTTCCTCTCTCCCTTTAAAGCTCTCTCTTCAAGTTTTCTCCAAAAGAAACAAAGCCTCAATGGCTGCCAAAGACACCTATCAAGTGCCTTGAGAAAGCTTAAAATGGGAGCTCCAAAAATCCTTCCAAATTAATTCTGGCGGCAAATATCGTCCAGGACGATCGCAGGATCGTCTAGGATGATGTGCTCCAAAAGAAGGCTTAAAAAAACTCTAAAAACTCAATTTTGTCGCCCAAAATGATCCAGGAGGATCGCAGGATCGTCTAGGATGATGTGCAGAATTTGACCTGATAGTCCCGTACGATCACCTGGACGATTAACTGTACGATATGTTCAAATTTGCACAGATCATCCAATATGATTAAAAT
This sequence comes from Dendrobium chrysotoxum, assembly GCA_019925795.1. NCBI lineage: Eukaryota > Viridiplantae > Streptophyta > Magnoliopsida > Asparagales > Orchidaceae > Dendrobium > Dendrobium chrysotoxum. The sequence continues at coordinate 3,438,424 of CM034311.1, forward strand.
ATCAAATTAAGAAGATTTGAATGACTAATTATAGGAATAATTTAGGCAACATTGTCACAGATCATCCAGTACGATATGGATCATCCTGGACGATTAGACCACAAATAGAAACTTACAATCTTGCCTGAATTATTATGGCGGCTAGGATTTTGAGACCGTAATAGATCATCCAGGACGATATAAATATCGTCCAGTACGATTTATTCAAAAGTTGAACTTCTGGTTTTGACTAGATCTTACTCCCCCTGAGTATGTGTGTACATGATCACAAGCAAGTATACACCCTTACGGGGCTTGACTAAAAAAAAATCAAAAAGTATATCAAATGAGAATTACAAGAATCACACATTATAACCTATTCTACCTGTTCTTGAACCTTGAATCTTTATTGGATGGTGCATGCTATTTTCTGAAATTTTAGTATACACACAAATAAATATATTCCAAATATTAGGAGATGTGAGCCATAATATTTGTTATCATCAAAACAAGAACTCGTGAGCTCGAGTCATAACACTAATATGGACCATTGATTAAAAGAAGGGTTATAATTTGTGAATATCATACAATACGAATGTGGATCGTACAACACAGTATGAATAAACTTTGAAAGGTTTTTGGAAATCAGTGAGGTGTGTGTATGATGATCAAGAAATATCTTAAACTAAAATAATTTTTTTAATATAAACTATAAACATCAACACATAAATATGCATAATAAACAAACACATCCAATTTAACACATGTCAATGAGTGATTTCAAATAAAAAAATTTAATTTATCTTGAATTAAGCATGAATATCTATAACACCCAGTTTTTTCCTTAAGGTACTAAAGGTGTCATTAGCTAGGGGTTTTATGAATATGTCTACCAATTGATCTCTTGTAGCTATATGATGCAATTCTATATCTCCCTTGGCTACATGATCTCTTATAAAGTGATGCCTAATGTTTATATACTTTGTGCAGGAGTATTGGATTGGATTTTAGATATGTAAATAACACTAGTGTTATCACTATTTGATTGAAAAAGTGTTGTTTAAAAACTGAGTTTTATTCGGGAGAATTTAATTCTTGGAATTTTAGTTTTAAAATCAAACTCTTCATTATAAATAATATATAGCCTCGGGAGGCAAAAATATCATTCTCTAATAGGTTCATATTATAAAACTTTAAATTTATCCTGATTATCATAGTCAAACTCAAAAAAGAATTATATGTGACCCCGGGTGGTTAAAATAAAATTTGATCGAGTGTTTGACTATGTTAATCTGGATAAAGGGCTCATTAATTTCATAATTAAAGTTATGATAGTAATTGATATATCTCTCCGAGGAAAGAAGATATCAATTACTATCGATTATTTAAAAATGATAATAATGATTGTTAGGTTTGATTTTCCCAAAGATAATTAATTGAAGTTTTAAAAAGGTTGATTTTTTTTGAAAAAATTATTTGATCTGGGTTTTTAAATCTCCTATGAGCGCAAGCCCACATAGTTAATTACATCATAAAAAACTAAAATTTCCTACGAATACTCTCAATTAAAATAACGGTAGAAATTTCATTTAGAATTTAAAGTTTAATATCAAAGGAAGCGAGATTTGGAAGTTCAATAGGGAATGGATCAAAGTTGAACACTTATTTCTAAAATCAATAGAGGAAGAGTATGAGGTATTTGAGATTCTGAAACATTTCAGAAACACCTCAGACTATCCTAAGTGTTGGGCTTGAATTTGATTGAAAGAGATTTAAGTTTGAGTTGTCAATTTTATTAAAAGAATGGGATTCAATTCCCGAAGGTTGAGGTCTTATAGCCTTAGCCTACCTCGGAACCTAAGTCTAAATTGGGTACTAAAAATTAGTGACCCGAATCTAGCTAATGTATTGTAGGATCTGAACTTACCCCAGCCTAGATTGGGGAGCCAGCTAAACCATTTAGGCACTTCAAAATCATGTATTCAGTCTTTTAATGTAGAGTGGTAGGGATGTTACTTAAGATAAGTTTTGAGAAAATAGGACCGATGACTAGAGAATCTCCTTAAATGGACCCTTAACTTATGTGGGGTATTTGACGCTTAAGATAAAATGCAATTATAGATTTAAACACTTTTAAGTTTGTATCTAATGTAATGCATGCTAGTTGACTTGATTAAATGCTTAAATTATAATGAAGCAGTGTTTAAAAAAGGCTTAGAAAATAAATTTTTTTCCTAAAAGAATGCACAATATCCTCTTAATAAATTTGCACCCTTATAGGCCAGGAAGTCAGCCAAAACCTGCAGGCGGGGAGGTGCCTAACGAAAGGAAAGAAAATGTAACAAACATGCTTATGAGAACTCTCAATGGTCTTGGACTTACTTCTTAAAATGTTAGATTTCTATGTGAGCTAAAATGTTTTAATTTTAATTAAAGTAGAAATAGTTTATTTATACCGTCACGAGCCTCTGATCGAGTTCCAGGCTAAAACAAAGATCGACGTACAAAAGAGTTAAAAAACTATTAAAAGCATGCAATCTTTATCGCAGGTAAAGCACATCAGTCAATCAATCAATTAAATAAATTTAAAATCCATGTGAAAAGTGCCACTTAATTGTATAACCCAGGGTCTACAGAAAGTAAAGTGGCTGGGTACCACTGACAATAATTGGATTCTACTCCTAAGGCTCAAGTGACTTTGAGAATTGGGATTCTACTCGATATTCACTTTTTGGTCCTGCTGCGGGCTCCTTGGATAATCGGGTCTGGATATCTAAATTAAAAGAAACTCCCCCTCGAATGGGGTATTATCTTTTCTCTTTAGATTTTAAAAAGTATCCTAACCTGAATCTTCAAATAAAGAGGGACTCTTCCCAGGGGATGTCACCCTTCTATTTGAATTTTAGATTGGATAGGAAATATCCCATATCAAATTGTAACTTTGAACATTATAACTTTATAAACTTGAATTATATTTGATAAAAATTAAAATCTAGACTCAACACCTACAAGGTTATCCTAGGAAATTATAATTTGAAATCACATCTTAAGCAGTTATATTTGGAATTAAAATATTTAAATCACATGCACACTTGACCATGCTCTTTTTAATTTTTAAAGGGGGACTTAAGTGTTCTGAAGTACTTGCAAAATGTCATTAATTAAAGCTTGATTTTTTTTCCCCCTTTAGCTTTTTAAATGCCTTGTATGAGTATGGCCACCTGTATAAGATTAAACTAGCATAAATCATCCCTAACCTAGGGATAATCTAATGTACAATCAATCACATTACAGAGTGCATAGAAATTAAACAAACAAACAATCAATCAAAATTAGCAACCAGCATACAGTGAAAAACATAAAAAACTTATCCTAAAGAAAAAAAGTAAACACCGGCCTAGCCTAAGACTAGAGTTAGTTATCCTAGCAAATCATCTAGAGTGTGTGAGGTAGGCTGTGTGGTTTGGATATGTCATAGGTAGGACACTTAATTAAAGTTGTTCAAAGTTCTGTTTGGTTGAAAGGCTTAAGGAAATATTTAATTAAAAATTAAATCTTAATGAATTAAGATTATTTGAAGATGTATTTTAAAGGTTGGGCGATTACTACCTTTATTAAACCAGGGCCATGAAGTTTATTTTACCTTCCTTAGGGTTAAGTTAATAGGCTCGTAGGCTCGGGTTACCCAATAGTAATATGTATAATTAAATGAATTAAATTGATTAAGGTTTGAAGGTTAATGATTTTTTATTAAAATTGATTGGTTGTATTTTTAAGGTTGAATTAATATTTTTTGAATTTTAAAAATCAATTAATTAATTTTGTTGAATTATTTGAATTATTTAAATATATTAATTAAAGGGGTCAAAAGTTGAGACTTTAAGGTTAAGATTGAATTATGAAAAGTTAGTATTTTTATAAATTATTAGACCTTAAGATGAGTAATTAGAATTGAAGTTTGCTAGATTTGAATTTTTCTATATTTAATTATGAATGTTTGAAATTTTGACTTGATTTTGACTTAAGTTTATCAAATAGTTGGCTTTTTGATTTTGACTGATTTTTAAAGGTTTGATATTTTTAATAAATATTATATCTTAATTGGAGTTAAATGCCTTTGAGTTTGCCCAATTTGAAACTTTTTGGATTTAGTTATGATTTTTTAAAATTTGTATATTTATTAAATTTTTAAAATTATTTAATTAAGGGTGTTTTAATGATTTGAGTTCAAATGAATTTTTAACTCCTTTAAATCAATTATAAAGGCTAGGAATGACCTAAGGAGAGATTTCCAAGTGTCTGGAATTTTTTGAAATTTTTAATTATTTTTAATTAATTAAATTAATTAAATATTTATTTTTCTTTAAAATTAAATTAAACTCAAATTTGATGTCAATTCAAAGGGGTTTTGTTTTTTTTTAAGTTAAGGCTTGAATTCTGGTTAGTTTGAGATATAATTTGTATTTTTTGGATTTAAATTTGATTATTACAATTTTTGAAAGTTTTGAGGCTTAAGTAAGACATTAAACTTAAGTTAGTCAATTAAGGGTCTTAATGATTTCAAAAATCAATGGAATGTTTTCTATGGGCAGAAAATATCACTATGTTTGAATGGTTTGAGTTTCAAGGTAATAGAATGTGTATCCTAATTAGTAAAATTAATCTAAGATCTCTAAACATGTTCTTAATCATTATCCTTAATGATGTCACTAGGTTGAATGGGCTTGAATCAATGTTCCACTAACCCTTGGTAACATATACATGTAGATACACAAACACAATCAATTTCTAAATCTAGGAGAGCCTAAATTAAGTGCGAGTGTGTGCACCATAAGCATGAAAATATTAAACATAAGATATGTAATTAAAAACTAGATTAGTGAACAATCGAAATATGATTATTCACTAATCATCCCCATCAATTCTATTCATGAATGCTCAATTCTATTAAGCCCATATCTTTTTGCTTTAGTCATGGATGTTCTCACTAGACATTTGCAAGAGGATGTACCTTGGTGTATGCTTTTTGCTGATGATATTCTTCTTGTTGATAAGACTAGAGAGGGAGTTGAAGGTAAACTAGAATTGTGGAGGTCAACTTTAGAGTCTAAAGGTTTTCGCTTGAGTAGATCTAAAACGGAATATAAGGAGTGTAATTTTAGTAATAATAGACCTAGTGAGGGCATTGTGACTTTGGCCGATCAAGTCATTAATAAGAGTACACGTTTTAGATATCTTGGATTTATTGTTCAGAGTGATGGTGATATAGATGGGGATATTATCAGCAGAATCCAAGTTGGATGGTTGAAGTGGAGGAATGCATCAGGCTTATTGTGTGATAGAAAAGTACCTCTCAAACTTAAGGAAAAATTCTATAAGATGGTGGTGAGACCTGCAATGCTTTATGGTGCCGAATGTTGGCCATTAAAAGAGAAGCATAATTCTAAGTTAAGTGTTGCAGAGATGAGGATGCTCAGGTGGATGAGTGGCTTTACCCTTAGAGATAGGATACGAAATGAGCATATTCGTGAAAAGGTTGGAGTAGCTTCAGTGGAAGATAAGATTAGAGAGAGTCGCCTTAGATGGTTTGGTCACGTAAAACGGCGGCCTCCCGATGACCCGGTTAGGAAAGTAGAGGTCTTAGATTTGACTTATGTTAAGAAAGGTAGAGGTAGACCTAAAAAGACTTGGTTAGAAAATATTAAAAATGATCTTTCTTTATTAGATTTAAATGAGAATTTGACTTTTAACAGGACACAATGGAGAAAAAGGATTCATGTAGCCGACCCCACGTAGTGGGATAAAGGCTTGATATTGTTGTTGTATATATATATATATTCCTCTAGTTATTTAAAATAATTTGAAAATAAAATTATTTAGTTTTAAAATATTTAATTTAATATTTAATTAAATATTAATTAAGTATTAAGATATTAAAATAATTCAAATTATTCAAAATAAATTAAGTTTTAAATTTTAAAATTAATTTTGAATAAAAATATTTAAAATTCTAAAAATTTTAAGATATTATACATATTTTTTGATTTAAAATAAATTCTTTTGAATTTTTGAAGTTTAATGTTAATTAAAGGTTTTTAACAATAATTTAATATTAATTAATAATTAAAATAGTTCTTAAATTAAATCATATTAAATTTTAAATGTTTTTGAAATTTGAAAATTACTTAAAAATTTTTTCTTAAAGTTTTTCAAAATTATTAGAATTTAATTTAAATTAAATATTAATTAAATATTTGAATATTTAATTAATTAAAATATAAATTATATCTTAAATAAATTTTAATTTCAAATGAATATATTTTAAAATAATTATTTAATTATCTAAAATATTTTAATATGAAACTTTTCATTTTGAAAATATTTAATGTTTAATTAATTAAATATTTAAATATTTAAATAATATAAATTATTTAAATCATATTAAGTATTTTGACTTAAATTTTAATTTTAAAATATTAAAAATATGTTTAGTAAGTTAATCAAAACATTTAAAATAAAATTTTGAATTTTTGAAAATAAATGGATTATTTTTAATTAAATTTAATTAAAAATATCAAGAATTTAATTTTTGACATAATTTAAGATATATAAAATAGTTTAAATTAATTTTTTTTAAAAGAAAGTATTTTAAATTTTGAGAAATTTGATATAAAACATTAATTTTTTTAGATTTATATTTATTTTTTATGGTTTTTCAAAACTTTTTAGTTTTAAATTAAATTAAAATTAATTAAATTATCTATTAATTAAAATGGTAGAAAAATTGGACACGTGGTAGCTTGTGATTGGCCGGCTCTAAAATGCCCAGGGCGGGTAATCATTTGCAATGATTGTGCCGCTGCGCAATCATTGCAAATTATTGCAAAGGCAGCGCAGATTTTTTGACAACGTTAGCGCCGCGTGGAAGCTGTTCAATTGACTGCTATTCAAAATAAATGGCTCAGATCAAGATAGATGGAGCGATTGACCGCCATATGGGAACAGTGATTGGGGAATGCCGCGGAATGGATAGATTAGGTCCATTGATCGTATGATCAATGGTTCTGATCAAACGTAAGTTAGAACTTACGTAAATCGAACCCTAAATAAGGAAAATGGCTCATTCTCTCAATCTAGCCAACCAAATCAAATGAAATTTTAAATACATATCAAGTGCATGAACAGAAATCATGTGGGATTGATTTTGTGGTTTGAAAGGCACTTAACAGAAAGCTAAATTGACCTAAGTGTTCTAACCTAGGGTTAAAGAATTTGAGAGATCTAACCATTATATTTTAGATTTTTTGAATTCTCTAAGCTTATTGACTGTCCACGCAACTTTCTCCTGAAGGAACCGCGGTCTGAAATGCACTTGATCAACGAAAATTCATCTTAGATAAAAATAAACCTCGATTGGCCAGAAATCTCGACATCGGCAAGCTTTGACTGGGGGATTTTGATTGGGTAAATGGAGAAGAAGCTGTGAGGAGCTTGATTGCACTGGAATCTGGATTTGAGGGGCTGAGGGTAGAGTGAAAGAGAGGGTTCAAGTGAGAACAACCTCTCAAGTGAGGGTTTTACCCTATTCAAACCATCCCTAGCTAAGATAGTTTCAGAGGGTAGGTAGGATGTTGCCATATGTCCTTGGGGTTGGTAGGAGTAGGGGTTTCAAAGGACAAGGGGGTACATCCCATGTGTAAGGGGATTTGGTCCCCATTTGGACATGTGGAGTGATCTAAAACACTTGATCTTAATCCAAGGGTTGAGAATAGCTCTAGGGAGATGCTATAATGATTTAGGGTGGAATGGTTTAGCTTGACTCAAGAATTTGACCACTTAATAGTCATTTAAGCCTTTGTTGACTTGTTCGACCAGTCAACTGGTCAAACTAGGTGACCTGGCTAGCAAGGTGGCACCATGGATTGATTAGAATGGTTTGAGTTGAATGCTAAATTATAGGGTTGAAACTTGAGTGAATTTAGTCAACTTGACTTGGGTGAGTTGACTTGGGTTTAACTCAAAGTGGGTTTAGAAATGGTTGAGGCATTAAATGAAACAGGTTTTAGGGGTTAAAGAAATTAATTTGGTGATATGACTTGATTTGAGCAAAATATGTCAAATCAGGCTAGATTTGGGTCTTAGTTGACTTGGTCAACTATTGATTGGGTCAAGGGTCTAATCAAGTCCAAATCATTGGGGATGTGACTAGAAGAATTTAAGTGAGTTTAATGATGATTTGAAGTTCGATTGGAGGTAGATAGGCTTCAAGGTTAAGGTTGTCAACTTGGGTTGACTTGGTCAACTGGGTAGACCTGGGGTCAGGGTTTGAAGTGAATATGTTTAAAATGATGTTTTGAGTCTTATGGAGGTGGTTTGAGAGATTAGAATGGTCATCTAGTTCAAATCACCTATTTGGGATGTAAAGAGGCCTTTTGGGTCAACCCTAATTGACTTGGACAACTATGTTGACCTAGGTCTGCTTGGGTTCAATAGATTTGAAATGATATTTGAAGACCAATGAAGGTGGTCCCATGGTCTAGGGAGGTCATGTCAATCAAATCACTTATTTGGGCCCTTTAGAACTTATTTGGTTAACCTAGGTTGACTTGGTCAACTAGGATGACCCAAGCCCTGGGTTTGGGTCCAAAAAAATTGGTTTGATATTTGAAATTGAATGGAAGTGGTCTCATGTAATTTGGAGTTCATTTGATTTGAAATGGGTATTCAAACCCCAAAGGGGTATTTTGGTCAAAAGTGTTGACTTGGTCAAGTAAGCTTGACCAAGGTATTGGCTTGAATCCATTGCAATCCTAATGGTGATTAGGATGCATTGGAAATGGTTTTGAGGCTTGATTTGAAAAGGGCAAGTTGAAATTTAGAGAAAATTCCAAAATTGCCCTTAAAAGGCATTTTGGTCATTTTGACCCCTAGTCAACTAGGAGTAAAAATGGGTCTATCAAAATGCAAATTAATGCTCAACAAGTCATAATCAAGTGTCTGGATGTGATCAGAGGGTTTGAAGAAAGCACCAAGGTCAGGATCCACTGGGTGGCAGGTCTAGTGGCATGGACCATAAATATTTGAAGGTTTTACAGCCTTTGAGTTTCAATTCAATTTCTAGGGTTAGAAGTCTTAGACTATGCTCAAATTTGGAGGGTTTTCTCTAGAGACATTTCCTATCAATATTTAATTGATAGAATTTAAATTAGAGGTCATATAACTAGGTTTTAAAGTGTTTGAAAAATCACTGAAAAATACTTTCAGGACCTAAGCCTTTAGCCTTGGATTTTAACCTGAATTTCTAGACTTAAAGCTGGATTTTGGGTTTGAATGATTAGAATTGAATTATCCAATTCATTTATGATTGTTTGGATGATCATAAGTGATTGGATATAATTGAAGCTAGACTGGAGAATGATTTAAAGACTAGATTGAGGTTTAAACTAAAAGTAAATTTTAAAGTGGATTGAAGTATGGATTTGTTTGAGTTTTGAATTAATTTGAGGTTTGGACTAGATTAAGGTTAGGATTAATCTTAAGTCTAGATAAGTCCTAGGATTTAGGTAGATCTTATGGTTTGGATAGACCTAGGGTCTAGATTGATCTAGGATCTAGATAGGTCCTAGGGATTAGATTATTATGGAGTCTAGGTTAATCTAGGGCCTAGATTAATCTGGGATTTGGATTGGTCTAGGATATAGGTTAATCTAAGTTCAAAATTAATTCTAGGGTCTAGATTAACCTAGAGTCTGGAGTGATCTAAGATCTGAATTGATCACAGAGTCTAGATTAACCTGGAGTTTGGAGTGATTTAAGATCTGAATTGATCATAGGGTTTGAATAGATCTAAGATCTAGGTAGATCCTAGGGCCTGGATAGATCTAGGGTCTGGATAAATCTTGGGATCTGGGTAGATCCTAGGGTTTAGAGTCTAAAAGAATCATAGAGTCTGGGAAGGTCCTACGGTCTAGAGTCTGAAAGGATCTTAAGGTCTAGATAGATATTAAGGGTTAGATTTGTCTGAAAAAATCCTTGGGTCTAGATAAATCCTTGGGTTTGGATTGGTTTGTAGGCTAGAGTAGCCTTAGTGACCTCATACAAAAATGAGGTTAACAAATGGACCACCAAAATATATTATGGAATGAAGTTCTATTGCACATATTGGCACTAACCGAATTGAAAGGTCAAGTCTAAAATTTTGATCCTAAGGGAAGGAAAAGTTTCTCCCTGGGGAATCGGGGTTTGAATTCATACTAGGGTAGTGCCATGGAGGGCATGCTCTACCACTAGCGAGTCTAAACCTAAAGGAAGGAGAAACCTAACCTAAATGAAAAGAAGCTTGAATTCTTGAGTTTAAAGTTTGAAATTAGGATGGTGCCGTAGAGGGTGTTCTCCACCACTAACAGATTTAATCCTACAGTTAAAAGTACCTATCCTTAATAAAAGGAAGATTAGGAGATCTTATAAAAAAGAAACATTGCTTCCCATGAAAGATCAGACCTAGATTTTGAAATTTAAAAATAGAACGGTGTCGCAGAGAGCATTATCTACTGCTAGAACGTCTAATCCCAAGGAAAGAAAGCTCGATGACTCATATCTATCCTTAAGGAAAATAAAATTAGAGGACCCTATAGGAAGAAAACATTAATTTGCATAGAAGATCAGATCTGGATTTTAGAATTTGAAACTTGGATGGTGCCGCAGAGGGCATGCTCCACTATTAGTGGATCTAGTCCTAAGGCAAGAAAGCATGATGACTCATATCTAACCTTAAGGAGAAGAAGACTGGAAGATCATGTAGGAAAGAAGCATTGCTTCCCACTGAGGATTATATCAAGATTTAGAATTAGGATGGTGTCACAGAGGGCGTGCTCCATCACTAAAGGATGATCTTATGGAGATAAAACTTGCTCTACATGAAAGATCAAATATGGAATTTGAAACTATGATGGTGCCAAAAAGGGTGTGCTCCATCACTAGTGGATCTAATTATAAGGAAAGAAAGGATGATGACTCATATCTAACCTTAAGGAAAAGAGAGCTAGATGATCTTGTGGGAAGGAGGCATTGCTTCCCACATAAGATGATTTGAAATTTGAAATTAGGATGGTTCCATAGAGGGCATGCTCCATCACTAAAGCGTCTAATCCTAAGGAGAGAAAGCATGATGACTCACATCTATCCTAAAGGAAATGAAAACTGGAGGACTTTGTGGGAAGGAAACATTGCTTCCCATAGAGGACCAAATCTGGGGTTTGAAACTAGGATGGTGCCACAAAGGGCGTGCTTCTTTACTAGGATGTCTAATCTTAAGGAAAGAAAGTGCGATGACTCACATCTAATCTTAAGGAGAAGAAAACTTGGATGATCGTGTGAGAAAGAAGCATTACTTCCCACAGAGGATCAGATCTGAAATTTGAAGTTTGAAATTAGGATGGTGCCTTAGAGGGCATGCTCCATTATTAGTGGATGATCTTATGGAGAGGAAACTTGCTCTACATAGAAGATCGAGTCTGGATGATCATATGGGGAAGAAACTTACTCCATACATAGGATCAAGTCTGGGATGATCATATATGAAGGTAACTTACTCCACACAGAGGATCGAGTCTAGATGATCGTATGTGGAGGAAACTTACTCCACACAGGAGATCAAAACTGGATGATCGTATGTAGAGAAAACTTGCTCCACACAGGGAATCAAAATTAAATTTTAGAATTTGAGATTTGAATTTGGATGATTTTTAAATTTGATTTGATTTAGTTTTGGATTTAAAGGATTTTGAATTTAAAAATTGATTTGATTATAAATTTGAATTTGAATTTTAAAATTTGAATTTAAATTTGATTTTGAACTTGAAGAGTTTTTGTTGATTTTGAATTTGATACTCATCTAGCATGGTACTCCTTGAAGAGCTGCCTTAATATTTAAAAACATCGGGTGGCACCCTTCAGGGTTGATCATTTAATGTTTAAAATTTTCTCAAAGATCGTCTGAACGATAAAGGGTGGTTCTAATGTTGGTTCAAACTCCTTACCAATCTTTCGATGGGCTAAGATAGGCATCCAAAGAACCTAGACTAAGTCTCCTACTTGGAAGGTTCTAAGTCGCATTTATCTTATCACGAGCTTAAACCATCCTGAGTTTGTACGACACTGAGTTTTGCTGAACCTTAGAGACGATGCTCTGTAAGGCCTCGAACTACTCCAATTGGAATCAGGCACACTGCTCAGCTGTAATTTGATTTTGAATGGTAATTCCCAGCATTGTGAAATAATCCTCTAGTGGGGTTGATCTTGAGCATAGAGTGTAATGTTATAAAGCAGGCCTTGAAGAAAAAGATTCCTATATATATGGACTCATAGACATTCCTCAAAGATGAGATTTAAATTTTTATCAGGAGTAGAGGATTCATTCATTTTATTAGAAATTTTCCTCTAGCCATTTGGACCCTGTCAGAATGACAAACATGAACAAATTTACAAGTAGAGTGAAAGGTTGAGTGACTCCAACTAATCTAAAAAAGTTTAAGGATTTAGTTTTCATAGAAATTGAACTGGGGTTTCCCTTATACAAATTTTATATTTAAACCAATTTCAAAAGATTTAAGTTGAAGGTAGAAATTTAATATTTTCAATTCTCTTGCATGATGTGTTTTTATCTGGTAGATAATTCATACATAATGAAGAATCTGGATTCAAGATTATACAAAGTTAAATAATTAAAGATGATTGGGTTTTGTTTTGAGATTTAAGAAATTAAAGAAGGAAGAAGCCTCTTTCTTATCTTTATGGTGCACATTGCACATCTTTTGATTTTTAGTGAACTTCGCACATTTCTTAACTTGTGGCGCACATTGCGCATCTTTTAACTTTCAGCGCACTTTATGCATCTTTTAACTTATTTTGATTTCTTTTGATCTTGATAAGAGGCTTAATTTTCTCTAAAACCTTAAAAGGATTACTCTTTTTATTTAAATGCCTAGATGATCCCTTAAGTGCAAGAGAAGAAAAGTCATTCTTTTATGTAAGTACAAGGCAAACTCAATCTTGACTGGGAAATTCATTAAATAGATTTTAAGCATGCAAGAGATGCCTATTAGATAGAAAATTCCAAGAAGAATGAAAAATTTTTCATTTCTAAATTCAACTAAAGTTTGATACAGATTTTAACTCAAACATTGAATCAACCCACACAAGCGGTGGGAGGGAGGGACATTTGAACATCTGGTGGAGTCAACTATAACTCTCTCTTTGTTAAAACTTAAAGTAGAGGTTGTTTTCTATTAAAAAGAGGAATCAACTATCTTGAAATCTAGACCCAGTACACTTGAGAAATTATATGTTTTCCCTAAAAGTTTGCAAGCCTAGGTGGTAAGACCCTATCAAAATGGAATTGAATTCGTATAATCTCTTTGAATGGTGAGATCGTTATAGAGTCTACACTATCTCTAAAAGATGCTGCATCATTTTAATCAAAGGATTTATTGAATTAGGATCTCTTCAAAAGTTAAATTTGGACGGTATCACTATTTAATACAATTTTAGATTATTTTTCCTCTCTCATTACTAGGGACCTAGTAGATGGGAGAGTGGAACCCCAAGTGATTTTTACAGCTCCTCCTCTATATATAATACCGTGGGATATATATAGTAATGTGCCCTAACATCCTCTAATAGAGTGGATGGGTCATAAACCTCAAGTGGGGGCTTATGGCCTGCTGATGATGATTACTCAATTCTGGCTTGATTGGTTCTTATGCTGTAGTCAAAAGGGCACAATAAAGGTCACGTTATTGTTCCCATAACCTCCTTCCTTTGAGTAACAGGAGAAGGGTGGAAATGGTTTCCACTGAGGGGGTGTATGGAAGGAGCAATGAACTCTCAATTGGCCTCAAATTTGACTTGCTGTAAGGCTTTCGACTCAGCAATCTTTCTAGCCTTAATATTTCTCTTTCTATGTCTTCAAAGGTAATTCTTCTTTTGATTCTTGTCGACAAAAAAGTGCTAGAATTTGACCCAATCTCACACTAAGATGGTAACTCTTACATTATTCATGATTCTTGGTTCTAATCCTCTTGAGTAAGGGGTGATAGTAACCTCCATCTTGGAGATGGGGGAGTGAACTCATGACCCTAAAGTAATCTCAACTAAGGGGATGTCCCTTTGTGGCTCAGCAGATAGATCCAAGATTATTTCTCCATTAACTGATAGCTTGAGGTTCTAAAATTCCATTCCATACTGAATTAAACTTCCATAGAGGGCTTCTTCTACAGGCACGTCTCTATTCAATGAGAAAATGAGTTTCCTAGCCATTTGAGTATGCTCAATTTTTTGAAATTTAAAAAGTGACTTGAATTAGTTGATCTTGAAATTAAATTTGAATTTTGAACTTTGTTAATTTTATTCAAAATTTTATAACTCAATCACAAAGTTTATACTTAATACGATGGTTCATAAAATTGACGAGGAGAACTTAGGAGTTGAACTTGACTCTTTCACTCTACCAATTGACTAGTGAGCAAAATGTCAAAGCTTAAATTTGACAGGGATTTTGAATTTTGAAAGCTGGAATTGATTTGAATGAATTTGAAAAGGATTTGATTCTTAAATCTGGATGGATCTTCCTTGGAGTTTTGAAACTTAATATGTTAAAAACTGGAGGACTTTGTGGGAAGGAAACATTGCTTCGCATAGAGGACCAAATCAGGAATATGAAACTAGGATGGTGCCACAGAGCGCATGCTTCATTACTAGGATGTCTAATCTTAAGGAAATAAAGTAAACTTGGATGATCATGTGAGAAGGAAGCATTGCTTCGCACAGAGGATCAGATCTGAGATTTGAAGTTTGAAATTAGGATGGTGCCTTAGAGGGAGTGCTCCATTATTAGTGAATGATCTTATGGAGTGGAAACTTGCTCTACATAGAAGATCGAGTCTGAATGATCATATGGAGAGGAAACTTACTCCATACATAGGATCAAGTCTGGGATGATCATGTATGAAGGTAACTTACTCCACACAGAGGATCGAGTCTAGATGATCATATGTGGAGGAAACTTACTCCACACCGAGGATCAAAATTGGATAATCGTATGTGGAGGAAACTTGCTCCACAGAGGGGATCAAAATTAAATTCTGGAATTTGAGATTTGAATTTGGATGATTTTTAAATTTGAGTTGATTTAGTTTTGCATTTAAAGGATTTTGACTTTAAAAATTAATTTGATTTTAAATTTGAATTTAAATTTGATTTTAAACTTGAAGAGTTTTTGTTGATGTTGAATTTGATACTCATCTAGCATGGTACTCCCTGAAGAGCTGCCTTAATATTTAAAAACATCGGGTGGCACCCTTCTGGGTTGATCAGTTGATGTTTAAAATTTTCTCAAAGATCATCTCAACGACAAAGGGTGGTTCTTATGTTGGTTCAAACTCCTTACCAATCTTTTGATGGGCTAAGATAGGCATCCAAAGAACCTAAACCAAGTCTCCTACTTGGAAGGTTCTAAGTTGCATTTATCTTATCACGAGCTTGAACCATCCTGAGTTTGTACAACACTTAGTTTTGCTGAGACTTAGAGATGATGCTCTGTGAGGCCTCGAACTACTCCAATTAGAATCAGGCACACTGCTCAGCTGTAATTTTATTTTGAATGGTAATTCCAAGTATTGTGAAATACTCCTCTAGTGGAATTGATCTTGAGCATAGAGTGTAATGTTATAAAGCAGACCTTGAAGGAAAATATTCCTATATGAAATTTTTATCAGGAGTAGAGGATTCATTCATTTTATTAGAAATTTTCCTCTAGCCCTTTGGACCCTGTCAGAATGACAAACAGGAACAAATTTATAAGTAGAGTGAAAGGTTGAGTGACTCCAACTAACCTAAAAAGGTTTGAGGATTTAGGTTTCATAGAAACTGGACTGGGGTTTCCCTTATACAAATTTTGTATTTAAACCAATTTCAAAATATTTAAGTTGAAGGTAGAAATTTAATATTTTCAATTCTCTTGATGATGTCTTTCTATCTGGTAGATAATTCATACATAATGAAGATTCTGGATTCAAGATTTTACAAAGTTAAGTAATTAAAGATGATTGGGTTTTGTTTTGAGATTTAAGAAATTAAAGAAGGAAGAAGCCTCTTTCTTGTCTTTATGGTGCACATTGCACATCTTTTGAAATTGCATTGCATATGTTAAACTATAAGTAGATGTTATAGGAAATATATAACAATGACGATCGAAGTTGATTTGAAGAGAATTTTGACTGGATTTTTAATGTTTGAAAGGTTAACAGAATTTCCTTAAGTTTTAGAAGATAACTCTAAGAGATTTTCTTGACTCTTTCATGCCACCAATTTGATTTGGGGCGAAATGTCAAAGCTTGGGTTTTACTAAAGGGATTTGAATCTAGATTTTGAGATTGAAGAGTCTTCTATAAATTGTGAAACTCAACATATCAGGATTTATTTGAACGTGCAAGTTTATAATATTTATAGATAGATCTTAGAAAATTTGGCTTAACTCTTTTGCTCTGCCAATTGACATGGAGGCAAAATGTTCAAGCTTGAGTTTTGCTAAAAGATTTAAACTTTGATTTTGAAACTGAAGGAGATTTTATAAGTTATAAAAATTAGCATGCTTGAGATATATTTAAGCATGCAAGTTTACAACATTTATAGGAGAATTTTGAAAGGATTGGCTCGACTGTTTCGCTCTACCAATTAACTTAGAGGCAAAATGTCAAAGCTCAATTTTGATGGAGGTTTCCTATACTAACCTCTCTTTTTGACATATTTTAATTGATGTTGGACCCACTCACCCAAGGGAGAAATAGGCAGAGGGACCAATAGAAGGAAAGGTAGTCAAAACTAGTGATTTAATAAAATTTTGACTGTTATTAAAGATGGAGATAGAGATTTATCCCCAACGGAGTTGCCATTTTTTTGTTTGATTGAAAAGTGTTGATTGAAAACTTAATTTTCTTTGGGAGAATTTAATTTCTGGAATTTTAGTTTTGAAATCAAATACATCATTATGAATAATATATAGCCTCGAGAGGCAAAAATAACATTCTCTAATAGGTCCAGATCAAAAAACTTTGAATTTATCATGATTATTATTGTCAAACTCAGAAAAGAATTTCATATGACCCCCGAGGGTCAAAATAAAATTTGATCGAGTGTTTGACTATGTCAATCAAGATTAAGAGATCATTAATTTCATAATTAAAGTTACGATAATAATTGATATATCTCTCTGAGGAAAGAAGATATCAATCACTATCGATCATTTAAAAATGATGATAATGATCGTCGGGTTTGATTTTCAGAAAGATAATTAATTGAAGTTTTAAAAAGGTTAATTTTTTTAAAAAAAATTATTTGATATGGGTTTCTAAATCTCCTATGAGTGCAAGCTCTCATAGTTATTTAATCATAGAAAACTAAAGTTTTCTACGAATACTCTCAATTAAAATAGTGGTAGAAATTTCATTTAGAATTCAAAGTTTGATATCAAAGGAAGTGAGATTTAAAAGTTTATCAGGAAATGGATCAAAGTTGAACACTTATTTTTAAAATCAAAGGAGGAAGAGTAGGAGATGTTTGAGATTCTGAAACATTTCAAAAACACCTCAGACTATCTTATGTGTTGGGCTTGAATTTGATTGAAAGAGATTTAAGTTTGAGTTATCAATTTTATTAAAAGATTGGGATTTAATTCCTAAAGGTTGTGGTATTATAGCCTGAGCCTGTCTCAGAACCTAGGTCTAAATTAGGTACTGAAAATTAATGACCCGAACCTAGCAAATATAGTGTAGAATCTAGACTTACCCCAGCCTGGATTAAGGAGCCAACTAAACCACTTAGGCACTTCAAAACCATGTATTCAGTATTTTAATGTAGAGTGGTAGGGACATTGCTTAAGATAAGTTTTGAGAAAATGGGACCGATGCTTAGAGAATGTCCTTAAATGGGCCCTTGACTTATGTGGGGTATTTGATGCTTAAGGTAAAATAATATCATAGATTTAGACACTTTTAAGTTTGTATCTAATGCAATGCGTGCTAGTCGACTCGATTAAATGCTTAAATCAAAATGAAGAAGTTTTTTAAGAAAGGCTTAAAAAATAGATTTTTCCCTAAAAGAATGCATAGTATCCCCTTGATAGAGCTGCATGCTTCTAGGCCAAATAGTTTGCCAAAACCTGTAGGTGGGGAGGTGCCTAATAAAAAAAAATGCAACAAAAATGCTTATGAGAACTCCCGACGATCTCGGGCTTATTTCTTAAAATGTAAATTTTTATGTGAGCTCAAAGAATTTTAATTTTAATTAAAGTAAAAATAGTTTATTTGTACCCTCACGAGCTTCCGATCAAGTTCTAGGCTAAAACAAAGTTTGACATACAAAAGCGCCCAAAATTTTACTAAAAGTATGTAATTTTATATCGCAGGAAAAGCACATCAGTCAATCAATCAAATAAATAAATTTGAAGTCCATGTGGTAAGTGCCACTTAATTGTACAACCCAGAGTCTACAGAAAGTAAAGTGACTGAGTACCACTGACAACAACTCGAATTCTACTCCTAAGACTCAAGTGACTTTGAGAATTGATATTCTTCTCAGTATTCACTTTTTGGTTCTTCTTTCGAGCTCCTTGTATCATCGGATCTAGATATCCAAATGAAAAGAAACTCCCCCTCGAAAGGGGTGTTATCTTTCCCTTTTGATTTTAAAAAGTATCTTAGTTTAAATCTTTAAATGAAGAGGGACTCTTCCATAGAGGATGTCACCCTTCTCTTTGAATTTCAAATTGGATAGGAAATATCCCATATCAAATTGTCACTTTGAACCTTACAATGCAATAAACTTGAATTACATTTTATAAAAATTTAAAAGGGGACTTAAGTATTCTAAAGCACCTACAGAAAATACCGTTAATTAAAGCTTGATTTTTATTTTTGCATCCTTTTAGCTTTTAAATGCCTTGTATGTGTATGGCCACCTATATAAGATTGAATTAGCATAAATTATCCCTAACCTAAGGATAATCTAACGCATGATCAATCACATCATAGAGTGCATAGAAATTAAACAATCAATCAATTAATCTAAACTAGCAACCAGTATGCAGTGAAATCACAAAAAACTCAGCACACAGTAAAAAAGTAAATACCGGTCTAGCCTAAGACTAGAGTTGGTTATCCTAGCAAACCATCTAGAGTGTGTGAGGCAAGCTGTGTGATTTGAATATGTCCTAGGTAAGGCACTTATTTAAAGTTGTTCAAAGTTCTAGTTGGTTGAAAGGCTTAAGGAAATATTTAATTAAAGTTTAAATCTTAATGAATTAAGATTAATTTTATGATGTGTTTTAAAGGTTGGGTGATTACTACTTTGTTAAACCAGAGCCATGAAATTTATTTCACAATCCTTGGGGCTAAGTTAATAGCCTCGTAAGCCCTTGTACCTAGTAGTAACATGTATAATTAAGTGAATTCAATTGATTAAGGTTTAAAGGTTAATGATTTTTTATTAAAATTGATTGGTTACTGGTTTTAAGGTTGAATTAATGTTTTCTTAATTTTAAAAATCAACTATTTAATTTTCTCAAATTATTTGAATTATTTAAATATATTAATTAAAGGGGCTAAAAGTTATCTTTAAGATTAAGATTGAATTCTAGAAATTTAGCATTTTTATAAAATATTAAACCTTAAGATGAGCAATTAGACACTAAGTTTATTAGATTTGGATTTTTTTATATTTAGTTATGAAGTTTTTAAGTTTTGTTTGATTTTAACTTAAGTTTGACCAAATAGTTGACTTTTTATTTTTGATTAATTTTTGAATGTTTGATATTTTTAATAAATATTAGATCTTAATTGAAGTTGAATGCTTTTGAGTTTGATCAATTTAAAATTTTCTAGAATTAGTTATGATTTTTCAAAATTTGTATATTTATTAAATTTTCAAAATTATTTAATTAAGGGTGTCTTAATGATTTGAGTTCAAACGAATTCCCAACTCTTTGAAATCAACTCTAAAGGTTAGGTATGACCTATGGAGAGATTCCCAAGTGTTTGGGATTTTTTTTGGATTTTTAATTATATTTAATTAATTAATTAATTAATTATTAATTTTCCTTTAAAATTAAATTAAACTCAAATTTGATGTCAAATCAAAGGGGTTTTATTTTTCTTAAGTTAAGGTTTGAATTCTAGTCTTCTGGATTTAAACTTAATTTATTACAATTTTTGAATGTCTTGAGGCTTAAGTACGACATTAAACTTAAGTTAGTCAATTAAAGGCCTTAATGATTTCAAAAATCAATGGAATGTTTTCTATGGGCACAAATGTCACTATGTTTAAATCATATAAATTATTTAAATCATATTATGTATTTTGACTTAAGTTTTAATTTTAAAATATTAAAAATATGTTTAATAATTTAATTAAAATATTTAAAATAAAATTTCAAAATTTTGAAAATAAATGAATTATTTTTAATTAAATTTAATTTAAAATATTAAGAATTTAATTTTTTACATAATTAAAAATATATAAAATATTTTAAATTAATTTTATGTTTTAAAGTAAAGTATTTTAAATTCTTAGAAATTTGATGTAAAGGATTAATTTTTTTGGATTTATATTTATTTTTTTATGATTTTTTAAATCTTTCTGGTTTTAAATTAAATTAAAATTAATTTTTAATTAAAACGGCAGCGAAATTGGACACGTGGTAGCTTGCAATTGGCTGGCTCTAAAATGCACGGTGGTGTGCAGTCATTTGCAATGATTGCGCCGCTGCGTAATCATTACTATGGCGGCCCAGCATGGTGTAGTTTACTTAACCACGTCAGCACCGCGCAGATGCCGTTCGATCGTCTGCTATTCAAAATCAACGTTACAGATGGAGCCTAACGGAGCGATTGAACTCTAGATGGGAACTGCGGTTGGGAAATACTATAGAATGACTAGATTAGATCTGTTGATTTGTAAGATCAACGGTTTTGGTCAAACGTAAGTTAAAACTTATGTAAACTGAGCCTTAAAGGAGGAAAATGGCTGGTTCTCTTGATCCAACCAACCAAATCAAATGAAATTTGAAACACATATCAAGTGTATGAACAGAAATCATGTGGGATTGATTTCGTGATTTGGAAAGCACTTAATAGAAAGCTAAATTAACCTAAGTGTTCTAACCTAGGGTTGAAGATTTTGAGGGATCTAACCAGTGGATTTTAGATTTTTTGACTTCCCTGAGCTTGTTGATTATCTACGCAACTTTCTCCTGAAGGAACCGCGGTCTAAAATGCACTTGATCAACGCAAAATTATCCTAGATGGAAATCAGCCTTAGTTGGCTGAAAATCTCATCGTCGGCAAGCTTTGACTAAGCAATTTCGATTAGGGAAATAAAGAACAGGTTGTGGGGAGTTTGAATGCACTGGAATCTAGATTTGAGGGGCTGAGGGTGGAATGGTTCAAGTGACAATGACCTCTCAAATGAGGGTTTTACCCTATTCAAACTTTCCCTAGCCAAATGGGTGACTGAGATAGTATAGGAGGGTAGCTAGGATGTTTCCATATGTCCCTGGGGTTGCTAGGAGTAGGGGAATCAAAGGACAAGGGGTACATCCCAGGTGTAAAAGGATTTGGTCCCCACTTGGACATGTGGAGTGATCTAAACCACTTGATCTTAATCCAAGGGTTGAGAATAGCTCTAGGAAGGTTCTCGAGCACCTTAGAGCTACTGGAATGATTTAGGGTGGAATGGGTTAGCTTGAGCTCAAGAATTTGACCACTTAATTATCTTTTAAGCCTTTGTTGACTTGTTTGACTAGTCAAATGGTTAAACTAGGTGACATGGCCAGCAAGGTGGCACCATGGGTTAATTAGAATGGTTTGAGTTGAATGCCAAAGATTAGGGTTGAAACTTGAGTGAAAACATAAGGCTTTCAAGTGATTTGGCCAAACTTTGATGAGTTGACTTGGTCAACCTGACTTGGGTTTGACTCAAAGTGGGTTTAGAAATGGTTGAGTCATTAAATGAAATAGGTTTATGGGGTTGAATACATTAATTTGGTGATATGATTTTTGGCCAAATTAGGTCAAATCAGGCTAGATTGGGGTCTTAATTAACTTGGTCAACTATTGACTGGGTCAAGGGTCCAGTCAAATCTAACTCATTGGGAATGTGACTAGAGGAATTTGAGTGGGTTTAATGATGATTTAAAGTTTAATTAGAGGTAGATAATCTTAAAGGTTGAGTTGGTCAACCTAGGTTAACATGGTCAACTGGGTTGACCTAGGGTCAGGGTTTTAATTGAAAAGGTTTGAAATGATATTTTGAGTCTAGTGGAGGTAGTTTGATAGATCAGAATAGTTATCTGGGTCAAATCACCTATTTGGATAGTAAAGGGGCCTTTTGGGTCAACCCTGATTGACTTGGTAAACCATGTTTACCTAGGTTTGCTTGGGTTCAACAGATTTAAAATGACATTTGGAGACCAATGAAGGTGGTCCCATGGTCTGGGGAGGTCATCTCAGTCAAATCACCTATTTGGGCCCTTTAGAATCTATTTAGTCAACCTAGGTTGATTTGGTCAACCAGGTTGACCCAGGCCTTGTGTTTGGGTCTAACAAATTTGGTTTGATATTTGAAATTGAATGGATGTGGTCTCATGTAATTTGGAGTTCATTTGATTTGAAATTCCAAAGGGGTATTTTGGTCAAAAGTGTTGACTTGGTAAACTAAGCTTAACCAGGGTCTGGGCTTGAATACATTGCAATCCTAATGGTGATTAGGACGCATTGGAAATGGTTTTGAGGCTTGATTTGGAAAGGATAAGTTGAAATTTGGAGAAAATTCCAAAATTACCTTTAAAGGGCATTTTGGTCATTTTGACCCCGAGTCAACTAGGAGTCAAAATGGGTCTACCTAAATGTAAATTAATGCTCAACAATTCATAATCAAGGGTCTAGATGTGATCATAGGATTTGGAGAAAGCTCCAAGGTCAGGATCCACTGGGTGGTAGGTCTAGTGGCATAGGCTGTAAATATTTGAAGGTTTTACATCCTTTGAGTTTCAATTCAATTTCTAAGGTTAGAGGTCTTAGATTAAGCTCAAATTTGGAGGGTTTCCTCTAAAGACATGTCATTTCAATATTCAATTGATATACTCTGAATTATAGGTCATATAACTAGGTTGTAAAGTGTTTGAATAATCACTAAAAAAGCCTTTCAGGACCTAAGCCTTTAGCCTTGGATTTTAACCTAGATTTTTGTACTTAAGCTAGATTTTGAGTTTAAATGATTAGAATTAGAATATCTAAATCATTTATGATTATTTAGATGGTCATAAGTGATTGGATAAGATTGAAGCTAGATTGGAGAATGATTTAAAGGTTGGATTGAGGTTTGAACTGTAAATTAGATTTTTGAAGTGGATTGAAGTTTGGATTTGTTTGAGGTTTGAATTAATTTTAGGTTTGGACTAGCTTGAGGTCAGGATTAATTTGGAGTCTGGATAAATCCCAGGATCTAGGTAGATCCTATGGTTTGGATAGACCTAGGGTCTAGATTGATCTAGGATTTAGATAGGTCCTAGGGATAGGATTATTTTGGAGTCTGGGTTGATCTAGGGTCTAGATTGATCTAGGATTTAGATTGGTGTGGGATATAGAATTTTTATCCTAAGAGAAGGAAAAATTTCTCCCTGGGAATCGAGGTTTGAATTCATACTAGAGTAGTGCCAACAGAGGGCATGCTCTACCACTACCAGGTTTAAACCTAAAGGAAAAGAAGCTTGAATTCTTGAGTTTAAAGTTTGAAACTAGGATGGTACCATAGAGGGAGTTCTCCACCACTAGTAGATTTAATCCTAAGGTATGAAGTACCTATCCTTAAGGAAAAGAATATTAGGAGATCTTATGGGAAGGAAGCATAGCTTCCTGTTGAAGATTAGACCCAGATTTTCAAATTTAAAAATAGGGTGGTGTCGTAGAGTGTGTTATCCACTACTAGAATGTCTAATCCTAAGGAAAGAAAGCATGATGACTCATATTTATCCTTAAGGAAAAGAAAACTAGAGGACCCTGTGGGAAGGAAGCATTACTTCCCACAGAAGATCAGAACTGAATTTGGAATTTGAAACTAGGATAGTAAGCCTCTATCATACAGAAGTGCTTTTTCTATCTAACATACATCCTATAAAATCAGAATCTGAATATCCTATTATTTCAAAGGAAGTACTATGTCTGGGATACCAAATTTTTAGGTTTGGAGTGCCTAACAGATATCTGAGAATTCTCTTAACTGCAGTTATGTTGGATTCTTTTAGATCACCTTAAAATCTAACATAAAGTCAAACACTAAATATAATATTCGGTCTGCTAGCAGTCAGTAAAGAATTGATCCAATTATTCTCCTATACTTTTTTTGATTTATTAATTTTGTATTTGGGTCCTTGTCTAATTAAACAATAGAGCTCATGGGAGTGTTCATGAGCTTAGTATTATTCTAAAAATCTAACCCAAGTAAATCTAGAGTAGTCATCAACTATTATAAATGCATTTGTCTTCCCTCCTAGGCTGGTTGTACTAATAGGTCCAACCATGTGAAGGATTTTTAGTGGCCTAGAGGTGTTAATGTCTTTTATTGATTGAAATGAAGACCTAACTTATTTTCCTAGTTGGTAGGTATCCTATAGGTGGTGCTTAGTGAAGTCTAACCTAGGTATATCTCTAACTAGATTTTTCTGTGTGATGTTCCTAAGAGTCTTCATGCTAGTATGATATAGTCTCCTATGCCATAACTAAGATTCATCAATTATAGTTTTAAGCACATGGAATTTGAATATACAATGCAATTCAAATATAACATGTAAATATTATTCATCTGTTTTCCTTCTAATATAAGTTTTTTATTTAAAGTAATCATGCATTTGTTAGAAAGAAATTTCATATCAAAGCCTTTGTCGCATAGTTAACTAATACTTAATAAATTATGCTTTAAACCATCAACTGATAAAACATTCTCAATCATAAAGTTTTTAGAGTTGCCAATTATACCTGAGCCCACCACTTTCCTAGTAGTGTTATCCCCTAATGTTACCTTGCCTCCTAACCTGGCCTCTAGTGTGATAAACTGCTTCATATAACCAGTCATGTGCCTCGAGCATCCATTGTCTAAGTACCACGTACTCTCACTAGGCCTTTTATGAGAGTACCCCTATATAGTTATTTAGAGATTAGATTTGGGAACCCAAGTGAGTTTGGGTTCTACCTTATGCTTAATTGAATGAGGTGAATACATGCTATGCTATAATGAATGAAATTTAGCTCTCCACACTAGATGTGTCCTATGGTGGATTGTGTAAGTGCGCGCAATATGACCTAACATGCCACAAGAGTAACACCTAACACCAGGGAATGGATTTACTAACTTATGTGGATCATGGTGCCTTCTCGTAGGTTTAGGTGATGCATGTTATGTTGAGGGGTTGTACCAATAAGCTAAAGTGGGTGATGGTTTATTGTTCTCAAGTGCAATGACTTTAACTCTTAAAAATTCATTCGCATTCTCATAGCTTGCCACTTCTAGTTTTAATGCATGCTTACTGCTATCTAGTTGACATACAAGTTTTTCTAATTTCTTCAATGAGTTTTCTAGTTCAATATGTGATGTTTTTAAGGATTCATGTGCATTAGATAGGTTGATATGCTTCTTATTTAAGATATTATACTCATCAAGCAAGGTTATGTGATCACTATATAGATTAGCATGCTCTTTTTGCAAAATAGATAATTCAGAATTAAGGCTAGCATACATCGTTTTCAACTTGCTATATGAATCATGAATATTTTCATAAATTATGAGTAATTCATTATAGGAAAGTTGACATACCTCATCTTGATCTGATTGATCAAGATTATTATTAGCCATAAGACATAGGTTTATTATCTCATCCTCTGCTTCTACTGCTGATGATTTTGAGGCAGAGTCAGCCTAAAAGGCTTTATATGTCTTTTGCTTACCCCTCTTAAACTATGGCCTCTTTTCGCCCTTCTCCTTGATAGGGTGAGTCTTCAGGTTGGGTCATTCAGCTCAGTGGTGACCAGGTTTCCTACACTCAATGAAAATGGAATTAGAAGAAGCTTTAACATATTTGTTGCTTAACCTTTGCTCCAATTGGGCTGATGACATCTCTGTTTTCTTTTTAGAAAACTCTTAAATTATTATGTCATTAAGGCGATGTTGTCATCCTCCTCCACTATAGAACTGTCACTATCTAAATTATCTACTTTGAGTGCTATAGTTCTCTCCTTTTTCTCTCTTCCATCACTTTGCCTTTGACTCACTCCTTGCTCATAGGTAATGAATGATCCAAGAAAATTATCAATTGAATAAACTTTCAATTCTTTAGATTCAATGATTGTAGTTATATTAGCATAATAAGAACTAGGTAAGCAACATATAATCTTATTAACTTTTTTAAAGTTTAATAGTTCTCTACCTAGTACATGTAAGGATGTCACTATCTGGGTGAACCTAGTGTATATTTCAGGTATAGTCTCGCTAGGTTTCATGTAAAAAAGTTCATAGTCATGTAGTAGAATGTTTAGCCTAGACTATTTTACTTCACTAGTTCCCTCATAGGTGATACATAATCTATCCCAAATCTCATTTCCCTTAGTGCATGTAGAACTCCTATGTAGTCTTCAGATTTTAAAGTACAAAAGAAACAATTCAAATATTTAGCATTTAACTATACGAGTTCCCTAACCTCATTACTCCATTCAGTAAAAAATAATATCAATTTTGACACCATTAATTATATGCGATATAAGTGAATAGCCAGTTTGAATCATATGCCAAATTCTATAGTTAATGGATTATAAAAAAGTAGACATATGTATTTTCTAGAAGTTAAATGGAATATTTTCAAAAAGTGGTAGGCGGGTTATCAAATAACCCTCTATAGTATTACGATTACCAAAAGGAGCCACTAATCATTCTTAAAAAGTTTTCTAAAACCTTATTTTTGAAACCCTCTCTGATACCACTTGAAAGTTCATAAAGGTTATTAGACCTTAAGGAACTAACCCGAGGCTCAACAAGAGGGGGGGTGAACGAGTTTTTAAGTTATTGACATTGTTATTTTTAAATTAAGAAAATTTTAATTACTTATGGAAGTGAACGAGTTTATCAAAAATATTGATTTAATTATGATAATATCTTGATTTATGAAACTAAGAAAAAATCACCAATTTGCCAAGAAGTTAAAATGAAAATAAAATGCAGGAAATATAAGTATGAAAAGGAAAAAATATAACAGAGATTTTATAGTGGTTCAGTCAACCTTGACCTACGTCTAATCCCCGGAGTCCTCCGCTTCGAGTATTTGCACTAAAACAAAGTGAGTTTCCTTTTACTCCCACAGTAAGGCAGAAAAGACCTTATAGACTCACTTTTATCAAACCTGATGTAGTGGAGTGCCGAAAACCATGTCACCCTGTCGGTGATGGCAGTGGACCTTGACTCATTTTTCTCCCTCCTGGAGAAGGTAGAGTACCTCAACTCCTTTTTCTCCCTCCTAGAGATGGCAGAGTACCTCAGCTCCTTTTTCTCCCTCCTAGAGAAGGCAGAGTACCTCGATGACTTGACCTAGAAGCCTCTCTCCCTAGAGAGCTTCCAAAGGCTCACCAAGGCCATAGGAGGAGTAAGTGTGTAGCTAGCCCGGAGCAACCGTATGATTCCCTCACACTCCTTCTCCCTCACGCTCAACCTCACCTTCCTTTCCTCTCAAACCCTGGATTTCTTAAAAGCTTCTCTCTCAGAGTACCTTCAGCAGTCACATAATCCTCTCCTCATTATTAAGAGAATCTTTTAAAACTTAAGTATTAGGCTTCAAGAAAACCTAAAAAATCAAGAAAGCTATCACTATTCATATAGTACGATTATATTTCATATAGTATGATCAATTTAAAACTAGTCCCATCGAGTATGATGTAAATATTCATTCAAACGAATTATTTAAATTTTATGAATACATCATGTAGTATGATCCAGAGATCATCAAGTACGATCTGTTTAATTTCCTCTATTCATACGGGATGATTCCTGGGATGACTAAAAATTATCTCTGTTAATCATCTCATACTCCTCTTATCATACAGTATGGTTATTTAATTTCAAGTAGGTCATCTAGTATGATATGAATATCTTACGGTATGATTAATTCAAAAATCATGATTTTGTTTGGTACGATCTTTGGGATGATCAAATTTTATCTCTGTTAATCTTTTGGTACGATCAATATCATACAATAAGATCGATCATCATTAATTAAATCATAATTTGATTGACTAATTATGGAAGTTAATTTTAGCAAGATTTCAAATATTCATACAGTATAATTAGCATCGTATAGTGCGATTAGTTAAAAAATCAAATTTCAAAATCTTAAATTAATATGATGGCTAAAGTTTTCAGATCATGACAAATCATATAATATGATCAAGATTGTATAGTATGATTAGTTCAAAGAAACTAATTTTCTAATTAGCCATTAAGCTCATTATTTTATACTAATTATAATGTATGATTATTAATCGTATAGTATGATTAGTACCAAAATTTTAATCTTTAAAATTTATATCACTCCACCTGTGTGTATGTGCACAATCACCCAATTGTATACAATCTTATGTGGCTAGACTCAAGAAATAAAAAATAAAAAATGATAAAATTATTGTTTACTTAACATTCCTATTCTACCAATTCTTAAGTTTTCAGTAGCTTTGAGTAGTGTATGTCATATCTGCAATGTTAATGCTCACAGATAGAAAAAATATCTAAAATATTTAGTGAGAAAAGTAACAATTCAATCAAATAGGTTTGTCATCATCAAAATCATAGACTAGAGATCCTAGATTATGAAGAATCGTGCATGGTTAATGTAGATTAAAGTCCAAATATTATAGTAGTTATTTTTAAGCATAGAACAAACTTTATATTTATAAATTTTGTATTATATTTTATGAGGTTTAAACTTAAAATTTTGAAATGTCTAAATTTTATTATTTGTTATTTTTTTATAAATTTTCATTTATTCAGTAAATTTTAAAAAGTATGTATCTTAAATTTTGAAAAGTATGTATCTTAAAATTTATAAATTTTCATTTATTCAGTAAACAAATCAGGATTATAGCTTTTATTATTCAAACTCCTTCAATTTCAGATTTATGGCTGTTCATGAATTTCATTTGGTTTAATTATAATATTGTGCTCTAGCCTTTATTTTGTTGCTACTATAAGTTTATTTTATTTACCAATGGAATATCCTTCTTGTGCTTGTTTTCTCTTGTTACTTTATTATCTTTGCAGGAAATTTTATCTGATGTCCTCTGGCCTGTGGGCTTTTTTGGGAGAAAGATGGCACATCAAGTTCATCTCATTATTTTTTCTCTATTTTTGAGTGTGGTTGGCTTGCCACACTATAGAATGTTCTAAGGTTTATTTGTACTTGTGTTTAGTAGAGACCTTGAGTTCGTAGATTCTTTTTTGCCTTTTTTTTGTAGCTCTTTTCAGTAGTAGTGAGCTCGAGGTCTCTTTTAAGGACCTTGTTACTTTTTTTAGAATTAACATGTAGGCCCCTCCAACGAGTTTTCCCCAATATATATATATATATATATATAATCTAAATGTTACTTTAATATTAGGTAAAATAAAATTTTATAGAAAGCTTTAAGAAATGAGGTTAAATTTGTACTGATAAAATCTTCTTCGCATAACTTTTTATATATTTTAGAGATTGAGATTCTGAATATTTTTAATATTTTGTAGAAATTTTTCTCAATGATTTTGGAAATTAGGAAATTTTTATTGAATAAAAAATAATCTAGACTCTGAAAAATAGTGCTAAATGATGTTTTACGTAATCTCTGATAATTTGGTTATAGTTTGAAACTGTGTATTTGTTCTCAGTAGGATTTTCTGTTGCCTAATGTTGTGAAAAATTATATGGTTATGAAATTTGCCTAATTATGCTTATATTACTATCATGAGATGAAATCTGTGTTTATGTGATTATATGATATGAAACATATCTCCTGAGAGATATAAGAGGCCAGAATCCTTTAAGTTTCTGTCTGTGATCGGGAATCTAATGCTTATAAGACATATTCTGATGGCTAAAAAGTAATGCTTTAGTGGCTATAAGTTATATTCTGATGCCTACGGGCATGTTCTAGTGCTATAAGTACAAAGAGAGTCATAAGGGGCCCAAAATCCTTTGAGATTCTATCTAGGTCTAGAGAAAACTGATATGAACCATTCTATAATATGAATTTTATTTTAATTAGCTGCTCAATATTATTATTGAATCTTTGGATAACTATTACACTTTATTACTTTGCTCAACATAGTGATTTATTATACTATATTAAAATATTCTAAACATTTTTAATAAAAGAAATAATTTAAAATTTTAGATCATGTTTGTGGCATGTTGAGCTATTATAACTAATTATGATTTTGCTTCTGGTTTTTGGGATCTAGGAAAGGGAAGGAGTATGTTAATTAGCAGTTTAGGATATGATCTATGTCTATAGGTATTTCTTTATTTTAATTTTTATGCAAACATGACTAAGTTTATTTATATTTTGTTTTGCTATTTGTTATGTAGCCATGTATTGAA
This sequence comes from Dendrobium chrysotoxum, assembly GCA_019925795.1. NCBI lineage: Eukaryota > Viridiplantae > Streptophyta > Magnoliopsida > Asparagales > Orchidaceae > Dendrobium > Dendrobium chrysotoxum. The sequence continues at coordinate 3,469,115 of CM034311.1, forward strand.
GTGTAGATCTTATATATACATTTTTATGAAATGAAAGAGATTTTATGGATGAGTTTATTTTTATTACTCTAGATGTTTTAGTAGCTCTATAGTCTATTGTTGATTTAAAAGTTTAAATTGGAAGATGAAATTTAAAATATGTCTAAAATTAGATATTGGGATTTGCCTGTCACACCTCAATATGATTGGACTTATCTTGTTGGGTTGGGTTGTGACATATCGGGCGTTGAATTAAATGAAATTTTTTTGAGGCTCCGATGTTGTAATGTTCTGATCCGACATGGGGCATTGACGATGCTGCAGTGCTAATCGTTCGACTGCTATGGTGCTAGTTCAATACTTGTTAAGTTTTCTCTATTTCATAAGATATTCATACACAACATCAATTAAAAATATATATTTTCATGGGAATTTAACATATTAAAATACTACATAATTTTCACTTAATAAATTCCCCCCAGTTTAAGCTCTTGCTTATCCTAAAGCAATTATGCTTACACCTTTGAATAATCTCATTAATTTTAAATGAAAATTTTTGTAATTTCAAATTAACTAAAATATAAAAAAATACTCTGTTATTTAGATGTAAATTGCAATGAACAAAGTGTAATAATTTTAATTTAACAAATCTTAAACAATCATCCTAAGGAAACATCTTTATTAATATCTAAATTGAAGTCATCGACTGCAAATATAAGTGCAATGTTGACTTATTGGTTTAGATTGAATATTTTTTTTACTTTTTCATTCTTTTGATTTTCTTGTATTTCAATTATTTTCTTTTTCTTTTTATGCATGTGAGTACTAAATAATGATTTTGAATGTCTGATTTAACCTTATTCCATCAAAGGACCCTAAATTGGAATTATGTAAGGATTGTACAAGTTCACTAAATCCATACTTGAGTTCAAAATGAATTGTATAAATTCATCTAAGTACCTTTTTTTTTAAACTTAGCTATTCAATCTTATAATCAATAGTCCGTGTTTAGGTGTTATGGCATTTAAGTCCAAGATTGAAGTATTAACTTAGATAATTTCATTTAGTTACTTGTGATGATTTTCAAATTAGAAATTATTGCTCTTTATTCATTCAATGTAGCACATATTGTTTTATATTATTCTTAATATTTAAATAATTTTAAATTGTTATTATAATTCTAAGTTAATTTAGCTATTAAAGTGTTATGTATGGATGACATTTCAATAGTTAAGAAAAAAAAAGAAATTTATTTTAAATGAAAATTTAACTAAAATAAATAAATAACAAAAAAAGTAAAGTGCAAAAGAAATAAAAATGATGAAAACTTAAGTACTACAAAAGAAACTAATCAAATACAGAACAACACATAATAAATTTGGGTTGCCTCCCATCAGCAATAAGTTTAAAGTCTTGAGCCAGCCTTGCCTAAATATTTTATTTTGGCTGGGTGGCATCACTACTACTTTGTAAATGCTCCAAACTATGTTATTTCCCTTTCTCTTTTGGGTTAACTTTAGTGTTACAGTGTAAGGTACCAAGGGGTCTACTACTAAAAGAAAATGTAAGTTGTCCTAATTGATTTTCTAAATTTTTAATTGTGGCAGCTTGACTTTGCAATTGAGTTTCCACTTGAATACTATCTCCTCCAAAGATGTCTTCCTATCTATGAATTGAGTATTCTGATTAAAACCTAGAAGATTAGAGGGTTTATTTATTTAGTAAAGGTGGTTGAAGATTATTCCAATTTCCCATCAGGTTTGATTTGTTTGCATTCCACTAATTTCCATCATTACTATTATTTGAACTAAAATTAGGGTGGTTCCTCCAAACTAGATTATAACTATTAAATAAGGATTATTTAATCCTTTAGTCAAATTCACATTCTCAATCCCTTGAGTACTAGACTCACCTACAACATTCAAATCACACTCTTCCAAATACATAGATGATCTTGATCCAAAACTAACTCTAAAATTATCTAACTTCTTAGAAATGGCTACTAAATGAGCTGTCAAAATCAATAAAGCATCCAACTCATAGATACTTGCTCCTCTGTTAGGATTTACCCTATTAGAAGGCCACTAAAAATTATTTGTTGTTATCTCCTCTATCAGGTCATAAGCCTCTTTAAAAGATTTTAATATTAACGACCTCCAATTATATCATCAATTATTGACCTACAGGATCCTATAAGTCTATTATAAAAAGTTTGAATAACCAACCAATCAAGTAAATCATGATGATGACACTTCCTAAGTCTTTCCCAACTCTCATAAATTAACTCTCCATCAAATAAAAAAAAAGTTATATCATTCCTAAGCTTACTAGTTTTTGATAGTGGAAAATATTTTCCTAAGAACTATGTGCTAACTCATTCTAAGTGATTATAGAGAGAAAATGAAAATAGACAAATTCTACTAGCATTATCACTGACTTCATTATACTTGAATATTGGATAAATGTCTAAGAAACTGGCTAAGTGGGATCCTCAATAGGAGTCCCCCCAAGCTGAGAATTATGTACCATTTATTATATAGCGGGTTTTAGTTCAAAATTGTTAGCTTGGATAGTAGGTTAGTTGTAACATTGATGAATTTCATTTATTACAGAATTGACATACTCTCTAAGAGGTCTATGGTTGTCCTAATCTTTATTTGATTTAGCCTAATCTTTATTTGATTTAGCCATTTCAAATGTTAAAGTCTTTTTAGATTTTTAGATTTTTGTAAGGATCCTTTCAATTCCTAAATCAAACAACAAAGGCTCCTTATTAACTCTCTACACATACACCAACAAAATAATAATTAAATTTTAAAAAAATAATACAACATTAATAAATAATTTCTTTTTTTAACAAAAATAAACAAACAAAATACAAGATACAAATAGGATTAAATATGTAACTTTTTTGAATAATATAGGAATAATTTCAAGAACGCATGTTACTTTTTCGATAACAATGATAAAACTTATTGGGGATGTGTGTTATTTGTGTTGGACTGTGCCTGTATTTATTCAAATATAAATCCCCACTAAAAATGTAAATGCATGTGTCAATCAAGCAATAAAAATGTTATGAGAGAGTGACGATCCCATGTGAAAGTATTCTACTTCACACAATTATTCTAGTACCATCTACTTCAAGCTACACAAACTATCCTATGTAATAAAATAAGGGTTATATTCTAAGTAGAATGAGAATTGCAGAAGAAAAAAGAAGATACCAATAGATAAAATATTTTGGACTAATGATAATAAAATATCCTATACTTTTTGATATAGACTCTTAAATTGGTTGAAAATCATACCATATGCATCCTTAGTTCTCTATCGAACTTGTAAGAATGAAAAAAAATTATGGCCTTTCTTCATTTGCTCTATCTTTATAGACCCTAGACTACTAAACATTCTAGGTATACAAGTATTCCATTCCAATTCTCCTAATTTTTTAAATATTACTCCATTGAGAAAATATATCACATTATGTTTTTATTCTACACATGAACACTACATAGATTAAACGAAGAATGAGAGTTATTGAAAATGTCTATTTAGAATTTTAAGCATAAGCATCTACATTAGTAATTACTTAAGCTGGCAAGATGGCACTGTGGCGTTGGGTTGGCCCAGCGTGATTATTGGCTGAATTGATTCAACTTTTGGCTATATCTGCCTGACACTTCTTTTCATCAACTGCCACCACGGTGCTACAAAAATTGGGCACTGTGGTGCTTTCTTACATCATTTGGTGTTGTGATGCTTTTGAGGTTGATGCTCCAATATTGAATTATTGTGTAATTTTTCTGAGACTCCGACATCACAATATTGATTTTTGGTGCTACGGTATTGTGTTGTACCATGGTACTGAGCTTTGTCCCAACAGGGCCCTGAATTAAAAAATATTTTTCTTGAGGCTCTCGCACTGCAAGGTTTTGATTTAGTGTCAGAGCGTTGATGATGTCGTGGCATTGATAGTTCTGATGATGCATTATTGGTTTAATACTTGTAAATTTTTTTCTATTTCTTGAGACATTCAAACACAATATTAACTAAAAATAAATATATTTACTTGATTTTAACATAATAAAATACTATATAATTTTCTTTTAGCATTGTCCCTGTACTATTAAATAAGAAGTTTTCACTTTAGTGCTGTCTATGGAGGAGGTGGGGGTGATAAGGCTGGTGAAGAATGAGCCGTTTATCGTTCCTCACCATGTCTCCTATCAAAACATTTTTTAGACTTCTTATGGTGAGTTATTTTCTCATTTTGATGAGATGATGTTCTTACTTTATTCTAATTCGGTATTTATGGCCTTGTAGGAGGAGTCATAGGCTATACTTTTCCCACGGACATGGCTTATTTGCCCTCAACTGCTATAAGGCTAAAAGAAAAACTTTCTTTGGTTGGCATTAAAATTCATCCAAGGGTTTGTTCAAAGAAGCAGATGGATACTGATGTTGATGTTGATGCTGATGTGAGCTCCAAGGAGTCAGTTTCCAAGAGATTGTGGGCTCTTGAGGGGTGAGACAATCCTCTCCCTTTCTCGAGGGGGAAGGAGATTTTGGAGTCCTTTAGGGAGGAGGTTATGCTTGTTGAGTTGTTGGCAAGGGATGAGGAGGTAGCCACTATTGCTTTGGAAAAAGGAAAAGAGCTCACTGGGAGTGTTAAACCTTCTGGCAATTCCTGAGGCTACACTATGTCAAACGGTGAAGAGGTTTCACCCTCTAACTAGATGAAGATTTTCTAGTTGACATTTCCATCTTGAGTTGGTTCTATGATAAGGGCTGGATCATTCATGACTCGATACTGGAGTAACACATCTGGGTGTTGGACCCACATAATTTGGTCCATTGAATGATGAACTCAGAGGAAAATTCATGGAAGAGAACTTTCCTTCTCTATAATTTCTACCTCAACATGGTTTCCAAGATTGATTAAGCGGGTGATAGGAAGAGATATATTGAGCTCCCTCTAGATGAGGAGTAGAAGGTTGAATAAGAGATGACAGCTAAGGTGAATTAACTAGAATAGGAGATTATCAGGATGAGGGAATAACATTGATTTGAGTTGGTCTCAACAAGGGCTAAATTGCTTTAGGCCATAGAGGCCAAATATTAGGCCTAGGTGATTGATGTTGAACATGCAGAGATCATCAAGGCCCATGCTCAGGCTGAGGAGACCATGGCAGAGTTGGCCAAAAAGTTAGATGAAGTCTTTCATATTATACGAGGTGGAGACCTTGAGAAGATGCTAAGTGATCATTAATTTGATGGGATCACATATTATGTCAGGAAGCTAGCAGTAAGAGGCAAGCTCCCTCATGGTTTAAAGATCCTTCCTATTACATTAAGGAATTTGTTGAGAGTGATAGTGAGGAAGGTTGTGAGGGCATGGGTGTGACTGATAAGTGAGTTACATTGGCCTTTATTTTGTTATTTCATTATATTTCTAATGTAATTGTTGATAGAATGATACATATAAAAAGAATTCTTTTATTATTTGGTTATTTTATTTTCATAAATTTTTCATATATGGGTGGAAAAATCAGTTAGTTTTTTGCATACCAACCTTGTATCCATTAAGCCTTCGAGAGGAGTTGAGGCTTTAATCTTTCTTTCTTTGTGATGAAAGTTCGGTCTTTCCAACTCAGTGGTTGAATGATGCATTATTCATATGCAAAGTCACATGTGATGGGCCACACCTTATGCTAGGCTCATAGTCTTTGCAGGGGTAACTATCAAGACTCTTCGACTGAGGGGATTCACATTTTGCCTTTGTTGCAGAGCTTGTCACATTTGAGTTAGAGGGAGTTACCCTTTAGGGTTGTTAGTTTCCATCATCTACTATCTAAGAGATGAGCCATATTGCTTTTGTGGAGCTTGTCAAAAAAGAGGGGGCATACCATTATAGTGGCATGATGCCTATAGTTGCCTATAGTGTCAGAGCATATAATACTCGCCATTTATTGGGGACTCATGTATTACTCTTTGTTGAGCTTGTCATAGAGCGGGGAGTCAACCAATAGTGGCTGATGCATTTTGATGATGGAATGATGCCTATAGTTTTTTATAGTGCCAGGGCACGTAAGACTGACCATCTATTTGGGACTCGCATGCTACTCATTAGAAAGCTTGTTACAAAGGGGGGAGTTGGCAAACAGTAGCTGAAGCTTTATGATGATGTGATCTCTATTTTGCCAGGGTGATGTCATTTTATTTGTTTAAAGAAATAAATATTTTGGGAGACAAAAATAGATTACCTTTTGGTGGTGGGTATCAAATTTATTGTTATCTATCTCTTTGATGTATTTTCTATCTAATAAATCATTGTTTCCATTTATGGCTTTCGACACAGTGTTTCATAGCCTTATACCTATAAATTGGATAAGCGTGTGCTATAGGATGCATGAGTCTGCTTGTTAAGGGAATTCATAGAGACGATGACATTCTTTGGTTCTACTTTCTAATGAAGAGCTTATTATCTGATGGTGAGTATGGCTATGAGCCTTCATCGGCATTGTGGTGTTTCTTTATGTGCCATAGGGAGAAAAGAAAGAAAAAAAGGAGACATGTCTTCCTTCAAAATGTCAGCTTTATGGCATAAATGAATTTTTGACACAAGAGGTGGCTTAGGAATCCAAGTTACAGGAAGATAAAGGAAGAGGATGAAGGGGGTGTTGTGGCTTAGTGGTTGCATACCGCTTCATTCTATCCTTTTTGTTATTTTGCTCTTTTTAGGATGGCTATAATCGGTTCCCAACTGATTCTTTTAGCGTGAAGTTTTGGGAGCTCAGTGTCTCCTTAAGTGAGTCAATAAGGTCTTTTTCTTCACCCAATTTGCTCGACCAGGTCTGGACATTATTTGTATGAGGGTGACTTGGCATATTTTTGGTGGAATTATTAGTTTGAAGGAGTTCTTCCCATGGATGGTGAAATGGGGGATAGAGGTTCTTATCAATCTCGATTCTGCTTGTCAGAACTGCTTATTCAATCACCATGTATTCCACTGAAAAATATATTGAGTCCTTTATATGAATAAGTTTAGATTCTTGTAATAAAAGATATGAAATAAATGTTATTTTTTGTTACCTATGCTTGTCTTTTACCATTCTATTGAGATATATTTTAAAGATACATATGTGTTTGGAAGCCTACTTATTCTTATTTGATGGTGGAGATTGATATTGTAATTTCAGTGTGAGGGAAAATTTGATAAAACTCTATTCTTGGATAGGAAATGAACAAGTTTATATTCATTCTATAAAAGATCCTAGGCCTTCACCCCCATTCCCCGAGTGTAGGGTGATATGTTAATAAATTTTTATTTCCTTTTAGTTTATTCTTATTTTTGGGCGAGTTTGGGGACTTGGAATATAGAGTGTTACTGGTCACTCATTAAGGTGTATGGAGAAGAAGTTGATATAAAGATGACTTTCTTTAGTGTTGGTCACATTGGCACATGTGCAAGTCTTGAGTGCTTCTGTACCTCGGCTCACCATAAGGAGTAGTCTAATCTTTTGTTTTAGCTAGGTCTCAGAGGGGGATTTGGCGGTCGCATGCTACTCAAGTGATTGTGGTTATCGATTGAGAGACAGTTTTGGAAATTTTTGAGTAGGGGCGAACTCATTAAGAGGTACTCTTCCCTAAAACATAAAATGTTTTCTACGACTACTTGATTGACAGGGAATAATGAACCAAATCTTACTAGAAAGATGACTTTCCTTCATGCTGGGGGCTCTAGCATGCACATAGATCTTGAGTGTCTGACGACCTCGACTAGCCACAGGGAGTAGTCCAATCTTTTCTTTAAGCTTATATCCAAAGTTGGATTTGAGAATCTTACGCTATTTGGTTGATCAAGGTTGATTATTTTGTAGTCGAGTGACTAAGGGTTTAGATTGGTTTTGCTTAAAAAAGGTTTGTTGAGGAGTTCTAAGTATATGGTGTAGGCGTTTGGGCTCAGTGTCCCAAGTTTCCTGAGCATCTTAAAGAGATTTTCCTTACGAGTGGGTATCTTTCTATTTAAGTTATTTTCATGCATAGAAAAATAATTTATATTTAAAGAAAGAGAAATAAGAACCTAGGGAAAGTGAAGACTGGTGATTCTTTTATGGATAAAATATCTTATGGTCATCAACGCTCAAAGTGCTGGGTATTTCTATCCCATTATGAATATATAATTGATAGGATCCTGGACCGGCATACCTTTAATGATGTAGGGACCTTCCCAAGTACTTATAAGTTCACCAAGCATAGAATGGCGAGCGGCTACATCTACTTTCTCTAGGACTAGGTCTCCTGGTTGGAAGGACTTCTTCGTGACAAGCAGCTTATAGTATCTGCCTGCCATTCATTTTAGTTCTTCTTGTCAGAGTGCAGTTTGTACTTTGAGTTCTTCTAATAAGTTAACAACTATTCCTAGGATCACTTGATTGTATGTTTCCCATTCATTAGATTCAATGCCTAGGTTTTAGGTTGTGGTTATCACCTGTGGCTTGGAAGTTTGAGCTCTATTGGTAGCACAACCTCAGTGTTGTGTGAAAGAGAAAAGGGGTGTGCTTGTGGCCATTAATAGTTTTTTTCTAAGTGCCCATAGTACTGAAGGGAGGAGCTCTGCCTATCTTCCCTTAGTTCCTTCAATCTTCTTCTTCAGTAGGTTAAGTACAAGTTTTTTAGAGGCTTTGACTTGCCCATTGGTTTGAGGATGGTAGACAAAAGAAAACTTGAGGAAAATTCCTTAGCAACTGCAGAATTCTTTGAGATTTCAATTGGCAAACCATGGTTCTTTATATGTGTTGATTATAAAACAAACTCCATACCGACAGATGATATCGGTCCAAATGAAGTTCTGGACTATGATAGATGTTACAATGTCGAGCACCTTGGCTTCAATCCATTTGGTGAAATAGTCGATCATAACTAGGATACATTTTCTTTATATTGTTGATGGCAAAAGTGGGCTTAGAAGGTCTATACTCCACATGGTGAATAGCCATAAGCTTGTGATCGAGTGTAATTTATGGAAAGGTTGCAATTATATAGGGATAAATTTTTACATTGCATGCATTTTAGGAGAATTATTTAGCTTATTTTCTTAGGGTTGGCTAGAAGTACCTTTGCTTAAGGATCCTATAGGCGAGTGTGCATCCGCTGGAGTGGTTTCCACACTAGCCCAAGTAAAATTTTCTTCATAAATCTTCTCTTTGATCCACGCATATAAATTTGAGGTTGAGTGACGATGCAAATCCTTTGAATAGGTGGTCATCGAGTTACTATTAAGTGAAATTTATGTTTATTTTATTGTATTAAATTCCAATAAAGATGTGTGTTTTAGTTGATATTTACAGGATTTTCTTAGAAAAGGAGAAAATTTTTCAAAGTTAAAAACAAGCATCACAACACCAGAATTATTAGTGACATAACATTTTCAATGCCCTGACACCAGAACAGAATATTATAGCATCGGAACCTCAAAAAATTCATTTAATTCAACACACTAGAGGAACAAAGGTCAACGCTGTAGCGCTACTCAATACCGCAATGCCACAATTCCATAAGCAAATGTTGCATCGCTAAAGTCTCAGAAAAAATTACAAATAATCCAACACCAAAGCACCAACCTCAGAAGTGTTGTAGTGTCAGATAATATAAGCATGCACCGTAGTGCCCATCTTTTGCAGCACTGTGATGAAGTAGTTAAATAAAAGAAGTGCCACATCGGATCACTTAAGCGTCATGCTAGTTCAATCAATAATCATGCCAGGTCAGCCCAATGCCACAATAGAGCACATTAAGCAGTGCTGAGGTGCTAGTTCATCTTATAACGCCATAGTCCCACCCTATCTAGTTCCGTAGTGCCTGAGCCTATCTATGTTAAGTATAAATAATTTTTAAACTTTATTTATAAGAGAGACTAGAGAATATTGACTAACTTATAGTGAAGTGGTTTCTCATCCTTGTAGAGAGAAAAACCATACTTATGAGTGGAAAGGGGTATGGAGAGTGAAGGTGTAAGGGGAGAAAAACTCTGGGAAGAGTCCATCTGTAGAATCTATTTTGGATTCTTCATTTTGAGTTATACTTTCTTTATGTTTTCTATTTATACTTCTTTCTTGAGCAAGTAATAGAATTAATTTTCTCAATTTTATTTCTATGACAGCCCAAACTTCTAGTTTTGGACTGATGATGTGAAAATCTGTATATATCCTAATATAAACTCTTGTAAATAAATGAGAATTATTATTTTTAATATCTCCCATGATTAATTTAATTTTTGAAATGGCCCTGTATAAATTTGAAATCTATTATGATATATTACCTCATCAGAAGAATATTGAAATAGAAAGCTTTGATACATAGACATATGATGACTATGATTCTAGGATTTATAGAGATATAATAACTATAAAGAGTCCATAAACCTTTCTTTACACCTTTACAAGATCTATAAAGATCTAAAGGTGTATAAGCTCTGATTTATAATTATTATAGATGAGTTTTCCTAGGAGAACATAAATTCATTCAACATTAGTCCAAAACATCTTTATTTATTTTTTGTTATGTTCACTATTTTTTGCATTTCTTAGTAGTTTTAGTAATTGACCCTTAGTTCATTACATAGGATAAAATTAGTAGGTTGAGTAGGTGGTACCAGATTTAATTATGATTCACTTATTTCCTTATGGGTTTGACACTTTATTACTTGATAGGCATATGCACTTGTGCTAGTTGGGAGCATATAACATATAAATATATAGTGGCAAATAACTTCATTAGCATATAATTTTTCCAATAGTAAAGTATAAAAGCTCTCTAATGCACCAAAATAAACCCTTCATATTTTTGACACAATTGTCAAGGAAGTATTGTGTGCTTTTGCAATTAGTTCTATATTAATCAAAAACTATAAAATTTAATCCTACTTAATTTATATCTTATTTTATTATCCTTGTTTTTTTGTGAAGTTGTGAATTTGTGATTGTTTGTTTTTTAATAATTTTTATTTTTAATTTATTTTATTATATTTTAGTTTTTATTTATTGTTGGTGCATATGTAGTAGATCTAGTAAGGGGCCCTTATTCTTTGATCTAGAAATAGAGAAGACCCTTTCAAAACTTTAAAAAACCAAAAAAAAAAAAAAAACTTTAGCTATAGGAATGGTTGAACCAAATCCAGATCAAGACCATCATAGACCTCATATGGAGTATGCCAACCCCTTAGAAGATGGAATTCATCTGAGTATCAACTGACCTACTATTCAAGCCAATAATTTTGAGTTGAAATCTACCTTTATCTAAATGGTATAGAATTTTCAGTTTGGGGGAACCTCTATTCAGGATCCTAATTTACACTTAGCTAGTTTTTTAAAAATTTGTGCAACATTTAAGTATAATAGATCAATGATGATGCTATTAAACTTCACATATTTTCATTTTCTCAAAGGGACAAAGTTTAAATATGGTTGAATTCCTTACACATAGGCTCCACAACCACTTGGAATGAGTTGATACATAAGTTCCAAGCAAAGTATTTCTCACCTTTCAAAACTGCTAAGCTTTAAGAATGATATTACTTTATTTTCCTAATTTGATAGAGAGTTAATTTATGAGAGCTAGAAAAGATTCAAGGAGATACTTAGAAAGTGCCCTCATCATGCCTTTTCTGATTGGTTAGTGATTCAAACTTTTTGTAATGGTATTGTAGGATCCCTTAGGTCAGTAATTAATGCAGCAGCCAGAGGATCTTTAATGTCAAAATCTTTTGATGAGGCTTATGACTTGATATAGGAGATGATAGTAAATAAATATCAATGGCCTTTTGATAAGGCGATTCCTAATAGAGTAGCCAGTGTCTATGAGTCAGATGCTTTATAAATTTTGACTGCTTAAGTAGCAGCCATGCCTAGGAAGTTAAATAATTTTGGAGTTTGTTATGTATCATGATCACTTATGCATTTGGAAGAGAATGATTTGAATTCTATTAGTGAGTCTAGTGCTCAAGGGGTTGATATTGTAAATGTAATTAGAAGACCTAACAATCCCTATTCAAATACATACAATCTAAGTTGCAGAAATCATCCTAATTTTAGTTGGAATAATAATAATCGTAGAAATAAATGGAATGCCAAACAGTCCAATCTTGTAGATCTTAGAATAACTCTTAATAGCTTTTAATGAATCCCAGACCTTCTTATTTCCCAATATTTAATTAAAATAATCAATTTAAAGAAAGGAAGACATCATTGGAGGATTTAGTGCTTCAAATGGAAAACCAATTGTAGAGCTAAGCTGCTACCCTTAAAAACATCAAAAATTGAATAGGGCATCTTGCTAGTTTGATTAATAGTAAATCCCATGATGAGCATGCTAATCTTAGAGGTAAGAATTTGGAAGAGCATTGTAAGCTATTCAACTAAGGAGTAAGAATGATTTATGAGACCATTATAAGGAAAAAAGATCAAACTTAGGAGGAAATTATGGTAGAAAAGCTTGTAGTCTCTGACTCACCTAGATAACAACCTGAACTTATTAAAGAAGCTGAAAGACCTATTAGGAAGATTGTAGAGAGACCACCACCATATTTTCCTCAAAGATTGATTAAGAAAAAATTGTATAAATAATTATCTAGGTTCTTAAAAGTATTTAAAAAATTAACCATTAACGTACCTTGTCAGAAGCCTTAGAGCAAATACCAGACATCCTTAATAAGAAAAAGAATCTTGGGGAATTTTAAATTGTAGTATTAATTGAAGAATGTAGTGTTATCATACCAAAGAAGCTCCTTGAAAAATTGAAGGATCCTAGTAGTTTTACCATTCCCATGACTATAGGAGATAACTTTTACGGAAGAGCTGGGTGTGATCTAGGATACAACATTAATCTTATGCCTTTGTCCATTTTTTGGGGATTAAATTTAAGAGAGGTTCAACCTACTATTGTCACCCTTGAGCTTGATGATAGATTATTGGCTTATTCTAAGGGGGTGGTAGAACATGTTTTTATTAAGGTAGATATGTTTATTTTCCCTAAAGATTTTGTTTTCTTAGATATGAAGGTGGACAGGGATATACCCCTTATCTTAGGGAGACCTTTCTTAACAGCGGGTAAGATGATGATAGATGTTCATAAGGGAGAGTTGACCATGAGAGTATAAAACCAAGAAGTGACTATAGATGTGCTTAAGTCCATGAAATTACCTATTGATAAAAAAAAGGATTGTTTCATGGTTGATTTGGAAGAGTTTATTGTTCAAAATTTTAAAGAAAGATCTGGTAGCAAAAAGGACTTTGGATGAAAATTGCGAGAGTTTGGAAGAATCTGTTTAGATTGTTGGAGACAGTTCTGGGGACTTAAGAAACCTTAGATACCTCTTCTTTAGGAAGAACTTTAAGACTCTCTGTAGAGGAAGCACCTATTTTAGAGCATAAAGCCCTGCATAACCATTTCAAGTATACCTTTCTGGATAGCAATTCAACTTGCTTGTCATTATTTCTTTTGGTTTATAAGAAGATCAGGAAGGCAAGTTGATTAGGGCTATAGGTGATTATAAGAAAGCTTTTGGTAAACCATAGCTAGTATCATAGGAATTAGCCCATCTCCATGTACGTATAGGATTCTAATGGTGGAAAATTTTTATTGGAAGCTGACCCTTAAAGACTATTGAACCTATCTATGAAGAAAGCCATTAAAAAAGAAATACTTAAATGTTTAGATACAAGAATTGTTTACCCCGTTTTTTTGTAGTGCTTTGGTTAGTATCATTCATCATGTTTCTAAGAAGTGCGGTTTGATAATAGTGTTTAATAATGAAATAATTCCTACTAGGATACTCACTGGTCGAAGAATATGTATAGACTATAAGAAGTTGAACAAAGCCACCAGAAAAGATCATTTTCATTGCCATTTCTTAACTAGATGTTAGATAGGTTGGCAAGGTACCACTATGTTCCTATAGTATCTAAGGACCAAGACAAAATAACCTTCACTAGTCCTTATGGTACATTTACCATTAGAAGGATGCCCTTTGGTCTATGTAATGCTCCGTAAAAATTTTTGCAGTGTATAATGTCAATTTTCTCAGATTTAATAGAATAGGGCATATAATTGTTTCTAGATGACTTTTCTATTTTTGGTGCTACTTTTGACACTTGTCTTCATCATCTAACTATTGTGCTTAAAAGATGTGTGGAAATAAAGTTAGTTTTGAATTAAAAAAAGTATCAATTTATGATGAGTGAAGGGATTATACTAGGATATAAGATTTTTAAGAAGAGGTTACAGGTGGATAAGGCTAAGGTCCAGGTTATAGAAAAGTTGCCACCTCCTACTTTTGTTAAAGGCATTAAGAGTTTTCTTGGACATGTTGGGTTTTATAGGAGATTTATCAAGGAATTTTCTAAAATTTTCAATAATTTGTGTTATTTACTAGAAAAGGATGTTCCATTTGTCTTTGATTCTGTATGTCATGATGCCTTTAAAATTTTAAAATATTATTTATCACTAAACCTATTATTATTGCACTAAATTGGTCTTTGTATTTTGAATTAAAGTGTGATGCTAGTGATTATACTGTAGGTGTTGATCTTGGCCAAAGGAAAGATAAAAATTTTCATATTATTTTTTTATGCTAGTAGAACTATAAATGCTGCACAATGTAATTACACCACTATTGAAAAAGATCTTCTAGCTATTATCTTTTTTTTGATAAATTTCGATCTGATTTGATTGGCATGAAGGTTCTAGTGTATAAAAATCATTATGCAATCAAATTTATCATAACAAAAAGAATACCAAACCTAGATTGGTGAGGTGGATATTTCTGTTGCAAGATTTTGATATAGAAATCTTAGATAGGTATGGTACTGAGAACTAGATTACTAATCATATTTCAAGTCTTATATTTGAAGAACATGCATCTCATGAACTTGACATTAATGAGTTTTTTTTTCTGATGTATAGTTATTTGCTTTGCTTATGAGTAGATTGGTTTGGTATGTTGATGTTGTAAATTTTATTATTAGTGGTGTGATTCCTTTTGACTTACCATCAACTCAAAAATGTAGTATTTTGCATGATAGAAAATATTTCTTTTAGGATGAGCAATATTTATTTAGATAATGTAATAATCAAATCATTAGATGTGTCCCTGGGGATGAAAAAGAACCTATAATTAGTGAGTGCTAGGATTCACATTATAGAGGGCATTTAAGAGGATTTAGAACTGCTTTTAAAATTCTTCAATCAGGATTCTGTGGGCCTACTTTCTTTAAGATGTTAATGATTATGTTAAAAAGTGTGATCGATGTCAAAGAGTAGGCAATATTACTAGAAAAAAATAAAATACCCTTAAATTATGTTGTGGATGTAGAATTGTTTAATGTTTGGGGAATTAATTTCATGGGTCCATTTTTGTAATCCCATTGATGCCAATATATTTTAATTGCTATTGATTAAATTTCCAAATGGATTGAGAGCATCAACCCACAAAACTAATGCTCAAGTAGCACTTAAAATTTTTTTAAGAAAATACTTTTTTTAGAATTGGAATACCTATAGTTTTAATCATTGATGGAGGAAGTCAATTCTATAATAAAAGAGTGGAAGAAATCATCACAAAATATGCTATCCAGCATATGACTATAATAGCTTATTATCCCCAAACTAGTGACCAAGCTGAAATCAGTAATTTGAAGATTAAAAGAATTTTGAGGATATTGGTGAGTTCCAATAGAAAAGATTGGACTACAAGGTTGGATGATGAATTATGGGTTTATAGAATGAATTTTAAAACACATATTAGAATGTCTCCCTATCGATTAATCTTTGGAAATGCTTGTCACCTTCCATTTGAACTAGAATATAAAGCATTTTGGGTCGTTAAAGAATTAAATTTCAATTTAAAGGAAGCCACTAAAAGAAGGTTTATTCAGTTGAATGGATTGGAGAAGTTTGCAAGTTAAGCTTATGAAAATGCCAAGATTTATAAGAAACAAATAAAAAGATGGCATGCTTCTAAGCTTCTTAAGAAAAAAATTCACTCCTCAATAAGAGGTATTGTTAGTAAATTCAAGATTAAAATTATTCCTTTGAAAACTTAAGTCCAGGTTGTCTTGACCATTCATTATTACTAAGATATTTTCTTATAATGCTATAAAGATTTAGGTGTGGATTTTTGAAAGGACACCGCTCAGTGGGGGAATAGAATGTATAGGGTACGACCACACTATCCCGGAGGACAAAATGATCGCAGGCCTCTGCGCTTTTTGTGAGCGGGCCAATGGGAGGGCATATTAGATCATGCATATGATTAACCATTTAGGATAGTGGCTCTTGCCAATGCACCTTGATGGGTAATGATATACAGGACCTGATCAGAGTCACGGGGTTTTCCCCACCTGATACATCAGCTCGAGTGGGGTTTATTTGATTGGGGGATTTGGTTTCCCATGGGCACAAGCCCCCGTGGTTAATTATATCTTAGGCTGGGGCCTAAGAATACTCTCGATTAAGGATCCTACATTATACTCTCATATGGGATTTTTACATACGGAGAAGACTAGAAAATCCTACTCAAAGGGGAAGGAAAAGTTTTATTTGGCTTTGTCAACATATGCGGCTCACATCAGCATCCGGAGGGACTAAGGTAATGAGAAGAAATTGGAGAAAAAGATATAAATAATATACTCAGAGCATACAAGAGAGAAGGATGGAGGAGGCATCATCCATGTGATGAGGATAGGTAGGATTTTTAGCCTCTGAAGGATAGAGGACTTACCCACCGATGAGGAATACTATGAGACACCGATAGTAGTAGTCTTGAACCCTAGGCTAGTGGGTTTAGCATTCTACACACAACATTAATACTTGTGTCCTAGCTAATGCATTCTGGGCTTATATCCTGCCTGAAAAGGAAAGCCAGCTAACCACCTAAGCGCGTAAAATCCATGATATCCAGTCTTTATGAAAGATGGGTGGGTGGCTGAGTTTGTGGAAGTAAGGCCGACGTCTAGAGAGTCTCCTAAATGGCCCTGGACTTATGTAGGGTGAATGCTCCTAGAACTAATGCAATTAAATTTTTTAATTTAGTTGATTTCTAATGCAATGCATGCTAGTTAACAGCCTTAAATCATATATGCATAGAATTTTAAAAGGCTTATAGAAAATAATTTTTAGAAAAGACTAGGCTTCCCCAGGTCCAGCACCGTATCCTCATAGGCTAGATTATCCGGACTCTACCTGCAGGCGGAGAAGTGTCTTATAGAAGGAGAGAGAAAATGCATTAATATGCATACGATCTCGGGTGATTCTAACTATTCCCTAGGTCGTTAGATTTTTAAGTTATTTAATACTTAAAATTTTGAATATTAATTACGAGTAAAAACTTTTATTCCTAAAGAGCCTAGCAAAATCTGGCTAAGAACATCAAGAAAGAAACCTATAAAAACATGTCATTTCTACTGTACAAACAATGTAAAGACATCAATATAAATCCATAAAATATAGAAAAGTCCAAAGTCCACGACAAGTGCTGTATAAGTACAACCCAGGGTCTGCAGAAAAGTAATGGTGGCCAGGCCCCTCCGATAATAACATGGATTATATTCCTACTGAATGACATAAGTCTTAAATGCAAGGTATTTCATCTTCAAGTCTTTGTCTTCCATTGGATCATCTTCCTTCAAATCGTTATCCTTTTGGATCATCTTTCGGAAGGGTACCCAAATGAGAATGAAACTCCTCGAAAGAGGGCATTTCTTTCTCCCTTTTGGTACCTGATATTTGAAATGTCATGCCTTTGAAGACTTTCATAACTTAATACTTTTACAAATAACATTACATTTGAAGAAGGAAAAAAATCTAAACTCTCCAGTATGGTTATCCTAATAAAACATTCCAAGCAATTTATATATAACGACCCAAGTAGTTAATATTTGTGTAGGAAAGGAAACATACTTGGCCATGCTCTTTTAATTTTTAAAGGGGGCTAAGCAGTCTCTGGAGCATCTGCAAAAAATAACATTAGTTTTAAAGCTTAATGATTATGGCCCCCTTTACTTTAGAGCTGCATGAGCGTGGCCACCTACATAAGATTGACTTAGTATAAATCATCTCTAGCCTAGGGGTAGATCTAACACACAATCAATCACATTACAGATAAAGTGCAGTACAGTAATAAAATAAACACTCAGAGTAAATCAATTCAACCAGCACACGTGTCACATGCAAGAGCGTCACATCACAAAATCAAAAAAATATAAAACACCGACCTAACCTAGAACTAAAAGTGGTGCCCTAGCAAGTAATTCTACGTATGTGTAGTGGGCTTGTATGGCTTTGGATAAGTCCTATGGCGGGTAGTTAATTCAAGTTGTTTTGATGCTCGGATTTGTTGAAGGTCTGAGGGAGAGGTTTAGGTTTGAATTTAAATATTAATATATTAAAGATTAAATTAGATATATTTTAATGATTAGGTGATTACCACCTTTGTTTCTCACCAAGGCCATGAAGTTTATTTCACCTTCCTTGGAGCTAAGTCAATAGCCTCATAAGCCTGGGTTACCCAGTAGTAATCAGGGTTGATTAAGTTAATTTATTTGTTTTAGAAATTAAAGGAGGAGGTGTGTTAAATGATTTATTATCAGGTTATGAGGTTAACTTAAAGCTTAGAGCGATATTATCTAAAGTTTAGGTTGAGTTAATGAATATTAGGGGGTTCAGGGTCCTCCTATACACTAGGTTGGTGGGGTCCAAAAGGTGTCTTTTAGAAATAGGTTAGGTTTTAGAGTTCTAGCATTTTTATTAAATATTAGACCTTATTAGGAGTAATTAGACTTTGAGTTTGCTAGATTTGGAGTTTTATAGGCAAAGTTATGAATTTTGGAAGTTTGGGCCCTAGTTACTAAACTACGGTTGACCGAGGAGTTGACTTTTTGAATCAAGTTAATTTTTGGAAAGTTCATATTCAAAATTTTCCTGCTAGTGATTATATATGTTAGTTATAGCTTGATTGAGAGTTGAGTGTTTTTATGCATTTTGGATTTAGATTAAGATTAATTTTACTAATTTATTAATAAATTGAGGCAAATTAACCCTAGGGTAATATGTCACTAAGTTTTCTATGTTTAGTGTTTCTATCCCAAGGGAGCATGCATCCTAAGTCTAAGTTTTCTATGACTTGATCCTTAATTTTTTTTTGTCCTTAAGTGTCACTAGTGTTGTAGGGGATGAAAAGAGGTTCATTTCTAACCCTTTAGACATTCATACGTGTGTAAATGGGTTTAGGGACCTAAAAATAAAAGCAATTTAATGAAATTGAAGTTGCTACATGGTCCTAAGGTGGGGAAGCATACACACAGAAAGGCTCCCTAAAAGCTGTCTAAGTTTTAAGAAAACTTACGACACTGGGGGCTATGACCCAACGGTTCCGCCCGTAGCACCCCCACCAGAATGAATGGGGGCGACTGATGCTCGGATCTGATTGTCCATGCTCCTTCGTCTGTGCTCCAGTTGTTCCTTGCTTTTTCCCTCCCAAGAGTACCTCATAAAAAACACATAAAAGAAAGGAAGGTTGTGGAGTGAGAGCAGGTTAATGTTCAAAATAATCCAAATGAAAATGCAATTAAATGATAATGTACCTTTCTTCGGGCTTGGGCACCGGCTCTAATGTTTTGCCTTTGAACTTCCAATTTCATATACTGTTTCCAACTTCATACCAAGGCACAAGAGGTATAGTAGTAGAAATAAAAAAAGGGGAGTAAATAGAAAGAGAGAATTATTATTTCCAACACTCCCCCACATTCCATTTTCCAACTTCCAAAATTCTTTAACATTCTCCAAACAACAACCCTCCTTCGCATAACGAATGCAAGAACAATATTCCAACACCTTTCCTTAACAACCATATGAAACATGCCAAATCATCCCACACAAATCCCATGAATTCTTTTCCAATCATAAAGCAAAACCTTGAAACTCTTCAATACAAGATATTTTCCAACAAAAAGAATCACTTTCAAAGCTTTCTTTTACACAAAACAGATTTTAGAATTCTTTCAATGAATTTTTGCTTCTCGTGCTACATACCACCAAAAGTCTCAAGGGGAATTTTGACTTAGACTTGTAAACACAACTTCATGCCAAAACTTGTAATATTGGAAATCCCTTAACCAACTAGGGTATAGAAAAGTCATTGAAATTTTTTCAAGTATGAATATAGAATGCAACAAGATATGGGAAATCCTTCAATCGTGATTCATAAAACCAATATTCTTCAAAAAGTATTTAACAACTCCTCCCTCCAATGACCATATGAGAATATGCAAACCACCTTGCTCACCTCTAAATAAATCATGACTCAACCTGAATACCCATGCAATATTGAATGGAACACAATAATTGCAACAGACTTCTTTCCAAAACTCAAAAGGTACTACCAACATTATCATCCAACTTTTTTTTAAAGCTAATGCAACAATTACAAAGAACTTTGACAATGAATGGTGCATTTTACAAGCGACTAAAAAAAACTTATCAAGAAAGATCTCAATATCTATAACAATCCTTGCAAGTATAGCATCTTTTTCATTCAGTAAGAGCTTTGTCATTACACAATATATCACCACATATGAGTGGAAAGGAAAGCTACATTGATATTAATAAGCAAAATGTCATGATTGTTGCAAATCTGATTTTGATGATGACAAACATGTTTCTATTGTGTTTTGCTTGGCTAACCCATTTCAGGTACAAAAGATCAAGAGCAACTCAAGCCAACTCAAGATCGGGTCCAAGTGTGTCTAAATGTCTTGTTTTCCTTTTCTTGAGTCAATTATAATGTAACTGATCCCCTAGCTAAGTAACCTTGCACACACACACTCAGGGGGAGAACTTGAGTGAATTAGAGTTTCTGTTCAATTTTTTGTTCAGATTGTCCTGGACGATATTCACATTATCCTGGATGATATTCACATCGTCCTGGATGATATTCACATTGTCCTAGCTGATCAAGTTAAAATAGAAACCCTAATTAGGGCGACCAAGTTAAGTTTGTCTGATTAAGCAGATCATCCTGGATGATCAATACATAGTACGGGATGATAGGCTCAAATCAGAAATTCTTAACTGCCAGATCAAGTTAGGCAAGTTTTATTTTTAGATATTTGGTATAATCGTCCCGGACGATACGTGTATCATCCTAAACGATCATGTACAATCATGCCTAAATTTATCTGGTGATTAAGGAAAGTAATTAATGTTTAATTGATACGATCACATCATCCGGGATGATCGCAAGATCGTCCAGGATGTTACAACTCAGGCTCCTGAGTATATAATTTTGATGATGACAATATTATTGAGTGCCTCTTTATTTCTCCTAATATTTGTTGTGTATACATGTTTGTGTGTTGACTAACATTTCAGATACAACAGGCACCGATCTTTAAAGATTCAGGGCTCAAGACTGGGTAGAATAGGTTATGTCGAAAGAGAATGTAATTTTCATTTATTTATTTTAACTTCTTGAGTCAAGTCCTGTAAAGGTGCATGATAGCCTGGTGACCGTGCACACACACACAAGGGGAGAAATTTTAATGTTAAATATTTTAATTTTTCTGTACATCGTACTGTACGATCTGGATCGTACTGTACGATCTGGTGTTACAGAAATTAATTAAAATATTTAATTTTTTCAAAAAAAAATTCTTTTAAAATATAACTAATCGTACAGTACGAACACCACATCGTACTGAACGATTTGGTATAATTAGAAACCCCGTCGAACATTAAATTAGGCAAAAATTTGAATTTGAAAATTGTTCTATTCGTACTGTACGATCCTAATCGTACTGTACGATGTTTAAAATATTGCCTAATTTAATCCTGTGATTATTCAATCGAATCTGCGTAATTTTGATATTTGGATCATACTGTACGAACTGGATCGTACTGTACGATGATCAGAGACAATTTTGGTCGTCCCAGGATTCGTCCTGGACGAACTGCACTTCGATTGAACTAATCGTACTGTACGATTCTGAGATCGTACAGTACTAACAGGTCAAATTCTGCACATTGTACTGGACGATCCTGCGATCGTACTGTACGATATTTGACGGCTGAATTGGTTTTGTAGGGTTTTTTGAAGCCCTCTATTTAAGCTTTCTCATAAGACTTTGTAGGAGTCTTTTTGGGCATTCATTGAGTTGTTTTTCTTCTAAAGAAAGCTTGAAGAGAGAGCTTTGGGCTAGGGAGAGAAAGGGTGGAGTTTGTAAGAGAGGGAGAAGATCCTTGTGGGCTTCAAGGGAGTGTGAGAGGGGGTTTTCACACGGTTGCTCCGGCGAACTTGCACCTGAGTTCCTCCAAGAGTCAAGGTTTATCTTGAGGGAAGCTTTGGGAAGAAGAAGACCTCTTTGGTGTCAAAAGACCCGGCTACTCCGCCGCACCGGGGAAGGTGAAAGTGATTCAAGGTCCTCTGCCTCACCAGGAGGGTGAAAAGGAGTTCAGGTCCTCTGCCTCACCAGGAGGGTGAAAAGAAGTCAAGGTTCTCTGCCTGTGAAAGGAGTACGGTCCTCTGCCGCACCGGGTTGGTGGAAGAGAGTTTGTAAGGGCTTCTCCGCCTAGCTGAGGGGGCTAAAGGAGAGACACTATAGTGATAGTGCAATACCCGGAGAGGAGGCTCCGGGGAGTGGACGTAGGTCATAGTTTGACCGAACCACTATAAATCTGGTGTGCTCTTTCTGATTTTATTTTCTGCACTTTATTTTCATGCATCTTATTTTCTATTATAACTGCTTGGTGAAAATCTGAGAACATTAATTTATTGTGATAATTAGAGAATAATCACCATCTTTATATAATAAATCGTCAGCTTCCGCATTTGACTAGTTAAGTTATTATTGTAAGAAATATGAAAAATCATAAATATTAGAACTCTTGGCGCATCTCGATCTTTCAAGTGATATCAAAGCATACACTTGACTTTCACAGGATGATCATGATCGTCTAGTGTGTTTTAGCTGTACGTCCAGAGCGGTACTCAGAATGATTTTGGCACTTTTTGAACTAATCGTACAGGATGATATCCATAATGTCATGGACGATCAAGTCATTTTTGGGTCGTCCAACATAAGTTTCTCTGGATGACCAGAGCGATCTTCTGGATGAAATTCCTAAATTTACACTAATCATCCAGGACAATCGCAGAATCGTACGGGACGATATGAATAATTTTTTCTACTGATCGTCCAGAAGGGCCAGATCGTCCAGGCTGAAACAGCTGATTTTGAACTGATCATACAGGACGATCTATATGATCTAGGCCGACCAGTTGAGATTTAGGACAAATTTTGAGCCCTCCTATAAAAGATCTTTTTCTTTCAACAAGAAAAATATTTTGCCACTTTTAGAGAGTTCGGGAGAGAGAGAGTTCGGGAGAGAGAGAGGATCTTGTGAGGGGGAGTTTGTGAGGGATCCACAAAGATTGCTCCAAGGAAGGATCAGAGTCGTCTTCTCCATTCATCATCTCTAGTCTTGTTGGTGTTCTTTGTGAGAGGATTATTCACAAGAAGATCTGGGTTCTCTGCCTGCTTCAGGAGGAAGCGAAAGGAGTTCAGGGTTCTCTACCTGCTTCAGGAGGAAGCAAAAAAAGTTCAGGGTTCTCTCCCTACTTCAGGAGGAAGAGAAAGGAGTTCGAGGTTCTCTGCCTGCTTCAGGAGGAAGCAAAAGGAGGTTAGGTTCTCTGCCTCACCGTGTCGGTGGAAAGGAGTTTTTATACAGGCTTCTCCGCCTTGCTGTGGGGGCAGAAGGAGAGACACTTTGAATTAGTGCAATACCTGGAGGGGAGGCTCCGGGGAGTGGATGTAGGTCAAGTTGACCGAACCACTATAAAATCTGGTGTGTTCTTTCTGATTACTTTATGCACTTTAGTTTTCTGTGATTATCTGCTTGGGTGAAATCAGTATTTAATCTTTTCATTTGAGTATTTACTTGTTTCCACTGTATATCATAGAAAAGATGTTTTACTGTTGCTCTCGAGTTTTTAAATAACTAATTCACCCCCCTCTTGGTTAGCCTCGGGACTAGTTCATCAGGGCTTAACATGCCTATCGAACTTTCAAGTGGTATCAGAGTGGGATTCATAAAATCTAGTTTTTGAAAAACTTTTGAATTTGATCCATGGCTAACTTTGGTAATCATAATACTGCTGAAGGTTATTCAATCACACGACCACCATTGTTTGATAACATTCCTTTTGATTTTTAGAAAACTCGCATGTCCACTTTTCTTCAGTCAATTGATTATTGCATGTGGATGATTGTTAAGAATGGATACGAACTACCTTTTAGAATGATCAACAATGTTAAAACTGAACTACCTTTCACGGATTGGACATTTGATGATCGTGACTTAGCCCAACTAAATGCGAAATGTTTGAACTATTTTTTCTGTTCTTTAAAATATGAGGATTACATGTGTGTCTCTACGTGTACGACTGGTAAAGAAATTTGGGATAGATTGTGCATCACTTATGAAGGTATAACTGAAGTCAAATAGTCTAGGTTAAATATTTTGCTTCATGACTATGAACTTTTTCGCATGAAACCTACTGAATCCATTTCTAAAATGTACACAATGTTCACTCAAGTTGTCACTTCTTTGCATGCCTTAGGAAGAGAACTTACAAACTATGAAAGAGTGAACAAAATTCTTAGATGTTTGCCTTCTTCATATGATGCTAAGATAATTGTAATCACTGAATCTAAAGATTTGAATACTTACTCTATTGATAGCTTACTTGGATCACTCATTGCTTATGAGCAAGGGGTGAACCAAAGACAGCTTGATGCATGTGAAAAGAAGAAGGAGAAAATAGTGGCACTGAAGGCCAACGATAGTGATACTAGTACTTTCGGGTCTGATAGCGATGATGTTGCCTTAATCACTAGGCAATTAAAAAGCTTTCTAAGGAAGAGACATAAGAACTTTCAGAAGTGGAACAAGGGTAAGTGAAGCAAAAATTTTAAAGGTTCATCTGATACTGTTTGTTTTGAATGCAGGAAGCCTGGAAACATTAAGGCTGATTATTCTACACTTAAAGCTCACCCAAGTAAGGAGAAGGGTGAGGAGAAACACAAGTTTAGAAAGGACATGAAGCGGATTCAGAAGGCGTTCTGGGCAGATTCTGCATCCAACTCCTCTGAGACTGAAGCTGAAGAGGAGGAAATAAATTTGTGTCTGATGGCTGATGATCATCCTAGTCAGTCTGAGCAGGAAGAGGTGTGTGAGTTTACTTATGATCAATTATTTGAAGTGTCTGAAAGAATTTATGCATCGTATAGGAAGCTCAAGAAAACTCATGCTAGCCTGAAATTAGAACTTCTAAAGTTACAAAAAGAGCATGAAATTTTAATCAAAGATTATTCTACTGTTGATTACAATCACATGTCTTTACTTGATGAGTTTGATGAATTGAATAAAAAATATTCTGATTTAGTTACTGAGCATGATTCATTGAAAACCTTGCATGTTGATTTAGAAAGAGATTTTAAAGAATTAGATAACATGACATGTGAAGTGGAGAGTAACAACAGTGCATTGAAATTTGAAATTACAAGTTTGAACAAAGAAAATGAATTTCTAAAAGTTAAAATCAGTGCTTTTGAGAAAAATAAAATACCTCCTACTTTTGCACAATTTTATGCAACTCCACCTTTTATAGAATCTGGTTCAAAATCATCAAATCATGTTTCATATAAACCTAGGAAGAGGCACTATCACCCATGTAGATTAGTTAACCCTTTTCCTGGTGTTAGATATTTTTCCTGTGGCATGTTAGGACACATTTCTCACACCTACACTGTTCACCGTAGTACACATTGGGTGTGGAGGCCCAAACTGCCTATTCCACAGCACAGCACACATGCATTGCATTCTTCTTTTCATAAGAAGGAACCCAAACCTGTTTGGGTTCCTAAATCTGACATTTGATGATTTTGTAGGTGTGCTCTCACACAAGACCTCGTGAGAGCATGTGGTACATGGACAGCAGATGTTCAAGGCACATGACTGGAGACGCAAATTAATTCATTTCGCTGGAGGCCAGGGCTGGAGGCAAGGTTACACTTGGAGATAACACCACCAGGAAGGTGGTAGGTTAGGTATAATTGGTGATTCAAAGAATTTTATGATTGACAATGTTTTTCTTGTAGATGGACTGAAACACAACTTGTTGAGCATCAGTCAACTCTGTGACAAAGGATACCTCATCAAATTTCTACCCACTTATTGCATTTTAAGCTTAAATGATAGAGTTGTTTTGCAGGGACAAAGGATCATTAATGTCTACAAGCTGGATGTAAGTTGCATTAAAGCTAAAAATTTAATTTGCTTAAAAACTGCTGCTGATGAGTCTTGGTTGTGGCATAGAAGATTGTGTCATGCCAGTATGAAAACCCTTAGGAGAGTCACCCAAAAGGACTTAGTTAGAGGTGTCCCAAAGCTTAAGTTCACTAAGGACCACCTGTGTGATGCCTGTCAATTAGGGAAGCAAGTCCAATCCTACTTTCACTCTGTTAAGGAAATTAGCATCTCTAGACCTTTAGAAGTTCTTCACATGGACCTCTTTGGACCCATTAGCACTGCCAGCTTAGGGGGGAAAGTCTATGGCTTTGTGATTGTTGATGACTACTCGAGGTTCACTTGGATTAAATTTCTGTCACATAAATCTGAGTCATTTGATGAATTTAGGTCCTTCTCCACTTGGATTTAGAGAAAGTTAGGTTGTCAAATCTTGACGATTCATAGTGATCATGGTGGAGAGTTTGAAAATATGAAGTTTGGAAGTTTCTGTGAGGAGCAAGGGATTTGTCATAATTTTTTAGCTCCTAGGAGCCCTCAATAGAATGGGGTAGCTGAAAGGAAGAACAAGACCTTAGTGGAAGCCGCTAGAGCCATACTTGTTGAGTATTCACTTCCAAAATACTTTTGGGCTGAAGCGGTGAACACTGCTTATTATGTGCTAAATAGGGTGAATGTTAGATCAAATCTGAACAAGACACCTTATGAGATTATTAAGGGTAGAACTCCCAATCTTTCCCACCTCCATGTCTTTGGCTGTAAGGTTTTCATTCTGAACAATAGGAAATCATCCTTAGGAAAGTTTGACCCCAAATCTAATGAAGGAGTGTTCTTAGGCTATTCTAGTGTGGGGAAATCCTTTAGGGTGTTCAATAAGAGGACTTTGGTGGAGGAAGAGACAACTCATGTGGTGTTTGATGAATCTGATCCTAAGGTGACTAGAGTTGAGGAAGAAGAAGAGGTAGAGGAGATTACCCAAGGGGTTGAAAATGCAAATCTGGAGGAAATGGTAGAACCTCAAACCACATTGCCTAGAGATTGGAGATATTCTTCAAGTCATCCTAAAGAACTGATCTTAGGAGACCCTTCTGAAGGTGTTAGGACTAGGCATGGACTTAGGAAGGAAGTAAACCACTCTGCCTTTATCTCAATGACTGAACCCACCAACATCAATCAAGCCCTCTCTGATGAATTCTGGATCTTAGCTATGTAAGAGGTACTGAATCAATTTGTAAGGAATGATGTTTAGGAGTTAGTAGAAAGACCTAGGAATCAAAGTTTAGTGGGAATCAAGTGGGTCTTTAAGAATAAGATGAATGATTCTGGTGTGGTGGTTAGGAATAAGGCAAGATTGGTGGCTAAGGGGTATAATCGGATTGAAGGGATTAATTTTGAGGAGACCTTTGCCCCTGTAGCTAGATTGGAAGCCATTAGAGTGCTACTAGCCTTTGCCTGTTATAAGGGATTTAAACTGTTTCAAATGGATGTCAAGAGTGCCTTTTTAAATGGGATAATAAAAGAGAATGTTTTTGTAGAACAACCCCCAGGTTTTGAGAGTTCCCAATATCCAAATCATGTTTACAAATTAAAAAAGGCCTTATATGGATTGAAATAGGCACCTAGCACTTGGTATGAGAGGCTTAGCACATTTCTGTTAGAAAGAGAGTTTGTTAAGGGGAGCGTAGACACCACCCTTTTTCTGAGGAGAATAGGGTATGACTTACTCATTGTCCAGATCTATATTGATGATATAATTTTTGGATCTTCTGATAAATATTTATGTGATGAGTTTTTTAAAACAATGTGTAAGGAGTTTGAGATGAGTATGATGGGAGAATTGTCCTACTTTTTGGGGTTTAGCATAAGGCAAATGGATGATGGAACCTTTCTCAATCAATCTAAATACACTAAGGACATTTTGAAGAGATATGAAATGGAAAAGCCAAGCCAATCAACACTCCCATGAGCTCCTCTATTCAGTTAGATAAGGATTTTAGTGGAAAATCTATTGATCAGAAGAAGTATAGAGGAATAATTGGATCACTGCTTTACCTGACTGCTAGCCGACCTGATATCATGTTTAGTGTTTATCTTTGTGCTAGGTTTCAGGCTGATCCTAAAGAGTCCCACCTGACTGCTGTTAAGAGAATTCTTAGATATGCTTTAGGGACCCCAAACCTAGGAATCTGGTACCCTAGACACAGCACCTCTTTTGAGATTATTCAATATTCTGATTCTGACTTTGTAGGGTGTAGGGTGGATAGAAAGAGCACTTCTGAAACTTGTCAATTCATAGGACAGTCTTTAGTCTCCTGGTCTAGTAGAAAATAGAACTCATTTGCACTTTCCACTGCTGAAGCTGAGTATATTGCCTTAGGAAGTTGTGTGGCCCAAGTTCTTTGGTTGAAACAACAAGTCTTGGATTTAGGATTATCTATGGGCATAATTTCTGTTCTGTGTGATAATACTAGTGCCATCTGCATTTCTAAGAATCCAATCCAACATTCTAAAACCAAACACATATATATAAGGAATCACTTCATTAGGGACCATGTTACGAAAGGGGACATTTGTTGCAAATTTGGTTTTGATGATGACAAACATGTCTATATTGTGTTTTGCTTGGCTAACCCGTTTCAGGCACAAAAGATCACAAGCAACTCAAGCCAACTCAAGATCGGGTCCAAGTGTGTCCAATGTAATATTTTCCTTTTTCCTGAGTCAATTGTAATGTAACTGATCCCCTAGCTAAGTAACCTTGCACACACACACTCAGGGGGAGAGCTTGAGTGAATTATAGTTTCTGTTCATTTTTTATTCAGATCGTCCTGGACGATCAAGTAAAAACAAAAATCCTAATTAGGGAGACCAAGTTAAGTGTGTCTGATTAAGCAGATCGTCCTGGACGATCTTTGGATCATACGGGATGATATGCTCAAATCAGAAATTCTCAGCCGCCAGATCAAGTTAGGCAAGTTATATTTTTAGATATTTTGGTCTGATCGTCCCGGAGGATACGTGTATCATCCTGGACGATCAACTACAATCATGCCTAAATTAGTCTGATGATTAAGGAAAGCAATTAATACCTGATTGATACCATCATATCATCCTGGATGATCGCAGGATCGTCCTGGACAATCATGATCGTCTAGTGCATTTTAGTTGTACGACCCGAATTGTGTACAGGACAATTTGGGCACTTTTTGAACTAATCGTACAGGACGATAACCGTATCATCCTGGACGATCAAGTCATTTTTTGATCGTCCAACACAATTTTCTCTGGACTACCCGAACTGTCTCCTGGACGATATTCCTTGATTTATACTAATCGTCCCAAATAATCGCAGAATCGTACGGGACGATATGAACAACTTTTTGTACTGATTGTCCAGAAGAGCCAGATCGTCGAGGATGGAACAGCTGATTTTGAACTGATCGTACAGGACGATCTATCGATCGTCCTGGATGATCTTGGCCGACTAGTTGAGATTTAGGGCTATTATTGAGCCCTCATATAAAAGATCTTTTTCTTTATTTAGAAAAAATCTTTTTCCACTTTCCTATCTAGAGAAACCCTAGAGAGAAAGAGTTTGGGAGAGAGAGAGAGAGAGGATCTTGTGAGGGAGAGTTAGTGAGGGATTCACTAAGGTTGCTCCAAGCACGGATCAGAGTCGTCTTCTCTGCTCGTCGTCTTTCTTCTAGTTGGTGTTCATCTTGGAAGGATCGTCATAAGAAGATCCGGGTTCTCTGCCCGCTTCAGGTGGAAGCAAAAGGAGTCCGGGTTCTCTGCCCGCTTCAGGAGGAAGCAAAAGGAGTTCAGGTTCTCTGCCTCACCGGGTGGTGGAAAGGAGGTTTTTGTACAGGCTTCTCCGCCTTGCTGTGGGAGCAAAAGGAGAGTCACTTTTTGTTTAGTGCAATACCCGGAGGGGAGGCTCCGGGGAGTAGACATAGGTCAAGTTGACCGAACCACTATAAAATCTGGTTTGCTTTTCTGATTCTATTTTGCACTTTACTTTTCTGATATTAACTGCTTGGGTGAATATCTGTGATTGAGCTTTTCATTCTTTTTTACTTGTTTCCGCTGCGAAGTATCGAAAAGATTTTTCTATTGTTCGTGAAATTTTTAAATAACCAATTCACCCCCCCTCTTGGTTAGCCTCGGGACTAGTTCACTAGGGCTTAACATCCTTATCAAACTTTTAAGTGGTATCAGAGCGAGATTCAAAATTTTAGTTTAAAAACTTTTGAATTTGATCCATGGCTAACTATAACAATCATAATACTGCTGAAGGTTATTCTATTACAAGACCACCATTATTTGATAACATTCCTTTTGATTTTTGGAAAATATGCATGTCTACTTTTCTTCAATCAATCGATTATCATATGTGGATGTTAGTTAAAGATGGTTATGAAGCACCACATAGACTTGTTAACGGTATTAAAACTGAACTCCCATTTGCAGTTTGGACTTTTGATGATCGTGATTTAGCACAGTTAAATGTAAAATGTTTGAACTGTTTCTTTTGTGCTTTAAAATCTGAAGACTATATGCATGTTTCTACTTGTATAACGGGTAAAGAAATTTAGGATAGATTGTGTATAACATATAAAGGTACAATTGAAGTCAAACAGTCTAGGTTAAACATCTTGTTACATGATTATAAACTTTTTCGCATAAAACCTAGTGAGACGATTTCAGAAATGTACACAAAGTTCACTCAAATTGTTACCTCTTTTCATGCTTTAGGTAGAGAACTTACTAACTACGAAAGAGTGAACAAAATTCTTAGATGTTTGCCTTCTTCATACGATGCTAAGATTACTGCGATCACTGAATCTAAAGATTTAAATACTTACTCTATTGACAGCTTACTTGAATCACTTATTTCTTACGAGCAAGGGGTGAACCAAAGATAACTTGATGCAGGTGAACGAAAGAAGGAGAAGAAAGTGGCGCTAAAGGCCAATGATTCAGATGCTAGCACTTCCGGGTCTGATAGCGATGATGTTGCCTTCATCACAAGGCAATTCAACAGCTTTCTAAGGAAGAAGAATAAGAATTTCAGAAGTGGAACAAAGGTAAGACCAGTAGAAACTTTAAAGGTTCATCTGAATCTGTTTGTTTTGAATGCAGGAAGCATGGACACATAAAGGCGGATTGTCCTACACTCAAGGCTCACCCAAGCAAGGAGAAGGGTGAGGAGAAACCAAAATTTAGAAAGGATAAGAAGCGGATACAAAAGGCGTTCTGGGCTGATTCTGTATCTGACTCCTCAGAAACTGAAGCTGAAGAGGAGGTTACAAATCTATGTTTGATGGCTGGTGAGCACCTTGGTCAGTCCGACCAAGAAGAGGTGTGTGAGCTGACATACGATTAATTATTTGAAGTTTCTGAAAAAATTCATACATCGTATACTCAAGAAAACTCATGCTAGTTTGAAATTAGATTATTTGACTTTGCAAAAAGAGCATGATGTTTTAATTAAAGATCATTCCACTGTTGATTCCAATCACATATCTTTGCTTGATGAATTCGATGAGTTGAATAGAAAATATTTTGATTTAACTGTTGAGCATGATTTGTTAAAAATATCACATGTTGAATTAGAAATTGCTTTTAAGAAATTAAATGACATGGCATGTGATATTGAAAGTAATGAAAGTGCAAGAACTTTTAAAATTGCAAGTTTAAATAAACAAAATGAATTTTTGAAAGTAAAAATCAGTGCTTTTGAGAAAAACCAAACACCACCTACTTTTAAACAGTTTTATGCACCACCTCCTTTTAAAAAATCTATTAGAAATTCATCAAAGCATGTTTCATACACATCTAGGAAGAGGCACTATCACTCACGACGTTTAGTTAATCCTTTTCCTGGTGTTAGATGTTTTTCATGTGGCATGTTAGGACACATCTCACACACTTGCACTGTTAATCGTAGTACACATTGGGTGTGGAGACCCAAATTGCCTGTTACACTACACAGCACACATGCATCACATTCTTCTATTTTTCATAAGAAGGAACCCAAACTTGGTTGGGTTCCTAAATCTAACATTTGATTATTTTGTAGGAGTGCTCTCACAAAAGGCCTCGTGAGAGCATGTGGTACCTGGACAATGGATGTTCAAGACACATGACCGGAGATTCGAATCAATTCATTTCGCTGGAGACCAGAGCTAGAGGCAATGTTACTCTTGGAGAGAACACCACCAGGAAGGTGGTAGGACAAGGTATAATTGGTGATTCAAACAATTTTATGATTGACAATGTGTTGCTTGTAGATGGATTGAAGCACAACTTACTGAGCATCAGTCAACTCTGTAACAAAGAATACAGCATCAAATTCCTTCCCGCTTATTGCATAATAAGCTTAAATGACAAAATTATTTTGCAAGGACAAAGGATCAACAACGTCTATATGCTCGATGTAAGTTACTATAAAGCTGATGTTTCAATTTGCTTAAAAACTACTGCTGATAAGTCTTGGTTGTGGCATAGGAGATTGTGTCATGCCAGTATGAAAACCCTTAGGAGAGTCACCCAAAAGGACTTAGTTAGAGGTGTGCCTAAGCTTAAGTTCACTAAGGATCACTTGTGTGATGCCTGTCAGTTAGGGAAGCAAGTCCAGTCCTCCTTTCACTCTGTTAAGGACATTAGCACCTCTAAACCTTTAGAAGTCCTTCACATGGACCTTTTTGGACTTATTAGCACTGCCAGCTTAGGGGGGAGAGTCTATGGTTTTATGATTGTAGATGATTATTCGAGGTTCACTTGGGTTAAATTTTTGTCACATAAATCTGAGTCGTTTGATGAGTTTAAAGCTTTCTCTATTTGGATTCAAAGAAGTTAGGATGTGAGATTATTACTATCCATAGTGATCACGGAGGGGAGTTTAAAAATGAAAGATTTGGAATTTTCTGTGAGGAGAAAGAGATTAGTCACAACTTTTTAGCTCCTAGGACCCCTCAGCAGAATGGGGTAGCTGAAAGGAAGAATATGACCTTAGTGGAAGCCGCTAGAGCCATGCTTGCTGAGTATTCACTTCCTAAATACTTTTGGGCTGAAGCGGTGAACACTGCCTGTTACGTGCTGAATAGGGTGAATGTGAGAGTCAATCTGAATAAGATACCTTATGAGATCATTAAGGGTAGAACTCTAAACCTGTCCCACCTCCATGTCTTTGGTTGTAAGATTTTCATTCACAAAAATGGGAAATCACCCTTAGGAAAATTTGACCCCAAATCTGATGAAGGAGTATTCTTAGGATATTCAAGTATGGGGAAATCATTTAGGGTGTTTAATAAAAGAACTTTGGTGGTGGAGGAGACAACCCATGTAGTGTTCGATGAATCTGATCCTAAGGAGTCTAGATCTAAAGTAGAAGATGAAGAGATTGTTGAGCTTATCCAAGGTGTTGGAAATGTAAACTTGGAGGAAAGGGTAGAACCTCAACCCACACTGCCTAGAGATTGGAAATTTTCTTCAAGTCATCCTAAAGAACTGATCTTAGGAGACCTTTCTGAAGGTGTTAAGACTAGGCATGGACTTAGGAAGGAAGTAAACCATTCTGCCTTTATATCAATGACTGAACCCACCAACATCAATCAATCCCTTTCGGATGAGTTTTGGATTGTAGCAATGCAAGAAGAATTGAATCAGTTTGTAAGAAATGATGTTTGGGAGTTAGTAGAAAGACCTAGAGATCAAAGTGTAGTGGGAACCAAGTGGGTCTTTAACAATAAAATGAATGATTCTGGTGTGGTGGTTAGAAATAAGGCAAGATTGGTGGCCAAGGGGTACAATCAAATTGAAGGGATTGATTTTGAGGAGACCTTTGCCCCTGTAGCTAGATTGGAAGCCATTAGGGCGCTATTAGTCTTTGCCTATTATCAAGGATTTAAGTTATTTCAAATGGACATCAAGAGTGCCTTTTTAAATGGGGTAATAAAAGAAGATGTCTTTGTAGAGCAACCCCCGGGTTTTGAGAGTTCACAATATCTGAATTATGGTTTTAAATTAAAAAAGGCCTTGTATGGATTTAAACAGGCACCCAGAGCGTGGTACGAGAGGCTTAGCACATTCCTGTTAGAAAGAGAGTTTGTTAAGGGAAGCATAGACACCACCCTTTTCCTTAGGAAAGTAGGAGACGATCTACTCATTGTCCAAATTTATGTTGATGATATACTTTTTGGATCGACTGATACAAATTTGTGTGATGATTTCTCTAAGATAATGAGTAAGGAGTTTGAAATGAGTATGATGGGAGAATTATCCTATTTTTTGGGTTTTAGCATAAGACAATTGGATGATGGAACCTTCTTGAATCAATCAAAATATACTAAGAACATCTTGAAGAAATATGAAATGAACAAAGCCAAGCCAATCAATACTCCCATGAGTTCTAGTGTTCAGTTGGACAAGGACCCAAATGGAAAATCTATTGATCAAAAGAAGTTTACGGGAATAATAGGATCACTACTTTACCTGACTGCTAGCCGACTTGATATCATATTTAGTGTTTGTCTTTGTGCTAGATTTCAAGCTGATCCTAAAGAGTCCCACTTGACTGCTGTTAAGAGAATTCTTAGATGTCTTTTAGGGACCCCAAACCTAGGAATTTGGTACCCTAGGAACAACACTTCTTTTGAGATTATTGGATATTCTGATTTTGATTTTGCTGGGTGTAGAGTTGATAGAAAGAGCACTTCAGGAACTTGTTAATTTATAGGACATTCGTTAGTCTCCTGGTCCAGTAGAAAGTAGAACTCAGTTGCACTTTCCATTATTGAAGCTGAGTACATTGCCTTAGGGAGTTGTGTAGCCCAAGTCCTTTGGTTAAAACAATAAGTTTTGGATTTAGGATTACCTATTGGCACAATTTCTGTTCTGTGTGATAATACTAGTGCCATCTGCATTTTTAAGAATCCTATCCAACATTCTAGAATCAAACACATTGACATAAGGCATCACTTTATTAGGGACCATATTACAAAAGGGG
Source organism: Dendrobium chrysotoxum (assembly GCA_019925795.1). NCBI lineage: Eukaryota > Viridiplantae > Streptophyta > Magnoliopsida > Asparagales > Orchidaceae > Dendrobium > Dendrobium chrysotoxum. Next base: position 3,504,465 of record CM034311.1, read on the forward strand.
ATAGAGCTACATCATGTGACAACTGAAAATCAGCTGGCTAACATATTTACTTAACCACTGGCCTTTAACTCTTTCAGCATTTTAAGAACTAGACTTGGTGTGATTGACTTAAATGCTTGATTCTGATGAATACTGATTTCTGATTTGTCTGATTTTAATTTTGTTTCTGTTAGTTATTTTTTTGATTTGATTATTTTCTTTCAGTTGTTTTTATTTTTTCTTCTTGCGCTGATTTCTATGTTAGCCTTGTTGTTAGTTGGATTTCAGTATTTACTTTGATGTGATTTTCCACCTATTTTTATTCACTAGTTAATCTCTTTTATTTACTGTTTTATGCTTTTCAAAATCAGATCACTGCTCACTACTTCTGATAAACTGAATTTCTGACTAAGAATTTTACCTTGTTTTTATTTGGAAGCTGGTAAGCAATGATTGATTCCACTGGATCAGTTAAAGGGAAGAAACATTGATGATTATTTCTCTTCCTCTAACTCCTTTACTGGTGTATTGTCTCTTTTGGATAAAAATCTTTTTCAAAATTAAAAAGTTGGTTTTCGAAATTGAGATTTATTTTATCCTCCTACAGTAATATACCTCATATGAGTAGTGTTTTCAAAGTTTGAATCAGTGTTAGGTTTTTCAAATCAAGTGATTGCACTTATCATATGACTTATGGTTTTTATTTTGTGAATTATCTTCTCTACTGTAGAGAATGTGTTTTTGCCTTCTCTTAAGTTTGGATGGTATTTTCACAGCTGAGATTCTTTAACGATTATGAAAAGAAGCAAGCTTACAAAAGATGCGCAATACGCCAACCAAATTAAAAAAGAGGCATAAAATGAGCCCAAAACTGAAAAGATGCAAAAATGTCAAATACACAAAGTGTATCAAAAATTAAAAGATGCGCAGTGCGCCAAATAAATTGAAAAAGAGGCACAAAATGAGCCCAACCTAAGATGTCTTCTCTTTCAGATCTTTAAATGTCTTAGAAAAAATTCATGTACCACATAATATGTTCAAAAGCTTGAGATTGAAAATCATGATTTCTGATTCCTTACTTTGTAATATTATTTTATCAGTTATTTTTCTAGAACGAGGCTTGAAAGGATCTCTTTTCGAATCTAATTTCTTCTTTTCTGAACCTGATTTTTGTTTGAAAGGGATTTGAGCCTGTAGGGTGTACGAGGTCGGAGTTACAAAAGTCGATTTTTCTAAACTTTTCTGGGCTTCAGCGTTGTCTATTATCTTCTTATTAATTTTTGAATTAAAAACTTAAGGAAAACTTCTATCTACTGGAGCAGATCGTTTAAATAAATAAAAGAGATTTTGTGTTTTCTGTTTACCCTCCTCCTTTTTGTGATGTCAAAAGGGTGAGTCTGTTGTAGTAGTTTCTGTTCTTGTTTTATTTTTGTAGTTGTGTTTCCTGTATTGCGTTTCCTATATTGCTTTGGTTGTTAAATGAAAATTAAAAAAAAAATTCTGCTTTTTGATCTCCTAGTTATTTTAATTTTGAAACTACTGCACATATGTTTCCCATCATCAAAAAGGAGGAGATTGTTCCAAATCTGGTTTTGATGATAACAAACATGTCTATATTGTGTTTTGCTTGGCTAACCTGTTTTAGGCAAAAAAGATCACAAGCAACTCAAGTCAACTCAAGATCGGGTCCAAGTGTGTCCAATGTAATATTTTCCTTTTTCTTAAGTCAATTGTAATATAACTGATCCCCTAGCTAAGTAACCTTGCACACACACACTCAGGGGGAGAGCTTGAGTGAATTAGAGTTTCTGTTCATTTTTTATTCAGATCATCCTGGACGATATTCACATCGTCATGGACGATCAAGTAAAAACAGAAACCCTAATTAGGGTGACCAAGTTAAGTGTGTCTGATTAAGCAGATCATCTTGGATGATCTTTGGATCATACGAGACGATATGCTTAAATCAGAAATTCTCAACCACCAGATCAAGTTAGGCAAGTTATATTTTTAGATATTTTGGTATGATCGTCCCGGACGATACGTGTATCATCCTGGACGATCAACTACAATCATGCCTAAATTAGTCTGATGATTAAGGAAAGCAATTAATACCTGATTGATACGATCATATCGTCCTGGACGTTCATGATCATCTATTGCATTTCAGCTGTACGACCCGAACTGTGTACATGATAATTTGGGCACTTTTTGAACGAAACGTACAGGACGATAACCGTATCGTCCTGGACGATCAAGTCATTTTTCGGTCATCCAACACAATTTTATCTGGACAACCAGAACTGTCTCCTGGACGATATTCCTCGATTTACACTAATCGTCCCGGACGATCACAGAATCATACGGAACGATATGAACAACTTTTTGTACTGATCGTCCAGAAGAGCCAGATCGTCCATGCTGAAACAGCTGATTTTGAACTGATCGTACAGGATGATCTATCTATCATCCTAGATGATCTTGGCCGACTAGTTGAGATTTAGGGCTGTTTTTGAGCCCTCATATAAAAGATCTTTTTCTTTGTTTAGAAAAAATCTTTTGCCACTTTCCTGTCTAGAGAAATCCTAGAGAGAGAGAGAGTTTGGGAGAGAGAGAGAGGATCTTGTTAGGGGGAGTTAGTAAGGGATTCACTAAGGTTGCTCCAAGCATGGATCAGAGTCGTCTTCTCCGCTCGTCGTCTTTCGTCTAGTTGGTGTTCGTCTTGGAAGGATCGTCGCAAGAAAATTTGGGTTCTCTGCCCGCTTCAGGTGGAAGCAAAAGGAGTCCGGGTTCTCTGCCCGCTTCAGGAGAAAGCAAAAGGAGTTCAGGTTCTCTGCCTCACCAGGTGGTGGAAAGGAGGTTTTTGTACAGGCTTCTCTGCCTTGCTGTGCGAGCAAAGGAGAGTCACTTTTTGTTTAGTGTAATACCCGGAGGGGAGGCTCCGGGGAGTGGACGTAGGCCAAGTTGACCGAACCACTATAAAATCTGGTTTGCTTTTTTGATTCTATTTTGCACTTTATTTTTCTGATATTAACTGCTTGGGTGAATATCTGTGATTGAGCTTTTCGTTCTTGTTTACTTGTTTCCACTGCGAAGTATCGAAAAGATTTTTCTGTTGTTCGTGAAATTTTTAAATAACCAATTCACCCCCCTCTTGGTTAGCCTCGGGACTAGTTCACTAGGGCTTAACATCCTTATCGAACTTTTAACATTGAGCTACATCATGTAGTAACTAAAAATCAGCTGGCTGACATATTTACTAAACCACTGGCCTTTGACTCATTCAGTATTTTGAGGACCAGATTAGGTGTGATTGACATAAATGCTTGATTCTGATGACTACTGATTTCTGATTTATCTATTTTTCATTCTATTTCTGTTAGTTAGCTGTTTGATTTGATTATCTACTTTCTGTCGTTTTTGTTTTTATACTGATTTTTGTTTTAGCCTAGGTGTCGGTTTGACTTGAGTATTTATTTTGATGTAATTTTTTACCTATTTTTATTTACTTGTTCATGTCTTTTGTTTACTATTTTATCTTTTTCAAAATCAAATCACTGCTCACTACTGCTGATAAACTGAATTTCTGACTGAGAGTTTTGCCCTATTTTTATTTGGAAGTTAGTAAGCAGTGATTGATTCCACTGGATCGGTTAAAGGGAAGAAACATTGATGATTATTTCTCTTCCTCTAACTCCTTTACTTGTGTATTATTATTTTTGGATAAAAATCTTCTTCAAAATAAAAAAATTAGTTTTTGAAATAGAGATTTATTTTATCTTCCTATAGTAATCTACCTAATATGAATAGGATTTTTAAAGTCTTGAGTCATTATTATGATTTTCTAAACCAGGTGATTGCACTTATCATACAATGTATGGTTTTTGTTTTGTGAATTACTCTTCCTTATTGAAGAGAGTAAGCTTTGGTGTCTCTTATGTCTGGAAGGTAATTTTACAGCTAAGATCCTATAACAATTTTGAGAGGGAGAAAGCTTACAAAAAATGCGCAGTGCGCCAAATAAATTAAAAAAGAGGCATAAAATGAGCCCAAAGCTGAAAAGATGTAAAATGTAGCCAAACTACAAGATACACAAAGTGTATCAAAAATTAAAAGATGTGTAAAGCACCAAATAAATTGAAAAAGAGGCACAAAATGAGCCCAAATCAAGCTTTCTTCCCTTTCAGATCGTTAAATATCTTAGAAAAATCCGTGCGCCACTTAATATTTTCAAAAGCTTGAGTTTGAAAATCCTGATTTCTGATTTATTACTTTGGAACACTATTATATCAGATATTTTTCTGGAACGAGGCTTGAAAGAATATCTTTTCGAATCTAATTTCTTTTCTTCTGAATTGGATTTTTGTTTTGAAAGGAATTTGCATCTACAAGGTGTCCGAGGTAGGAGTTACGAAAGTCAACTTTCCAACTTTTTCTGGATTTCAGCACTGTCGATCGTCTTCTTATTAGTTTTAGGATTTAAAATCAAGGGAAAATTTTGATTTACTGGAGCAGATCGATTTAAAAAAAAAATCAAAAATCATTATTTTTGTGTCTCTCATTTCGAGTTTTATTTACTCTGCTTTTATTTTTTTATTTTATTATCAGTGTTTTTGGGATCCCTGATCTTTCATCTCCATCCTCAATCTTTTCCCTGTTTTCTTCACATCGTCCTGGACGATCCACACATCATTCAGGATGATCTTCTTCATCCTGGTCGATCCATAAATCATCCTGGACGATCCATTCAAACTGTCTCACTCTGATTGTGCTATTAAGATACACCAATTATTGGTGATTGTCCTGGACGATCCTTACATCGTCCTGGATGATATGATCCATATTTTTCTGATCTGATCGAATGGCTGAGAATGTGCCTATTATTGATCATCATCCCGGACAATCTACTACATCCCCCCGGACAATCCACGTGTCAGCAGCTGGACGATTCAAATTCGGCCCATCCGACACATTTATTGCATATCATCCGGGCCGGTTCACCTCATCGTCCTGGATGATACTTTTCGTCAATGGTCGTCCGGCTTGACTCCTCGGGATGATCACCTGTGTCTAATCATCTTGGATGATCTCGGATCATCCTAGACAATCAGACCGCCTTTTTGACCAATCATCTTGGCCGTCATAAATGCTCATATCATCCTGGACGATCATGCGATCGTACAGGACGATCCGGCTGATTTCTATTTAAACAGCCGATTTCTTCAATTTTTTTTCCACACATCTCCTTCAATTCTCCCTCACTTGTGCTTTCTACTAGCTTGCGGGAAGTGTTCCAGGCAAAAGGGAGAAATGTCGATCCCCACATTCCCAATGCAGCCGATCAGGCTGCCTTCGAGCGATATCTTAAGGTAGGAATCACACAGTCAAAAATCATCAATCCCCACACCCTTACCTATCCTATCCTTGATCTTTTTGCACACACCTCCCTCACTTTCATCCTCACCCTCGCCTTCCCACTTAGCACTGAACTCCTCCGAGTCTTCTTCGCCAATCTGCGCATCTCTGCTGACTATTCCACCCTTCGCTCCTATGTGAATCAATATCCAGTAGAACTCACAGCCCAGGACTTTCTTAACTTCCTTCAGCTCTCTATGACTGGTGACAAAATCCACACTCTTATTACTGATCCTGACTATGATTAGAGTGTCGTCAATCACTTTCTTAGAAATACAAATGCACCCTACCACGACAATGCTTGCACTTCACTCCTTAAGGATGCCCGCACCATTCAGCACGTCCTTCGTTCCTCAGTCATCTCAAAGGCTGGGGATCGAATTCACATCACCCCATTACTATCTTTGACCACCTATTACATTATGGCCCACCGGGACTTCAATTCCACTGACCTTCTTTTCAGATATATCGAGATCTCACCATTATTAGGGATCTGGGCCATAGACACCGTCCTAATCTAGCTTTAGGACACATCATTGCATATGCCTTAGAGACAAAATATGACTTGCAGTATCCAGTCCCTCTCAATGTTCTTCCTTCCTTCTTCACAAACAATTCATTCCATGTCCTACACAGTACCCGACTACATCCGGAGCCCGCCCCGGATGTTGAGGAGGAAGGGGAAGAAGCTGTTCCTGTTCCTGCTGCACCTGATGCACCTGCTCCCCTTCGCCTTGCTTCTCCTTTTGACCATCTAGTGCAGCGGTTCGACCAGTGGGAGGCCCACTTCGATTCTTATGTTGCTGCCCAGGAGCAGCAGCACGCTGAGGATCTGCAGCGCTTTACTGACTATGCTGCTCAGCAGCAATAGTAGCACAATCAGGACATTGCCTGGATTGGAGCACACTTCGCTGCCATTCACAGTTACTTTACACCACCACAGCCACCTCCTCCTTCTGATCGGGATCCGCCTCCATTTTAGTTTTGTGTTTTGTGCTTTTTTTTTTATTTGTATTATTGTTTCTGTTTCTCCTCCTTTTTGTGATGTCAAAAAGGGGAGTCAATTGTAGTAGTTTTTATTCTTGATTTTAGTTGTAGTAGTTTTTGTTCTTGATTTTAGTTGTAGTAGTTTTTGTTCTTATCTTGTGTTGGTTACTTCATGTGTAGTTATTTTTCCTGTACTATTCTAGTTGTTCAATGAAATTTGGAAAGAAATTTGTTTTTCGATCTCCTAGTTCTTTTATTTTTTAAAAACTACTACACTTATGTTTGTCATCATAAAAAAGGGGAAGATTGTTGCAAATCTGATTTTGATGATGACAAACATGTTTTCAATTATGTTTTGCTTGGCTAACCCATTTCAGGTACAAAAGATCAAGAGCAACTCAAGCCAACTCAAGATCGGGTTCAAGTGTGTCTAAATGTACTATTTTCCTTTTCTTGAGTCAATTGTAATGTAACTGATCCCCTAGCTAAGTAACCTTGCACACACAGACTCAGGGGGAGAACTTGAGTGAATTAGAGTTTCTATTCAATTTTTTGTTCAGATCATCCTGGACGATATTCACATCGTCCTGGCCGATCAAGTTAAAATAGAAACCCCAATTAGGACGACCAAGTTAAGTTTGTCTGATTAAGCCGATCGTCCTTGACGATCAATACATCGTACAGGATAATAGGCTTAAATCAAAAATTCCCAGCCGACAGATTAAGTTAGGCAAGTTTTATTTTTAGATATTTGGTCTGATCGTCCCGGACGATACGTGTATCATCCTGGATGATCCAGTACAATCATGCCTAAATTAGTCTGGTGATTAAGGAAAGCAATTAATATTTAATTGATACGATCACATCGTCCGGGATGATCGCAAGATCATTCAGGATGATCATGATTGTCTAGTGTGTTTCAGCTGTACGTCCAGAGCGATGCTCAGGATGATTTTGGCATTTTTTGAACTAATCGTACAGGATAATATCCGTATCATCCTGGACGATCAAGTCATTTTTGGGTCGTCCAGCACAAGTTTCTCTGGATGACTAGAGTGGTCTTCTGGATGAAATTCTTGAATTTACACTAATTATCCCGGACGATCATAGAAACGTACAGGACGATCTGAACATTTTTTTTTTACTGATCGTCCAGAAGGGCCAGATCGTCCAGGCTGAAATAGTTGATTTTGAACTGATCGATCGTCCTGGACGATCTAGGCCGACCAGTTGAGATTTAGGGCAAATTTTGAGCCCTCCTATAAAAGATCTTTTTCTTTCAACAAGAAAAATCTTTTGCCACTTTCCTTTACAGAGAAACCCTAGAGAGAGAGTTCGGGAGAGAGAGAGAGGATCTTGTGAGGGGGAGTTTGTGAGGGATTCACAAAGGTTTCTCCAAGCAAGGATCAGAGTCGTCCTCTCCATTCATCTTCTCTAGTCTTATTGGTGTTCTTTGTGAGAGGATCATTCGCAAGAAGATCTGGGTTCTCTGCCTGCTTCAGGAGGAACCGAAAGGAGTTCGGGGTTCTCTGCCTGCTTCAGGAGGAAGCAAAAGGAGTTCGGGGTTCTCTGCCTGCTTCAGGAGGAAGCAAAAGGAGTTCGAGGTTCTCTGCCTGCTTCAGGAGGAAGCAAAAGGAGGTTAGGTTCTCTGCCTCACCGTGTCGGTGGAAAGGAGTTTTTGTACAGGCTTCTCCGCCTTGCTGTGGGGGCAGAAGGAGAGACACTTTGAGTTAGTGCAATACCCGGAGGGGAGGCTCCGGGGAGTGGACGTAGGTCAAGTTGACCGAACCACTATAAAATCTGGTGTGTTCTTTCTGATTACATTCTGTACTTTAGTTTTCTGTGATTATCTGCTTGGGTGAAATCAGTGTTTAATCTTTTCGTTTGAGTATTTACTTGTTTCCGCTGCATATCATGGAAAAGATTTTTTACTGTTGCTCTCGAATTTTTAAATAACCAATTCACCCCCCCCTTGGTTAGCCTCAGGACTAGTTCATCAGGGCTTAACATCCCTATCGAACTTTCAATGACATGCGTGGAGGAAGTAAAGCATAACTTTTAATACCTAGAAGAATACACACAATGCTTTTCTTTGCAAACCCGATGACTAGATCATCTTGAAATTCATGAACTTGCTATGATGTTTTAACCTTTATAGACTTTGAAAGTTAGATAAGCTCCAAACAAATGCCTAACATTTCAAGTTGTTCTAGGTAAGATATGTATACATAAGGACAAAAATCAAAACTTCTATAATGAATAATAATGATAATGACATTGTAAATAGGCTCCAAATAAATACCTCTAATCCCTATTGCCATAAGATATATAATAAAGTTCAAATATGCAAGTAAACAATTGATTGGAAGTAGGATCCTGTAGCAACAGTGACATTGATACAAGAGGCAATATTATTGGAGCATTTGATAGCACTACAAATGAATTCCTGGAAGAACCCTATTACTATGCTGTTAATGTAAAGTGAGAATTAACTTAACCAAAATATTAGTAATTGATGATAAGTTCCCTTCTCTAGAGTAATGATTCACAAACATAGCAAAAGAAAAAATAATAGAGACTGATGATGGATATATTATCCAAGTTATGGCAATAAAAAAAATCTAAAGATCATTTCACTAATGCATTGGTAACTAGGGAGCTTGGCTTAACAACTAAGCTTTAATAGTAATGGGAAAGATATCATCAAGCTTCCAGCAACCTCAACACATCCAACATTAAAATAATACTCATCACATATCAGCCAAACTTCCACAGTTAAATGCATATAATGAAAGACAACTTGAAATGGAAAGCTCCCACTTAGAACTACACCATGCTAAACTTGAGAATTCAAACATTCAGAGAGAAAAGCTAAACCTTATTTTCACAAATCTTCATGTCCAACTACTTGAAGTAATGGAAAATATTAAAAAAAAAATTTTAAAGAAGAAGGAGAAAGAAGAAAGAGAGGAAGGGATGATGAAGGAAGAAGAAGAAGGTAGGAGTGAGAAAAAGGAGAGATATACCTACTTGAGGAGAGGGAAGGAATCAGCGATGATAGAGGCTCTGCGATCGATGGCGTCGGGCAAGACAACTCGGTCTCAGAACTAGCAGTTGGGTCTGCAGGCTGTGGAGTCGTGCTCAGCTAGGGTCACTATCCACGCGAGCGAGGGAGACGGGGATGGTCCCGACTTCGGCTTGAGGGTCTCTCACATGAGAGGAGAAGAAGCTATGGGTTTGGCCTCTTCTTGCGTGTAAAACTGAGATCCGGAGAGATGGGTCACGAGCGTCTCTTATGAATGGAGTAGAACTAGATCCGAAGATAGAAGGGAGGAAAATGGGCTTCAACCCTTTCTTGCTCTTAGACTTCTCTTTTTTTTTTTTTTTGCAAATAGAGGGAGAGACCCCCACTTGTAACGTGCGAATCCAGATTCCAAAGAGAGATCGCCTGGAGTAAATTCATGCCCAAAATGCCGCGCCATCGTCGCCGGAATTCCTCTATTTTTTTGAAATCTTTCCATGCATCGTTGCTCACTGTCTCTCGAACTGCGGGAATGAACAATGAGATTTTGATTGAATTGCAAATTAGGCTCAATCATGGCCGTCGAGGTAACTTCTTGATTTAGGAACAAATCCAAACTTGATAAAGAAAATCAATTAAATTTTAATTGAAATTAAATTAAGCAAATTGAATTAAAATCAGATTCAAATCGGATCCAATTTGGGTTCAATCGAGTTTAACCTAGGTTTGATCGAATTTAATTGATGAAATTAAGCAGAAATAAATGCAAATTATGTTCAAATAAAGCCCGATGAGGCTCGTTTAAATTAATCTAGCCTATCAAAAAAAATTGGGTTTAATTCGACTCAATTCGAGCTGCTGCGAGCTCAAATTAGACTCTCAATTTGAGCTAATGCGAGCTCAAATTAGACTCAACGGTGCTTGATTAAATCAATTAAGGGCCCTCGAGGGCACTCGAATGAAAATTGAGGTCAACATTACGATAAAAAGATCACCCAAAATTTAAAAGTTATGGCCATAGGTTAAAACCTTAGTTAGGAGGGTACATAGATCGTTTAAGAACCATTGTTTAGTTAGCATATCCTAAATAAAAATGTTTGACATAGTCTAGCTGAAAACTAAGAACTTAACGTTGATGGGAGGCAACCCAAATTTGTTATGTGTTGTATATGTTATAGGCCTTTTTACTATTTTGCTTTGTTCATTTTATTACTTGCACTGTTTAGTATATTTTTCTTGTTTGTTGTTTATGTTGTTGATGTAAATGTTCACTAACTAAACTTCCTATTTGCTTAATTGTTGGAATGTCCTCTTATAAATACACTTTGATAACTCATTTGTCTAATAAAAAAATTTCTAATTAAAAATCACTTAGAATTAAGAATAATATAAAGTTAGAGGTGCTAAATTGATTGAACAAACAACAATAATTTTTAATTTAAAAATCATCACATGCAACTAAGGAAAATTATCTAAGTTAGTACTTCTATTTGAACTTAAGAGCTATAACACCAATAAACTAACTATTGATTACAAGATTGAATAACCAAATTTAGAAAAATGAAGTACTCAGATTAATTTATAAAACTAATTATAAACTCAAGTATGGAATTAATAAACTTGTACAATCCTTATGTAATTCTAATTTAGGATCATTTGAAGGAATAAAGTTAATCAGATATTTAAAATCATTATTTTAGTTCTCATGTGCATTAAAAGTAAGAAATGAAATACAAGAAGATCAAAAGAAAGAAAGTAAAAGCTAAAGAAAAATGAGTACTATAACATCAAAGATTAGTATGAGATGATGACTAAATCTCTAAAGGATTATAATATTTAATTTTAAAGGAGAGTATAAGTAAGCTATTACATATGAGGGTTTATAAATGAATTTTAAAATTAACTAATGTACAATTAATTCCTAAATGATAAACCATATAATCTAAATCAGCAGTCTAATTGCACTTACACTTGTAGTTGAGAAGTTTAATTTGGATATTAATGATGATAATTCCTTAGGATGCTTTATTCATGATTGATTAAATTAAAATTGCAACTATTTTATCATTAAAATTCACATCTAAATGGTAGAGTATTATCTTACAGTTTAATTATTTTTAATTTGCAACTTTTTCTTATTTAAAATAATGAGTTGAACAAAGGGCAAGCATAATTGCTTGAGGACAAGCAAGAGCTTAAGCTAGGGGAATTTGTGAAGTGAAATGTTTATTTTTTGTGTTAAATTTTTAGTAAATATGTATGTTTTAGTTAATTTTGTGTAGGAATGTCTCAAAAAAAAAGCAAAAATTAGAAAGTTATGAAACATTGCGGCAGTGCCAGAACTTTCAGCATTGTAGCATCTTCAATATCCTAGCAGTAGAATAGGACATTATAGCACTGGAGCCTCAAGAAATTTTCATTTAGTTCAGTGCCTCGGTGGAACAAAGTTCAACTCTATAGCACTACTCAGCATCTCAATGCCATAAATGAACATTTTAGTGCTACAGTTTAAAAAAAAATTATAAATATATTAATGTCAAAGTGCCAGCCTCAGAAGTGTTATAGCATCCGATGAAATAATCAAGCAACACATAGCCCATCTTTTGCAGCATCACGAAGGAGTAGTTAGAGAAAAGCACTCTTTTAGATTAGTTAAGCGTCAAGATGGATAATCAATAGTTGTGCCAAGTCAACCTAAGATCACAGTGGATCACATTAAGAAGTGTCAAGGTGTTAGTTCATATTATAACAATGCAGTGCCACTCTGTCAAGCATCATGGTGCTTGAACCTGCTTATATTAAGTATAAATATTTTTTTTTAATTTTTTTGGTAAGATAGAGACCCGAGGATAGTACGTAATATATAGTGGAGTGGCTGGTCATCCTTGTAGAGAGCAAAACCACACTTAGAAGTGGAAAGGAGTTTGGAGAGAGAAGGTGTAAGGGGAGAATCACTCCAGAAAAAGTCCATGTAAAGAATTTGCATGGGATTCTTCATTATAGGTGTTATTTTCTTCATTTTTTTTTTCTATTTGTAGTTCTTTCTTTAGCAAGTAATGAAGAGTTTTTTTGTTTAATTCAATTTTTATGGCCAGCTAAACTTCTAGTTTTAGACTAATGATGTGAAAATATGTATATAACCCTAAGTAGACTCTTGTAAATAAATGTGAATTATTATTTTCAATATCTCCCATGCAAATTTAATTTGTGTAATGGCCATGTATGAATTTAAAATCTAGTATGATAAATTACCTCGACGAAGGAATGTTGGAATAATAAGGAGTATAAAATTGGAATACTTTCATGCCTAGGTGTAGGATGACTAGGATTCTATGATCTATAGAGATATAATAACTATAAAGCAGCTATAAACCTTTCTTTACACCATTACAAGCTACATTAAAATCTAAAGGTGCATAAGATCTGATTCACAACTATTGTAGATGAGTTTGCTTAGGAGAATATATATTCATTCATCATTATTAGTCCAAAATATTATTATTTTTAGTTATCTTCACTATTTTATATATTTTAATCTTTATTTCATTGCATAAGATAAATTTAGTAGCTTGAGTAGGTGGTACTAGATTTAATTGTGATTCATCTATTTCCATGTGGGTTTGACACTTCTCATAACACTTTATTACTTGTTTAATACATGTACTTGTATTAGTTGGGAGAATTAGCATATGAATGTATAGTGGAAAGAAATTTCAATAACATATAATTTTATCCCTAGTTAAGTATAAACACTCTCTCATACACCAAAATAATCCTATCAGTAGCAGGTAATTTTTTTCTTTGATTTTGAATCATTGAGAGTTATTAACCTTATCATCGATTGACACATTTTTTAGATACTCGATGTATGGTTTCATTCAGCTTATGGGATGCAGAATTGGAGAATTTGTTTCTACGTATATCACCTCCTCTTCTAAGATGCCAGGCTTTGAGATACATACAAGTGGCTAATTGTTAATACTTCCTTATTTGGAAATCAGGTCAGCAAGTTAATTTTGATTTATGAGAATTTGAGTGAATTTGAAGTATTCGAGCTTGCCAATTTATCTTTTAACCTTAAACAAATATTTAGAGAGTAGTTCATCCTTAACTTTATATTCGTCGTTAATCTGATTTATAATGAGCTATGAATTTGAGTACACTTCTAGAGAGGTGACACCTAGTTCAAAGGCAAATCAAAATTATGGGAGCAAAGCTTCATACTTGGTATGGTTGTTCATGACTTTAAATTCCAACTTTATGGCTTGAGTAATGATGAACCCTACAGAGCTTCTAAGAATAATTCTTACACTAAATCCTTGCTTGCTAAAGGCACCATTTATGTACAATGTCCAGTAAAGTAGTGTTATTATTTATTTATGAGTGCAGTCTATGAGGAGGTCGGTGACTGCTTGAGCCTTGATAGCTATCCTTGATGTGTAAGTGATAGAGAATTTACTGAGCTCAATGGACCATTTGAGAAACTAGCCCAAGTGGTTAGGCTTAGCGAGAATTGACTTAAGAGGATGATTAGTTACTACATGAATGGAATGGACCTGGAAGTAAGGTCACAATCTTTTGGTTGAGTTGATGAGTGCTCAAGCAAGTTTTTTCAAGATGGGATACTTTTGCTCTGTGCCTTGGAGTGTATGGCTCACATAATAGATGGAGCCCTTCTTCTTCCTTTCTTCTTTGAGGAGTACAAATTGATGACATTTTCACTGACTCTTAGACATAACAATAAGTTTTTGGCCGATTGAGGGCTTTGAAGAAGCAATGATGAAGTGAGGAGGGCATTCAATTATTGGAAGGCAATTTCAGTGTTCTCCCCAAGAAAATTTCTTTGCATTTTGGAGAATTTTAAAGAAGGGGCACATCTGGCTCTCAATTGAGAGATGAAATGGTTGAGCCTAGCTATTCTTCTTGTGAATCACTGAACTTCCTTGGTGATTTTATGCATCTTCATATCAACTATATCTTATACCTTATCAGGGTTAATCTTAATTTCATCGAGCATAAGAAGAAACATTAAGAATTTTCTTGCACCTATTTCAAAGGTGCAATTTAGGGGATTTAGCCTCATGTTATACTTTTTGATAGTATGGAATGTCTCATACAACTCTTTGATATGCTGGTCAACAGACCAGCTTTTAACCAGTGGTCGTCTGCATAAACTTCAACATTTCTTTCTTTTTATTCTTTGAAGACTTTATGCATCATTTTTGGTACATCGTTCCAACATTCTTTAGACTAGAAGGCATGACTTTGTAGCAGTATTGACATTCTACTTTATCTTTGAAGTGCATCTTGATCTGATGGTAGCTAGAGAAGGAATCTAGGAAACTAATGACTAGATAACCCACTATGGAGTCAACTAGGGGTTAATCTTAGGAGTGACTAGCCATTATGGGGGCATGCTGAGTTTAGATTGGTAAAATCCACGCATATACTCCATTTGCAAGCTGATTTTTGAACCATCACAATGTTAGAAATCAAATTAAGATATTAGACATCCTTGATGTTGTTAGTGCAAGTACCTTTCTTACTTCTTCTTGAATGGGCCCAATAGGCAAGTCGACAATTTTTTGAGCTTTTGCTTGAAAGGGTGAGAGTCTCTATGTACATTTAGCTGGTAACATATGATTTCTTCACTGATGTTGGACATGTATGTGTCTGTCCATGCGAACACTTCAAAGTTATTATGAAGAGTTCATACCAATTTGTTTCGATGCTTCTTTCTAAAGAAGGTGTTGATTCAGAGAGATTTATCTTGCTCACATTTTGCTGTAGGTATTTCTTTAACGGTCTCAGTGTCACAAACCAACAAGACTAGGATAGGTCCTATCATGTTGAGTTATGAATGAAAAATCCCAAGATCTAGTTTTAGAATGTTCATATTCTCTTCTAATATTTGTTTTAAATAAACTACAAACTATAGAGTTACTAAAAATGTTCAAAGTATTATAAATAAATTTATCTACAAGATTTTCTTATTTCATCAAAATATATCTATAATGTAGTACATGGCTATAAACAGAAGCCACAAAACTGAATAATAAACTAGTCATGATTGTGTAAAATCAAAATAGAGGAATACCTATAAATTTTGTTATAATCCTGACTGCTAACTACTAGTCAATAGGTTCCTTCCCTTTCCCAGATCTTGAAAAACTAGAAGCAAAACCATAATGAGCTCAACTAGCTTAACAATCCATATAAACTAATCTAAATTTTCAAATTCGTCTATTAAACATTTTGTTGAATATGTAAAAGTAGCTAAATGCAGTCTAATAAATCATTATACTGAGAAAGATAATAAGAATATATTAGTTATCCAAATATTTAAATAACAAAACTTAATAGAAATAAACTGAAATTCATATTATATAGTAGTTCATATCACATAGTAGGTCATATCACATATCCCAGTTCGAGAAAGAATCTTAAAGGATTCTGACCCCTTATGACTCCCTTATATGCTTATGGCACTAGAACATGGTTTATAGCCTCCAGAATAAGACTTTATAACCACCAGAACATACCTTATTGGCACCAGAATAATTTTTGACATAGATAGAATCTCAAAAATTCTTGCTCCTTATTTCTCCCAATAGATATTTTTTGATCATATAAGCATATATTTCATCACATTTGTAATAATTAAAGCATAATTTAACACATGTTATAATTACATAGAATTTTATAATGGTAGGCAACAAAATTTCTACCGAACAAATTTCATAGTTTAAAAAAATGAATTATTAAGGATTATATAAAATATACATTCATTGTGCTACAACACTATTTTTTGAGTGTTTGAATTATTTTTTATTTGATAAAAATTACATAATTTCTTAAAGACACGGTATAAAATTTTGAAAAAATACTCGAAATATTCTTAATTTTAATCTCTAAAACATATAAAAAATTATACGGTGAAAGTTTAACTAGTGTAAAGTTATCTGTATTTTTTGGTAACAAAAATATAAATTAAATAAAAAAATAAAAAAATTTATATTTTTGAATATTAAGACAGGCAAAATGTGACCTACCTCGATCCGGACAACTTTGTCAATTGGCCTGATGGCTAAAAATGATCTGAAGAGGGTTAGAAAAGAGTTTCTCTATCTAGAAGTCTCCAAAACCTTCTCTTGCTATCTAAGTGGTGGCTGTGATTGAGAAAATGGCAATTGAATAGTGGATATATATATATATATATATATATATATATATATATATATATATATATATATATATATATATATATATATATATATATATATATATATATATATATATATATATATATATATATAAAGTGCTCATAATGGCCTAGCAATGCAACCCTTAATCAGAGCACTATAATGCTAGTTCAAATCTTAAAACCTGAGACAAGAGTGTTGTAATGTCAGTATTTGGCACTTTGGCTATGTGTAGTAGCAGGGTACTCAAACACCTCGCACCAAGTTGGTCCAATAGTAATATTTTTAGATTTTGTGAAAATTCATACCAAACACTTAGGAGTCATTCTTGACCACACACAATCGTTTTCAAGAATTAAAACACTCCCAAAAACTTGTAAATGAATTCAAAACTTAAATGTTCAAATCTATCTTTTGCAAATCGGGTTAGAACAAGTAGAACTACATGCTGAACCTAAAGGTGTCACAACTCTCCCCTCCTTAGAAAATTGTCATCCTCGACATTTCAACACTCAGGTCTCAGATCATTTAAACAAGTTAGGATATAACTCTCTCATCTCAGCCACGTTTCTCAAGTAGTATTTCTTTCATTCCTATTCATTCACATAACTCTAGCCATAGGAATCTATTTACTTCTTAGCATTCTAACATCGTATTCTAGAATCTTCTTAGGTTCTTCTCTATAGTCAGATTCATATGTACCTTAATAATTTCAGAAGATATCCTATTTTCAGAATCAGATATCCATTTTCTCAGAAGTGATATGTGAAACCCATTATGAATCTTAGATATATGGTTTGGCAACTATAACCTGTAGGTAGATTTTCCAATTCTTTCAATAACATCAAACGGTCCAACATACCTCAATTTTCCTTTCTTTTTAAATATGCTAATGCCTTTTATCGGTATGATCTTTATACATACAAAATCTCCTACCTAAAATTTTATAGCCTGATGCTTAGAGTCAAAATACTATAGCTACCTATCCTGTACAACTTTCAATCTATCTTTGTTTAAATAAATCTTTTTAGTAGCATCATTAACCAAGGTTAGCCCAATCAGACATATCTCTCACACTTCTATCCAAGATAAAGGGGTTCTATATTTTCTACTATATAGAGCTTTATATAGAGCCATGTCTATGCTTGACTGTATTATTATAAGTAAACTCTATCAGAGGAATGTGGTCTTCCCAACTACGACCAAAATCTATAACACAGAGTCACAGAAGATCCTCCAAGACCTAAATATTCATCTCATACTACCCATTAGTTTGAGGATAAAAGTTGTAATGAAATGCAATTTTATTCCTAGTTTTTGTTGAATACCCCTCCATAATTTGGAGGTAAACCTGCATCCCTATCAAAAACTATAATCTTAGGTATCCCATGCAGTCTGATAATTTCATACACATATACCTATGCTAATTTATCTATAGAATTAGACTATCAAAACATAATGAAATGGGTTGATTTCATCAGATAATCAATTGCAACCCAAAGAACATTATGTCCCTACCTCGACCTAGGAAAACCCATAGCTAAATTTATAGTAACTTCTTCCCATTTCTAATCTGGAATGGGTAATGGCTTGATTAAACCCCCTGGTCGCTGATGCTCTACCTTCTTCAACTAACAGGCTACATATTTAGATATAAAATCGGCCACATCCTTCTTCAGTCCAAGCCACCAGAATATAACTTTCAAATTACTATATATTTTACTACTATCTAGATGAATAGTATAGCCTAAATAGTGAGTATCATACATAATCTCTCATCTCAGTTCTACAAAAAATAGAAACCTATAATCAATCTGTGCAAAAGATAATACCAGAATTAGATACATATAGTTCAGACTTCTTACCAGATCTAATCAAATCAAGCAACTTTAGATACTCTATATCTGACTTCTAAAATTCATGAATCTTTTCTTGTAAAGGAGGCTAAATAATCATTTGAGTCAATATATTAAAATCCCAATCAGAAGAAGAAATCACTTCCAGCTATAATATCTCCCTATCTCATATCAAAGACTCATCAGAATTAAGCTGAAGAAATAAAACTCTAGAATATTTCCTGCTCAGTGCATCTGCTACCATATTAGCCTCACCAGGATGACATTAAATAGTTATATCATAATTTTTATCAACTCAAGCCATCTCCTTTGCCTCAAATTTAGGTCCTTTTGAGGAAATATCTATTTTAGACATGATAATCATTGAAAATCTCACACATAAAATCGTACAAGTAATACCGCCAAATCTTTAAAGCAAATACAACAATAGGTAACTCCAGGTCATATATTAGATAGTTCTTTTCATATGGCTTCACTATATGGAATCATAAGTTATAACTCTACCATGATGCATCAAAAAAAACATCCCTAACCACTTAGTGAAGCATCTCTAGTTACCTCAAAGCCTTCTGTACTAAAAAAAGTGCCAATATAGGAGTAAAAGTTAAATAATCCTTCAATCTCTAATAGCTGGCCTCACACTCGGGTATCTAGAAAAAAGCTATTAACTTCTTAGTCAATTTCATTAGAGGTGCATAAATCTAAGAAAAATCCTTCCATGAACTTTCTATTATATCCAGTCATACCGAATAAATTATGTACCTTAAATATGTTAGTAGGTCTTAACCACTCAAGAATTGCCTGAACTTTCTAGGGATCAATAGAGATACTAGCATTACTCACCACATATCCCAAAAAAATAATACTCCTCATCCAGAACTCAAACTTGGAGAACTTGACATATAGTTGATGCTGCCTCAAAGTCTCCAAAATAATCCTCAAATACCTGGCATAATCCTCCTAAAAAGCAGAATAAATTAAAATATAATCAAAGAAAATAACCATGAACTGATCTAGAAAATCTTTGAATACTCTGCTCATCAGATCCATAACTATAGCTAGTGCATTAGTCACCCCCAAATGGCATTACCAAAAACTCATATGGTCTGTACCTCGTGCTAAAATCTATCTTCATCACATCAGACTCTGCCACCTTCACCTATTACTATCTCGATCTTAGATCAATCTTAAAAAATATAGAAGATCTAGTAAGCTAATCAAATGATTGTTAATTCCTGACTTTGCAATGCAAGCATGAAAACTCTTAAGAAGATAACTCAGAAAAATCTAGTTAGAGGCATACCCAAGTTAAACTTTTTTAAGGACCGCCTCTGTGATACATGCTAATTAGAAAAATAAATTAAGTCATCCTTTCATTCTATTATGAACATCATCACCACTAGACCACTATAAATCTTGCATATGGATTTGTTTGGTTTCATTAATACAGCCAGCTTAGGTTGAAAAATCTTTTGATATGTAATTGTTGATGATTATTCTAGATTCATCTGGGTTAATTTTTTTTCTTATAAAAGTGAGTCATTTGAGGAATTTAGAGTATTCTCGACTTCAATATAGAGGAAGCAAGGACATATGATTTTCATAATTTATAGTGATCATGGTAAATAATTTAGAAAAGAGAAATTTGAAACTTTTTATAAGGAGTTTAAAGTTAAGCATAATTTCTCTGCCCCTAGAACCCCTCAATAGAACGGAATAGCTGAAAGTAAAAAGAGAACCTTAGTGGAAGCTATTAGGGCTATGTTAGCAAAATATTCCCTCCCTAGATACTTCTGGGTAGAAGCAAAAAATATTGCTTGTTATATTTTTAATAAGGTGAATATTATATCAAGATTAAATAAGGCATCATGTGAGTTGCTTAAGGGTAGGGCACCCAATCTTTCACATCTTCATGTCTTTGGGTGTAAATGCTTTATCCTTATCAATAAAAAATCTCCTCTAGGAAAGTTTGATGCTAAGTCTGATGAAGGAGTCTTATTAGGCTATTCCTCTATAGTTAAAACCTATATGATATTTAATAAGAGGACCTTAGTTATAGAAGAGTCCACCCATATTGTGTTTGATGAATATGATAAATCTGGTGAGCCTAGGCTAAACAAAGATGAAGAGATAGAGATTACCCAGTGAGTAGAGTCTATTAACCTAAAAGATAGAGAAGAACCTTAAGAGCCATTGCCTAGAGCATGGAGATAGTCATTTAATCATCCTAGTGGGCACATCTTAGAAGATCCTCTATAAGAGTTAAAATCAAGCATTTACTTAGAAACGAGGTTAGTTATTCTTCCTTTATCTCTATTGTAGAACCCATAAATATAGACCAAGCATTATCTGATGAATTCTAGATCGTAGCTATACAAGAAGAGTTAAAAAAATTTGTTAGGAATGATATTTGGGAGTTGATTACTAAACCTAAGGACTAGAGTTTAGTAGGTACCAAGTGGGTATTCAAGAATAAGATGAATGATTCTGGAGCAGTGATCATGAATAAGGCTAGGGTATTAACTAAGGAGTATAATCAAATGGAAGGTATTAATTTTGAGGAGATCTTTGCCCTTACAGCTAGATTAGAAACCATCAAGAGTACTATTAACTTTTGCATATTTTAGAGGCTTCAAGTTATATCAGATGGATATAAGAAGTACTTTTTTAAATGGGGCTATCAAGGAATATGCCAATGTAGAATAACTCCCAGGATTTAAAAATTCATCCTTTCCCAACCATATGTACAAACTTAAAAAGACTTTATATGGATTGAAGCAAGCACCTAAGGCATGATATGATAGACTTAGCACATTTCTCCTAGATAGATCATTTGTTAAGGATATTGTAGATGCCACCCTATTTCTTAAGAAAGAAGGGAATGATTTACTCATTGTTCAAATATATGTGGAAGATATATTATTTAGATCAACAAATGAAAATCTTTGTAATGAATTTTTAGAACTATGAGTAGAGAGTTTGAAATGAGTATGATGGGAGAGTAACATATATTCTTGGATTTAGTGTGAAGCAAAGGAAGATGGTATATTTCTTAGTTAAACCAAGTATATTAAGAAAATTTTAAAGAACTTTGATATGGAAGGTGTTAAAGCAATAAATACTCCACTGAGCTCAACCATTCAACTAGATAAGGTTGCAAGTGGAAAATCAGTAGATTAAAGAAGAATAGGGGATAATAGGATCACTTATGTATTTGACTACTAACAGACCATATATAATATTTAGTGTTTATCTATATGCTAGATTCTAAGTCGATCCTAAAGAATCCCATATGACTGTAGTTAAAAGAATTCTTATATACCTTATGGGCACCCAAAACTTTGGTATTTAGTATCCCAGGCACATCACTTCATTTAAAATTATAAGGCATTCAAACTCAAAATTTG
Organism: Dendrobium chrysotoxum; assembly: GCA_019925795.1. Classification (NCBI taxonomy): domain Eukaryota; kingdom Viridiplantae; phylum Streptophyta; class Magnoliopsida; order Asparagales; family Orchidaceae; genus Dendrobium; species Dendrobium chrysotoxum. Next base: position 3,526,333 of record CM034311.1, read on the forward strand.
TAGGGTGTAGAATAGATAGGAAAAGCACTTCTGGCACTTATCATTTCATAGGACAATCATTGGTTCCCTGGTGTAGTAAAAATAAAATTCAGTAGCTCTATCCATCACTGAGGTAGAATACATAGCTATAGAAAGATATGTTGCTCATGTTTTATGGCTAAAGTAATAAATCATTGACCTTAGATTTTCTATAGGCACTATACCAATCATGTGTGATAATATTAGTGTTATCTACATTTCTAAAAATTTAATTCAACATTCCAGCACAAAACTTATAGATATTAGACATCATTTCATTAGAGATCATGTAGCTAAGAGAGATATAGAATTATATCATGTAGCTATAGAAAATCAACTAGCAGATATTTTCACAAAACCCCTAAATTATGACACATTCAGCACATTGAGAACTAGACTAGGTATCATTGATATTCATGTTCAATTTAAGGTAGCAGTGTGATTAGAAACATGTTTGTTTGTTTGTTTATTGTGTCTTCTTTTTATAGTGATTAATTTTCCATTATTTTTTAATTATTTTTATTTATTTGAAATACTTATTAGTAGAAGCTTACTTTGATCATCACACATAAAAAAAATTAAAAAATCACATCGTACTATATGAACCACTTCGTATTATATGATCAGCACTACACAGAGCTTCCTCACCATTAAGTAAATCAATGACCCAGGTCTGCTTAATTATTGATGTTCGTACTATAAGATCACCTCATTGTACGGTATGATATACATGTCCATAACTATTGAGAGAATTAAATCAGTTGATATAAAATTAATTGCAGCTTCATACTGTATGAAGACTTATTCATATTGTATGAACCTTTTAGTTAAAAGTCATACCAGATGACTCCTCGGGATGAACGCTTTTACGAAGATTATCCATTATGATCTTGATCATACTATACTACTTAACCACTTTTTCTGACAAATTATCGAGTATGACCTAACTTCTTCTGATCGTTAAGTACAAATCACAATCGTATTGTATGATCTGCTGAACTTTTTATAAGAAAGGGAAGTTTAAGGCTTAAATCACACAAATCTAATTTTTCTCCTCGCATATCCTTCTATTCCTAGCCTTAGTATTCCCAAATGGCAGGTGGTAAGTGAGCTCGCATGTTACAAGGAAGTTCATCTCATCATCCTATGGATGACCGTTTCCATACCATTGAGGATGAGTCTACCTATCATCTATTCAAAGAAGCCCACATAATAACATCCCACATTCTGGACCAAAGCATTCTCAACTATCAGGTTCTGGAACTCTTTGCATCCATAACACTTCATTTTCTTTTAACTCTCACCTTCCCTTTTAATTCTGAACTTATATTTGAACTTTTTGCAAGCCTACGAGTTAATGCCGAATTTTCGTCTTTGCAATTATATGTCTATAGGCATCCCGTAGAAACCACCAATCAAGTTCTGGCTGAATATTTACAACTTTCTACATAAGGGGTTAAGCCATATAGCCTATCCTCTATAGGAGAGTATGATTGGACTATAGTAAATCTAACCCTTAGGAATACCCCTTTAAATAAACACTATCCACTTATCTAATCACTCAACCAAAATGCCCGTATCATCTAATATGTCTTTCACACTTCTATTCTCCATAAGGTTGGAGATAGAGTCAATATTACCCCATTTTTATTTCTCGCCACCTACTTCATCATATCTAGCACTGAGTTTGATGAAACCCACATAATTATTAGCTACTTTCAAAAATCTCACATCTATTTAATGACCAGCAACCTGCGTAAGTAGAACCTTGGTTTAGGACACTTTCTCGCCTATGGCTTATATCAGAAATACTAGCTCTATATCCTGGTCAAGCAGATATATTTTCTATCTTTTATAATGATAGGTCTTTCCACATCCTTTTTTGTTGGCAATGAGGGGACAAGCATGTTGAGGAGGAGGAGCTTGAATTTGATGAGGAAGGGGAGACCTTCCAGAACCTACTCCAGCACCAGCTCCTACATACCAGTCTCAGGCCTACAACTTATTTGGAGAAGAACTAGTGGAGAGACTTGACCACTTAGAGATGAACTGGAATACACATGCTTAAGAGACTACTCAGCATAGGGAGTGGCTTCACCAGTAGCACAAGCTTCTCCTGACGCTGCACGAGTTGCCTCAGTAGTAGCACCAATAGATCCAACAAATGTACCAACAAGAGTATGTGCTACTCCAGTAGCACCACCAACAGATCCAGCAGTAGCTTGAGGCAGATCGAGCCTAATTTTGTGACCAAGTTTTTGCCTTTACTAGTACTTCCGGCCACAACCACCTCGATCAGATTAGGGTCCTTCTTACTTCTAGGTTATTGTGCTATAGTGTTATGTTGTTATTTTAGTTTGTGTCATTTTTTAATCTTATTTTTTCTTAGTTGTCCCTCATTTTTGGTATTGTCAAAAGGGGGAGTTGGATATTGGTTGTAACGGATTATTTAACTTAGGTTAATTTGCTTTATGCTTGTTTTCTGCTTTGTTTTTCTTAATAAGGGGAAGATGAGGAGAAAGTGACTTCAATTTGAAAAACTCAACTAACAATATCTTTCATCATAAAAAAAGGGAGAATTTGGGAGCCCGAGCTAATAATTTTGATGGTAATAAATATTATTGAATCTTACTTTATTTCTCCTAACACCATTATTGTATATTTATTTTATACACACTAACATTTCTGGTACATCATACACCATATAATAAAGGATTGACCCAAGATAAGGTAGAATATGGTGATATCTATAAGAGTCTATAATTTTTATTTATTTATTTATTTTTATTTCTTGAGTCAAATATTTTGTAATGGTGTATGGTAGCTTAGCAACCATGCACACACACATGGGGTAGTGAAAATATGAATTTCAGAATTTTTTGAAGTTTATACTATACAGTCCAGATCATACTGTACAATCAGTTATTCAGAAAAATTAATTTAAATAACTAATTAAATAATAACTTTAAGTGTACTAATCAAACTATACTATCCAGATTGTATTAAATGATTAATTCAAATAAAAACCCAGCCGCCAATCAGGTTTAGGCAAGTATTTGAATTTTAATTTTTGAACTGATCATACTGTACGATCTTGATTGTCCTATATAATATTTAAAAACTTTCCTAAATTAATCCTTATGATTAGTTAATCAAACCAAGGTTAATTAATGAAATCCATTATACTGTATGATCGTGATCATACGGTATGATAGATAGAGGTGAATTTTGATCATCCTAGGGATCATGCTGGATGAACCTTGATTAGTGAACTAATCATACAATTCTATATGAGTCACACTGAATGATTGATTGAGATGATGTTTGATTGTCCTGGAGATCATCATGGATGAACTTGAGTAATATGGATTAATCATACTGTAATCCATTAATCATACCATACAATCAGTTTAGGTTCACTTGAACTGATCATACTAGAGTATGTTCTTTATACAAAATAAATAGGGATATTGTACTAATCATACTGTACAATCATCAATTATATTATATGAACATAATCGACAAACTTGAATTTTAGGGTTATTTTGAGCCTTTGTTTAAATATCATCTCTAATCCATCTTAGAAAATCTTTTGCAACTTTTTTCTTAGGAAGAGCTACTGTGAGAAGTGTTTGAAGAGGGAGTATTTCCTTGGGGGAGAGAGAGGTGAGGTCTTGAGGGAGAAAATTCTTGTGGGAATAAGAGAGTGTGTGAGAGGGATTTCTACACATGGTTGCTTGGTAATCATGTACCTTCTTCTTCCAAGGTTAGTGTCTTTGCTTAAGGGAAACTCCATAAAGAGTCTCCCCATGGGAAGGATCCAGACACTCCATTGCACTGAGGAGGTGAATGGGATTCAACTACTTAGCCGCACTAAGGTGGTGAAAGGGATTCTGCTACTCTACCACACCGAGGAGGTAGAAGATATTTGTAATGGCTTCTCCACCTTGCTGTGGGGGAAAAAGGAGAGTAACTAAGTTCTTAGTGCAATTATCAGAGTAGAGAATTCCAAGGAGTAGACATAGGCCAAGTTTGACTGAACCACTATAAATCATTGGTGTGTTCATTCTTAATCTTTTCTTTCACTATTCCGCATTTTATTTCTTGCATTTCATTTATTATAAAATATGTGATATATGAGCTTTGATTTACATTACAAGTATATTTTGATTTTTCTCTAAAAGAAAAAAAATTTAAAAATCAAAACTAAAAAAATATTTTCTTTGCAAGTTTTCTCATATATAAAAATCAAAACAAACATATTTTTGTTTGATAGGCATATTATTTTTTCATGAAATCAAAGTCTTTCAAAAAGGATAATTTTTTAAGGGAATTTTTAAAATCCTAATTCACCCTCCATCTCGGTGTTTACTTGTAGTTCAAACGGCCTAACAACTTACATTTGAACTTTCAGATCTATCTAAGAGAGATGTAAATCTTGAGGCATACATATCTCTTTTGTCCATGGTCACCCCTTTTTATAAGGTTGGGGAGTTACATTAAATATGTATGGAATACAGTGGCTATCTTGCCCGTATTTTATGTAGGTCAATCATCCGTGTTAAGTGAAATGGTGAATATTATGAAAGGGTATGCAAGTAGGATGAACCTGCGGATCGAGTCAGCATCAGTAGTGAGTTGATTAGAGGTTGACTCATTGGGGTGAGAGGGGCGAGTAGTATTTAGATGTTATCGGGAGGCTGGCATATTGCAACAAACTAGTCCGAGGTTGCCCTATTGAGGTAGGATGGGCGAGCAACATCTTAATGCATTGCTGAGGTTGATCCATTACAATGGTGGTCTTATGGGAGAGATAGATTCCATTAGCTTAGATATTGAAGTGTTTCACATGGGGAATGTGACTTTGGATAGGAGAGATAAATATTTGCCTCACTGAGAGAGAAACTTCTAAGGTCACCCTTACCAGGGAGAGTGACTACTAGGAAGTGATTGCTGAAGCTGGTCCGCCATGCTCTAGTGTTATGCTTATTCCCAGCTCTTATGTAAGTCTCTCGAAAGAATTATTCTGAGAGTGGAGAGAGTACTCCTTCTACTTAACATGAATGTAACCTACAACACCTTCGAACGGGTACCTATATAGGTAGTCATGAGCGTATATTTAATGAAAGTTCAAATGAGGTTGTTAAATCTTGTTGAATTGCATAAGGGATACTAAGATGGGGATGAATTTGTGTTTTAAAACTTTTCTGTTTCAAAAATTTTTCTTTGAAAAATTTTTAACAAAATACACAAGTGCAAGTAAACAACAAACAACCAAATAAAATTTGTATTTTTGAATTTGTAGAAAAACAAACAAAAAAATATTTTTGTTCTTTTTTATTTTCAAAATTCATTTTTTTTACTTACAAAAAATAATTCAAAGAAAATACAATACTTTCAACCCAGAATTCTAAGAATATAATATGCAAGAAATAAAAGTGCTAAATAGAAAGGAATGATCATACCATAATTTTTGTAGTGGTTCGATCAAACCTTAACCTACGTCTCCTCTTCAGAGTCCTACTCTCCGGATATTGCACTAATCCTTTAGTGACTGTCCTTTATCTCCCACAGCAAGGCGGATAAGCCCTTACAAAATCACTTCCACCTTTCTACGGTACGGTGGAAAAGCTAAAATCCTTTTCACCCTTTCAGCGAGGTAGAGAACTTGAATCCCTTTCACCCTCCTAGTGAGGCAAAGAAGATTGAATCCTTCCACCAACCTGGTGCGGTGGAGTAGCCAGATCCTTTGATGCCACAATCCTCTTCCCAGAGTTTCTCTCAAGCAAAATAATGACTCTTCGAGGAAGAATGGGAATGTTCATGGAGCAGCCGTGTTTAGAACCCCTCTTACACACTTTTTTGATCTCACAAGGCTCTCCTCTCTCAAAACCTCACCCCTCTCTCTCTCTCTCTCTCTCTCTCTCTCTCAAGACTATTGCTCTCTCTTCAAACCCTAACTTACAGAGAAGCTCTCACATAAAATTTGACAGAAGACCCTCTTATACAAAATAAGAGATGTTTAAATACAAGGTTAAGAAAACCCTAATTTTTTAATTTAGCTGACTCTGTTTGTACAATACGATAAGTGAATCATACAATAAGATTAGTTCAAAAATCCTTATCCATTCTATATAATGAATGAACTCCAATACGATCAGTTCAAGAATCTTAAATTGATTGTGCAGTACAAATCAATGATCATACAGTATGATTAGTACATTTACTTAGGTTCATCCAGGATGATCTCTGGGACAATAAAAATCATCTATGCTGATCATCCCATTTGATTAATATCGTAATATATAAACAGTTCAATCCAATCAAGGTTCATCTAGGACGATACTTAGGATGATAAAAAATTATCTCTGCCAATCATCCAGTATGATTAAGATATTGTACAATGCAAACTTGTTCATATAGTACGATTATTTTAAAAATTAAAATTCAAATACTTGCCTAAATCTAATTGGCGGTTGGGGGCTTAGATGTAAACTGATCGCCCTGTACGATTGAGTTCATATGGTACGATTAGTTTAACAAATTTAATATCTCAATTACCCATTTTAAATTATTTTTTTGATGAACTGATCGTACATGATGGTTAAGATCATACAGTACGATTGAGATCGTACGGTATGATCTTCAAAAAATATGATATTCTAACTTTCACTCTCCCGTGTGTGTGGATGATTGCCAAGCCAGCATACACCTTTTACAAAGATTTTGACTTAAGGAAAATAAAAATAAATAAACAAAAATACAAACTCTTGTAAACATCAAATCTAGTCAACCCAGTCTTGAGTCTTGATCCTTTGTTAATGATGGTACATGATGTACTTGAAATGTTAGTATGTATAAGACAAATATGCAATAACAATACTAGGAGAATAAAAGTAAAATTCAATAATATTTATAATCATCAAATTCATAAGCTCAAAATTTCGAATTGCAACATTTAAGGCAGTCAAATATTTGATAAATGATTTATGATCAAGAGGATCAATATTGATTGTGCAATGTAGTGCTTTAGATTTTGGTCAAATAAATCAAAATGCTTATCTCAAAATGCCTATAAATAGAGCTTCATTCCAACAGAGAGGAGGTTCAAGAGTTGAGAAAATTAAAAAACTCTCTTGTATTTTTTGATTGTCACTACCGATTACCACCTCCAACAATCGTCACTATAATCATTAGACTTATGTTAGTATTTTATCTTATTGTTTGGGTTTTAACTATTTGCCTGTAAACACTTGATTTAGGTTTTGTTTGAGACGACTTTTTTATTGCTGTCTAAAGCAGCTTTCTAGTATAAAAATTTTTATACTAAAAAACTGTTTTAAAAAGCAGTAAGAAAGCTGTTCCAAATGAAGCCTTATTTTTATAAGAAAATAGAGAAATTGCATTGTAATTATGCCCATCATCTTCAATTGTGAGGAAGAGAGGCTTATTGTATGTATCTGTTACTCAATAGCGAATTATTATAATTGAGTCGGGCTCTATAATTTTTCTATCTTTTGAGTATTGCACGTACAAAAAATGTCTCTTATAATTTTTTTTATACATGCTCAATTTTTATGAATAATTAAAATGTTAAACATCAGCTCTACCACTTTTATTTTTGGGTTTCACGTGTGAAAAAAAATTAGTCTCCTATAATAAAGTTTTATACAAGCTAAGTTTTTATAAATAATTAAAATGTTTACTTCAACCCTATCCTCGTACGTTTTGTACTAAGTATCAATAGTTAAATGTGAAACGCATTAACATTTTTAAAATATAAACATCCCGATTTTTTTTTTTTTTTCCATTTTTGTTAAACTTTTCCCTCACTTATTTCTCAGCCAATCTCTCAGGGCGTGCAGAATATTTTATTAAATTAAAAAGGCCCACCTGCTTTTGTTCGCCCAAGCTATTCTCGATTTTCCTTATTTTTTTCCGTCCACTCCATTAGCGACTGGGAGGAGATGCTTTTGCGGCCGCAGCTCATCTCTGCTACTCTCAGCACTACTGAATTGCTTCGACCCATTTCGATCCGTTGCCTGCCCGGTTCCAAAAATGCTAATTTGATCTCCAGGTCTTCGTCGAGAGGCCGATTGGTTGTTAGAATGGGGGTTTCCGATAGGGAAAGTGTGGTGGAGCTGGCCAGAGTCGATCGTTTTGCTATAGGCGATGTAGTCGAAGACACAGGTGGTGGGGAAGCAGTGACGATTTTGAGGAGGGAGCGGGCGTCGCCAGACTTCGAAGCCACTCTGAATCGATCTGTATTTTTTCTTGTTGGAATTTTCCAATTCAAGTTTATTATTATTTGGTTTGTTGAAAGGTAGGTGCAGAATTAAAGTAAAAAGTGCATGTAAAACAATAGGAATTTGCGCCATGGGGAATGAGTTTATAAATCCATTCAATGAGAAGAAACCTGAAATTGGAGCATACGACATTTCCTCTGATTATCGGAGTTATATGAAAGCAATGAATAACTTTTTTTTAAATGCTAAAATAAGAATTCTAGGAAATGATCATGAAGCCATAAGTCATTCAGAACAAAATTTTCTTCTGGATTTCTACTCGAGAAGAAAATTTTATGGTAGAATTGGATGTTCTTCCGGTTGAAATCGAGGATAAATTTAAGGCTTGGGTAGATCTAGCCCAAAGTTTGTAAATTATCTGAACCAAAAATACTGAAGGTGCAATTTCTCCTATACTACATTATTGAATTACAGGTTTCATGGATCCTGAAATGGACAGTTAAAGAGGAAAAATCCACTTAATAAATTGTCTTCATAGAAGCTTTTTAATTAACAGCTGTCTAAAATTGAAGTTAAAATTCATAGCAATGTTAGTATTATTAGTTTCCTCTTTGTCATTCCATCACATAGGTTTCAAGCATTAAAAACAAATTAATGTAACATTTACAATTTTTTTGGTCCACCCACTAATTAAAAGACTAATGCTAGCAAAAAAATCATTAATGTCGAATCCAGAAAGTAAATATTTTAAAATGTTTATTTTACAGAGGAACACAAACATGTCAACTTTGCAAACAAGAATTGAAATGTCGAGCACAAAAATATTTAGTGGCTATTTGTTTTAACTTTTTTTTTCATTAACTTTTTAATTTGTTGTTGTATCTTGTACTTTTTATCAGTTCATTTTTCATATAGTTGCTTAAAAAATTGATACAAAGTAAATGTAGTTAAACGGACTACATTTTTTTTCCACACTTTAGGTTACTTTATTCGGAACCAAGCACTCCCTCAATTGATTCTTTCCATATTCCTTTTATTTACTTTAATACAACATCAACAATCACCTTGATCATGCACGGATCAAGATGCATATTTGAATTAGAAACTTCCAAATTAAATTTAGGATCATCCGAACTCTAATTTTAGCAAATTTATACTCAAATTAACTCTTCAATGAGAGGAACTCAACGATACAAAGAGTGGTCCAATCCGAGTCTAAATGAGCCCAATCGAGCACTTGAAGTGTGATTGAAAACTTCAAGGCATTAATTGGATGACCAAATGATCCCTAAATATTGCATGCTTATAATCGAATCGAGCATCTTGATGAGATGAATCCAGAGAATTCAAGTTCATTTAATTCTGACATTATTATGATAATTAAATGTTGAAAGAATAGTCTATGATTAAGGGAATCAACATGGGCCATCCGATAGAGTGTTCCGGATTTTGACTATATTTACATGGCATGTCACTCAAAAAATAAATCTATAGATAGGCCTCCACTCTTTAATAAACAGGGATTGGACCTAGGGCTTAGGCTTTGGCTTGAGATTCAAAAGAACTCTGAGGCTCTAAGGATCTTGGAGAGCCACCATCAGGCCATCATCCAACTGTCGTTATTGGGCCATTGTCCAATTATTGCTGTTGGACCAATGCTCAACTGCCGCGTCAGACCAACACTTGACCGCTTTCATCAGACTAATGCTCGACCTTTGTCGTTGCACAATTGCCCAACATCGTCGTCGAATAATAGCCTGGTGCTGCCACTTCCGAATCATTACCTACAAGCCACCATTAGACTACTACTTGATCGATGTTGTTGGAACACTTCTTGAAGCAACCGTCAAGCTACCGCCCCACCAGTACCTTCATAATATTGCCTGATCGTCATCATCGCATCACAGTCCTATGCTACTATTGTCCGACTACAGTACTTTGCCCAACTTCGCCCAACTATAGCCCTTCGAAAACCTTCGCATGATTACAATCCTTTGAACAACATTGCTCGGCTACGGTCCTCCATCCTCTATCGCCCAGCTATGGCCTTTCAACTTTCGTCGCCCAACTACAGCCCTCAGACAAGGGCCGACTTTGGCCCTTAGAACATCATTGCCCGACTACGGCCCTTAGACCACTGTTGCCCTACTTTGGCCTTCGACTACCATCACTCAACTTCAACCCTCTGACCACTATTACTGACTTCGGCTCTCCAACCAATTTCGCTCGAATTCGGCCTCTCTAATCAACATTGCCCGATTTGGGTCCTCCAACAATCATAGCTTGACTACACTCCTCTCACCATCATTGCATGACTACGGGCTCTTGACCTTCGACTACAGGTTGTTGACCTTCGTCGCTCGACTACTGTCCGCCAACCTCCATCGCCCGACTACGATCCTTCGACCTCCGTCGCTCGACCATAGTCCTTCAGCCTTAGGTGCCCAATTATTGGCTGTCAACCATTGTCGCCTGATTTTGCATTGCTAACTGTCGTTGCTCGATTGGGCTGCCGACCACCGTCGCCCAACTATGGGCCACTGACTAACATCGATTGAATCCAGTCTGGCCACCTCCATCCCCCGACTACGGTCATGACATCAGTTGCCCGACTACGGTCTGCTTGACCTCTATTGCTGATTATGATCCTTCGACCGCCGTTGCTTGACTACGACCCTCCGACCATTGTTGCTCGATTACGACCCTTCCAAGCACTCTCACCTTACTACAATCCTCTAACCTCCATTGCATGACTATGGTTCTCTTATCCTTGTCGCCCGATTACGGTCCTCTGACACCTATCACTTGATTATGATCCTCCGACCATTGTGGCTTGAATACAATCCTGTGAGCACCTTCATCCAATTACGCTCATGTAACCAACGTCGCTCGACTAAGGTCCTGTGACCTCCTTTGCCCAACTATGGTCCTTTGAACACCCTCACTTGGATATGATTTGTCGACCTTTGTCGCTTGATTATGGTCCTCCGATGGCCCTACTATGGTCCTTTGAGCACTGTTGCCTGACTACGGTCATTCGAGCATCATCGCCCAACTAAGGTCCTCCGACCACCAACTACGATCCTCCAACTACCATCGCTTGATTATAGTCCTTCGGCCTCTAACACCCAATTATAGGTCATGTAGTTGCTGACCATCGATGTACGACTATAGGCTGCTGACATTGCCTGATTACAGTCCTCCCACCAGTGTCGCCTAATTATGGTCCTTCAATTAGCGTAGCCCGACTACATTCGTTTGAGCTCTGTCGCCCAACTATCACTATCGCTCAAATATGGTCCTCCGACCACTATTTATGATTGGCTTATTATGGACAAATACCCTTCCTAAATGCAACCATAATCTAATCTTTCACATTTAAGTCAATACGTTGGGCGACAGAGCTCAGACGATCGTTAGGACCATAGTCAAGCGACAAAGGTCGACAGTCAGGACCATATTGTTTTGTTCTAATATTTCACATTTAAGTCAATGTGTTGGGCAACAAAGCTCAGGCTCGATTCCATACGTTGGCTACATTGTATGGGTGATGATTAATATTTTCACCAAACGGCAATGGGATGTCACCATTTTTCCTAAATTAATTATGATCCTCCGACTACAATCGTCTGAGCTCTGTCGCCCAACTATCACTATCTCTCAAATATAGGATGTAACATTCAACTTTTAGAGTCTGGTTCTCTGATCACCATCACCCGAGTAATAGTCATTCAACCACCATCACTCATTTATGATTTTTTCAACTACTGTCACTTAACTATAGTCCTTCGACCACTGTCGCCGACCACTATTCTTCATACTATCATTACAATCTTCTGACCATTAGACCTAGCTACTCGCCTACTAACTACATCACCTACCATCGCTAGCAATGCCAATGCACACCAATTCATCAACATCAACTTTGACTCCTAACATTAGGATTTATGCTAGATTTTTTGGTCTCTGATTTTCTCTTCTCAAAGATGTACGACCACACAAACATCAAATGATATATTAAAGACAGCTGCTATGCCACAAGGTTTTTCTAACTTCAACCACATAATATATTTTTTACATTTTATCAATGCCTTCCTCCGAGGAAGGACATTATTTTTTATTGATGACAAAAACTAATGGAATCATTTTAATTGAGCAAGGCTCTTTGATTTTTTTCTTTCCCGAGTTTTTCACGTAACACTAGTGTCTCTTACAATTCTTGCACTTATCTCTTATCTGTATGTGTTAAGCTTCTTAATCTACATCAAGAAGGGGAGGATACCTTTTTAGTAGGTGTGGACTCCTTAAACAAGAAGGGGAAGAAGAGAGATTAGAAAAGGAAGAAAGCATAAATCTTATTTTTAGGTTTACATGAACCGGTTTTGGGTTTAATGGAAGTTTAGACCAGTTAGTTTAATACAAGAAAAATAAAATGACTAAAAATGAGTTTGTGACCAATTGAATGCTAAAATAAATTGTTAGAGCACTCATTTTGTAAGCAGGAGGTCTTGTGTTCAAGTCTCAACGAGATCACTATTTATTAAGCTTCTTGATCTACATCAAGAAGGGGAATGCACCTTTTGAGTAGGTGTAGACTCCTTAAGGAAAAAGGGGAAGAAGAGAGATTAAAAAATAAAGAAAGCAAAAATCTTATTTCCTCCATTCAATTACAGCATTTGGGATCTATTTATAGAGGTTTATATGAATCAATTTTGGGTTTAATAGAAGTTTAGATCAGTTGGTTTAATACATGTAAAATAAAAGAATTAGAAATTGGTTTGAGACTTATTTAATGCTGGAATAAATAGAACCACTAGGTTATAGCCAATCGGTTATTGTAGTATTCCCAATCTTTGAAAGATTTGCTTCTTTCTTCTTTTATGATAGACTTGAAGTATTTTATTATGTTGATGCCAATTTTCTAAATTATCCACCCATTCTTGACATTGTTGCTGTATTGTCTTTGAATAAAAAAAATATTGTTGCTTAACACTCTCATCGCCATGAAAATCAATCTTATTCTCAAGGTTGAGAGATGAAAAAGAAGCATAAAGAGCTTTCATGCGTAACCATTGGCACCAAGTCGCCCCAGGTCCTTCAAGATGAAAGGAAGCTATTCTAACACAATGTTAATAATGAGTGTTGTAAAAATCGAAGTATTCCTATGCTTTAAAGGTCCATGTTTTGACGTTGAATCCATTAAAATGAGGAAGTTCAATTTTGATTGATTTAAGAAAAGTGAAAATTGAAGGAGACGGTGGCGGCTGTGGAGAAGAGATTCAATAGGCGGAACCAAGGATGCCAGCGGAAGAGGAAGGATCTTGATGGAGTGGAGGAGGTGGGCGTTCAATACACAAACTATCAAATTTATTATCAATAGAATGCATGAAATCATCGAATTGTTTACGTGATGAGGCAATGGGGGCAAATTGAACATTGATTTGTTGTAGAGATTTTTGGATTTCAGAGAAGTGTAATTCTTGATTGGTTTGCATTGTTCGAAGAGCTTATGCCAAATCTGCATTTTTCATGTTGAGAGGACTTTGGTGGCTTCTGAAAGGGAAATAAAAGATGTGGTTCTTGATAACTAGAATCATGACCTGATAGAATCTTGAAAGAAGAAAGAGTAAATTGCAAGAATTTTTTTTTGGAAGGAGAATCAAGATCTTGATGCTGAAATGAGTTTTCAAAGCTAGCTGAGGTGATGAGCTGGTGGAGCGAGGCAGAGAACCAAAAGGCTGCGGGCTTTAATGATGAGATTAGTACCTTTTGCTGGTTCTTGATGCTGAAAAAGGAAGGCTGGAGGCAGATTCTTTCAAAAGCGGAAGCTGATGACAGATCTTGAGTTGAAATGGATAGCTATTCTTGAGAAAAATAGTAGATAACTGAGGTAGGCTGCTCTTGGTGAGGCTGAAGGTAGCACGATGATGCATCTTGCAAGTAAAAAACAGTAAGTAGGTAATAAGGAAAATGCAGAAATTCAAAGAATAGGGATGAAATTTGATTATCTCTTCAACAAGAAAGAAAGATACAATTGATATACTATTTAAGAGGTAGATCAGCTCTCCCATAAATCCTAGATGCTGCTAGGAAGCTCTCCAAATAAAATTGCAGCAAACACAGATTATCTCATGCCCTAGCCCTAGACAAAACTTTCTCTTAAATAGCCCTAGCACACATTATAATACTTTTATAATTAGAAAAAAAAGCCCTAGCACACAATAGCACAAATAGAACCTTCCTAAACAGTATAAACATAATTTAGGAATCATTCCTAAATAATTAAAACCTTCCTAAACACAATAAACATAATTAGGAAACCTTCCTAAATAGCTCCCCTTGATTTCTCCTCCTTCCATAATGCATGACAGCTCTCCTGGGACCCACAAGGCTGGCCGAACCCTCCCCTTGGCTCACTTTCTGATTCCGCCCAACGCCCCTCCTGCATAACAATACTCCTCAAAAGCGCACATTGTCCTCAAGGTAAAAGAATGAGAATTGTCTCATGATCATCTCATATAGCTCCCATGCAACTTTATTTTTTAGGTCGGGCTTGTACTGGATCTTAAAGTCATAACCCAATAACTTGAAAAGCCACCGTTGATGCTCCTCTGTCACCATCCTTTGTTTGAGCAGGAACTTCAAACTTCTCTGGTTTGTCCTGATTATGAATTGTTACCCCAACAGGTAAGGATGGCACTTTTGTATTGACAACACTATTGCCATCAACTCTCTTTCATACATCGACTTCAGCCTGGCCCTAGCAGTCAACACCTAGTTGAAATAAATTATGAGTCTCTGACTTTGCATGAGGACTGCCCCCAACCCATAGCCTGATGCATCTGGCTCCACTAGAAACGGCTTGCTGAAATCTGGTAGTGCTAACAAAGGTACACTCGACATGGATTTCTTTAGCTGCTCAAACTCCTGGATGGCTGCCTCCCCCTATTTGAAACTATCCATCTTTAGTTGCTTTGTCAATGGACATGCTATAGAGCTATATCCCTTTGCAAACTTCATGTAGCATTATGTGAGTCCCAAAAACCTCCTCAACTCCTTCAGGGTTTTAGTAAGGGTCATTTCAACATCTCCTTGATTAGTTTCTTAATTTCACCCTTCTGAATCTGTGGGTATTAGTAGGGTCGAAAACTAATAGTGGATACCCCTTTTTCTGGTTGATGACATACTCATGCTACCTTGGGTGAGGTAGGCCTTGAGGCAGCGGGAACACCTTACTGAATTGTTGTAGGGATGACTGGACTATCTCTGGAACCTCCTGCTCCTTCTACAATTCCACCAAGTAGCCCAACCCTGCCCTATATCGCTTTGACCATAGTTTAGAGTGAATCCATGGTTCTGCACAAGCTGGCATCTCCTCGCAGCACCACCTTCCCCTCCACTTGAATCTCCATCGTTAAATATTTCTTGTCCACCTTTGTTTCCCCCATCGTCTGTAACCACTTCATCCCTAAGATCACATCTGCGCTTCCCAAATCCAAGGGAAGAAAATTATCCATCATCTATAGGCCCTGGAGTATTAGAACCGGTCTCTTGCAAATCCCCCTGCTCCTCTCCACCTTATTGTTCCCATCATGACTCCAAAGCTCCCTGTATCCACCAACTTCGATCCCAACTGGTCTACGACTCGGTTTGAGATGAAGTTTTGAGTAGGTCCGCTATCCACTAAGACCACTAGTGGCTGCTCCATGATCTGTCCCTTCAGTTTTATGGTGTGATTTGGAGTAAATCCCATCACTAAATTAGGGGACACTTCTGCCACACTAAGGTGTAGGAGCTCTCCTCCCGCTTCTGCTTCCTCCACTAGATCCTAGCTGTTGATCCCCTCCTCATCACAAATCATAAGGACCTAGAGTATGTGGTCCTTGCACCAATGGCTTGGTGCATAATTCTCATCACAACGGAAGCAAAAACCCTTCACTCTCTTGTCTTGCATCTCTGCCTATGTAAGGCACTTAAAGTTGTCCTCGGGGTGAACTCCCCCACTCTTCTCCCTCGGTGCCTCCTGCTGAATTGACACCATTTAGGTTCTCGGTGCCAGTGAAGTCGAGGTACTTCTGTAAGAGCCTCCTACTACTCCGCTCGTATCGATCATCTTCATCTCTCTCTGATCCTCCACTATCTCGGCTAGCTCCATTGTTTCCTTCAACCCTCTCAGTCTCATTAATCAGAGGTCTGCTCATATGTCAGGTTTGAGACCCTTCATGAAATTTCTCTAACACTGCCTCTGAGACTCCCCTCAATTGCCCCGATAGCAACTCAAATCTCTCCCTATACTCCATGATGGTCCCTTCCCGAGTCAAGGCAAGAAATTGCTCGTATAGGTCTCATTCCTTAATGGCTCGAAAATGTTCCAGCAAGCAATCCTTAAACTCCTCCCACGAACGATTTTCAAATCATTCTTGTCGATGATGAATGGCGCATCATGGCGCAAAGTTCCCTGTGGAGCCATGGCGCATAGCACACGGCGCGGCGCGCGCCATTTTGAACACGGTGCAAAATAAAAAATATTTATAAAAATTATTATATGAATCATATTTTAGAGTATTAATCAAATTAGGTAAGGCTTGATTGAATATATTTGTGGTTCAAATTCCAAACAATTAAAGTGACGTTCAAGTTCGTCCAATATTTCTACTAAAATAAAGTCTACATAAAGTCTAATAAAACTTAACTAAACTATTTTAATCATATCAAATAGTTTTAAAATTAATTTTAGAAATTAAAATATATAAATATTCAAACTATTTATAATTATATTAAAAAAACCATAAAATTCAAATTGCGCGCAGCGTATGCTATTGCGCCATGCACCATTACGCACACATGGCTCAAATGGTGCGTGCCAACTTGAACATGTGCGCCGCGCCATGCAACTGGCGCCGTACGCTATGGCTCGTGCCATTTTGCGCCATTGATAAGTATGATTTAAATATCTAGCCTCCCTCCATTGGAACCAGGCAAGGGCTTTTCCTTCTAGACATAGCCTTACGGCTGTAAGCTTCTCCTCCTCTCTTGACCCATTCATCATGAAATATCTCTCCACCCGGTATACTCACCCATGGGCATCCTCCCCTTCGAATACCGGCATCTTCAACTTCCTCATCCTAGCATTTCCACCGCCCCAATAGCTTCTTCCTCTAGTATAGAAGTTGTCATGATCCCTCCATGTTTCCCCCATATATCGAGGTGGGAATCTCACATTTCTTCCACCCATCTCATATGACCCGATCCCCATGGTTCGGCTTGTCCCCCTCCTTCTCTAGTTGTCCACTTGCCTTGCCCAAAAGACCTCCCATAGTGGTCGACCATCCCACTATCTCTGCCACGAAACTCCCTTTCCTACTATCCCCCTATCCGAAAACCCTATTCTGCCCTTATTGGAGCCCTAGGATGTGTCTCTTGACCCCGTCCTTCTCCGATGGCCCACTTCCCTTATCTGAAATGCCTCCCATTGTGGTTGGCCACCTTACCACCTCAACCAAAAAATTCCCTCATTGCTGTCCCCTCATCCGAAAACCCTGATCTGCCCCTTATCGGAGACCCAGGAGGTGGCTCTTGATGAAAGAAACTCTCCTCATTGAACTCCTCCCATCCGATCTTCTTTCCCTTCAATTCGGCCAATGGAATCCTATTCAAATCTTGATTAGGGTTAGCCATCGGAACTGCCGGTGGAGTTTTTGATTGTATCTCCAAGAGCTTCCTCATCATCTCCTTCAACCCTCCAAATCAATTTTCCATGGATGAAAACTCCTTTCATAGTTGAAAAATCTTCCTTTGATGGTTGAGAACTTCCCCTCCATCTCGGATTTGATTTGCTCCACTTTGCCTTTCAATGCATCCATCTTTTGTGCTCCCATCTCTCTGAAAATCTCGCTCTGATACCATTTTGATACGTCTTGGAAGTAAAAACAGCAAGTAGGCAATAAGGAAAATGCAGGAATCCAAAGAATAGGGCTGAAATTTGATTATCTCTTCAATAAGAAAGAAAGATACAATTGATCTACTATTTGAGAGATATATCAGCTCTCCCATGAATCCTGGACGCTGCTAGGAAGCTCTCCAAAATAAAACTACAACAAACATAAATTATCTCATGCTCTAACCCTAGACAAAAGTATCTCTTAAATAGCCCTAGCACACAATAACACAAATAGAACCTTCCTAAATAGGATAAACATAATTTAGGAAACCTTCCCAAAAAATTAAAACCTTCCTAAATAGCTCTCCTTGATTTCTCCTCCTTCCATAATACATGACAGCTCTCCTGGGCCCAACAAGGCTGGCCAAACCCTCCCCTTGGCTCCCTCCCTGATTCCGCCTAGCCCCCCACCTGTCGTAACACATGACTGCTGGTTGTAGAGAAGAAAAACTTGAGGCTGAAGATAGGTGGGCAGATTTGCTTCATTCTTCTTCTATGATAGACTTTAGGTATTTTATTATCTAGATGTTGATTTTGTAAATTGTTTACTCATTCTTGATATTGTTGTTGTACAATATTTGAATCTAAAAAATATATTGTTGCCTAACACTCCTATTGTCATGAAAAACAATCGTGTCCTCAAGGTTGAGAGATGAAAAATATGCAGAAAGAGCTTTCATGCGTAATCATTGGTACCAAATAGCTACAGGTCCTTCAAGATGAAACAAAGCTATTCTAACACGATGATAATCTGGAGTGTTGTGAATATCAAAGTATTCTTGTGCTTTAAAGGTCCATATTTCAATATCAAATTTATTAAAGTGAGGAAGTTCAATTTTCATTGATTTAAGAAAAGAGAAAATTCAATGAGACGGTGACGGCTGTGGAGAAGGGATTCAATCGGCGTGATGCTGGCGGAAGAGGAAGGATCTTGATGAAGTGGAGGAAGTGGGTGGCCAATGCACAAACTATCGAGTTTCTTGTCAATAGAATGCATGAAAATATGAAATTGTTAAAATGATGAGCCAATTGAGGCAAATTAAATATTAGCTTGTTGTAGAGATTTTTGAATTTCAGAGAATTGTAATTCTTGATTGGTTTGCATTGTTCAGAGAGCTTATGCTAAATTTGCATTTTTCATTTTGAGATGTCTCTGGTGGCTGCTGAAAGGGAAATAAAAGATGTGGTTCTTGATAACAAGAACCATGATTTGGTAGAAACTTAAAAGAAGAAAGAGTAAATTGCAAGAATTGGATTGTCTTTGGAAGAAAATCATGATCTTGATGCTGAAATGAGTTGCCAAAAGCTAACTTAGGTGATGGCCTGGTGGAGAGGCAGAGAACCGAAAGGTTGCAGGCTTTGGTGACGAGATTACCTCCTTTACTAGTTCTTGATGCTGGAAAGGAAGGTTGACAGTAGATTCTTTGGAGAGCCGCAGCTGATGGAAGATCTTGAGTTGAAATGGAGAGCTGTTCTTGAGAAAATTAGCAGACAGCTGAAGGCAGCACGGCTTCTGGCTGTAGAGAAGAAAAACTGGCGGGATAGGAGGTGAAAAATTATGGGTTGTGGTGGAAGAGAGAGGTGGCTAGAGGCTGAAAGAAGTAGGCTGGGGTGGAGACTGCTGGGTGACTGAGGTAGAAGGTGGATATGTGAGTTTGATCTAAACGTGAGCACCATTTGTTAAGCTTCTTGATCTACATCAAAAAGAGGAATACACCTTTTGAGTAGGGGAAGAAGAGAGATTAGAAAATGAGGAAAATAGAAATCTTATTTCATGAATTTTATTACAGCATTTGGGATCTATTTATAGAGGTTTATATGAACCGGTTTTGGGTTTAATAGAAGTTCAGACTAGTTGGTTTAATATAGGTAAAATTAAAAAAAAAAAACTAAAAATGGGTTGAGACTGATTTAATGCTGAAATAAAATTCAACCACGAGTTATTATTGCCTTCCGGTTGTTGTAGTGCTCCCAATCTTTGAAATATTTACTTCCTTTTCTTCTATGGTAGACTTTAAGTATTATATTATCTTGATGTTAATTTTCTGATTTGTTTACCTATTCTTGACATTGTTGTTGTACTATATTTGAATAAAAAAGAATAAATGGCTGCTTAGAAGTATGTGATAATCTTTGTGTAAAAATAAGATTTTAAACTCACTTTCTTTCAACTACTGTGAATGTTTTAGCATGCAACATACTTCATAGCAAATTTCTGAAGAAAATAATAAATGAAGAAAAGCGGTTTTATTTTATTTCATAACTCTGAGAGAAATATAAAAAGGTCTATTGGCAATGTTTTATTCTACATGATGTTTTTTGCCTAAGCAAGCAGCTTTGGATTTATTAGTTTCCTGTCTTTTTTGCAAACTTCTTTTCTAATGAGGTGTTTAGTATTTTAGTATGCATTTGTAAATCTTGATCAGTAGTATTGGAGCCATGAGATCATTAAAGGGAAGGTAAGCATGCTTGGTGCATGAAATTTTGATATATGCCACTGAACTATTTATCTTTAGCTCACCTATTAGAGTCAATAGTGAAGATTGGAAACACTAAATAATACTTATAACCTATTAGAGCCAATAGTGAAGATTGGAAGCACTAAAGAACACTTATAACCTTGAAAATCTAACATAGATCAAATCATTCTGATTGTTATGCATGACTTTAATCCAATATGTTTCTGTAGGATTAGTAATAAAGTTAATCCCTATTCTTAATTATAGGTTTAACCTTATTCTACTTGGAGAGCTGATTTGGATTTGACTAGCTTTGTTAGATTTGGTCATTTGTTTCGGCTAACATGATCATGTAAACAAGGAAAATACTGTTTGTTGGACATAATACTTCATGCATAATTTCAAGGTAATCTTGAACCAGACAGCAGATTTGTCAGGTGGTGGGCAGCTGTGGATTTTTTTCTCTTGAAAGTTGGCAAAAAATGACGTTGAATTTAAAGTCTAATTGCAATGTTATTCCTGATAAAGATGGCTAATTAGGTTATTTATTTTCTTACTTTACCAGAGCAAGTGGCTTGTGGCTGCTCTATTTGGTCTTGTCATTCTTTGGAAGCACGATGCAGAAGCTTTATGGGCTGCAATGGGATCGGTGATGAATGCATGGTTATCAACTATACTAAAGCGGCTATTGAACCAAGATAGGCCATCTGCATTGAGATCTGATCCTGGAATGCCTTCTTCACATGCCCAATCAATCTTCTATGCGGCAGTTTTTTCAGTTGCTTCATGTAAGCTTCTCATGCAACTTTAGCACTATATATTGCAATTATCTTAATGCATTAACCTAGGGTTGTTAAGGCTCTTGAACAGTCACTTCAATAATTGTTGGTTTCTCTTGTGGATTGATCTTAATCTACATTATCATCATTAGCCTTATCCCAAATAGTTGAGATCCTGACTTTCCATATGTTCTCATTAAGTGCAGCTTAATGCGTTTAATCCATTCTTTACAGATTACTTTGAGCAAATGCTATCCATGTAACTTTAGATCTATGTCTTTTCTTTTGTAATCCCATTACAGTAGTTTTATCAACTCAAATATTGGTGCAGATTTCACTTTTTATTGTACATGATCAAACCACCTAAGTTTACTTTTAATTAGTTGAACTCAATAGATGTCAATTCAATCGTTCATTATATATAATCATTTTTAAATTTATCATTTATAATTTTGTCAGTATCTAAATTTTCTCATTTTCTGTCATCCTTAAATTATATCAATGACCGTTTTACTGCTCAACATCTAGATCAATCTAACATCATCAACTTAAAGTATGGTTTTATGACATTTATCTTTCAGCATCTTTAGAAAATTAGGTTTCCTGATTCCTAAAAATTGCCAAAAATAGCTAAACAAATGTTATGAAAAAATTTCTTGACAATTTAGTGGTGTTATCTACAGGTTAACTAACAAAGAAAAAAGGATGAAAAGGAAAATCGAAGAGCCGAATCTCCGAACCGGCCCCACTTCATACGGTTCGACGCCCAAACGAGGCATCTCCTCGCTACTATAACTCCTCTTCAATAACTCATTGATAAAAGGAGAAGAAACGGAACAGAAAAACTTACCCTCTATTCAATCACATTCGCGAACAGCCCCCGTAGACCACACTTCACGTAATCAGCCCTTCCACGCTGGAATCTCGATCCCGCCGAGTACCCAAGCCGCTCGTGTAACCTCACTCTCGTTCGACTTCCCTGTACCTTGCCTCTATCCGCTTCAACCCACATGGACTCAAGCGCCCTGTCCTTTCGCACTCCTTCAACCCGCACGGAACTGAGCGCCCAAGCCCAGCCTTTGCTCACAACCCACCCAACCCTTTGTCCGATTTGCGAACGCCTGTCCAACATCCTCAAGTTAGATCAATCCCACACACCTAGCCCTCCGCTTGCCTTCCTGTCTCCGGCTTCAACCCCCGTAAGTAGCTGCACACACCTTTCGTCTAATCACACCTGTAAGCACAAAAGAATCGTGCGATTACCTCCGCCCGTTAATTATTGGCCCTACTTTCATCACACGACAACACTTATATGAAAACTTTCTATTTGCTAGTGTGGTCCTCTGTTTGCACCTACAGAACTTATCTATTTCAATTCTCTTTTAATTAATAAAGAGAATTAATGCTCTATTTATTCAAAACATAACAACAAAAAAATGACTTGCTTTTAAATAAGCAGTATTGATTTAAGCAATTAAATTGTTGTATAATTTCTGTAATAAGCAATAGGTGTTGTCAATTTAGAAAACAAAAATCCTGTGCCATCGATCTTTGATTTGGGCAGAAGAATTATAAATTCGAAGACCTTACATAGTTGAATCTTTGATCTTGGTGAGTGGAGGATTTAAATTCGAAGACTTGCGCCGTGATTTTTAATCCGGGCGGATGATTTCAATTTTTGAAGACCTGTGTCATTGATTTTTAATCCGGGCAAATGAATTCGCTAAATGGAAGACTCTATGCCTCGATCTCTGATCCGAGTAGAATGGTTTTAGATACGAAGACCCTGAGCCGTTGATGTCTGATCCTGGTAGGAAGAAATAACGACAAATGCCATCTCGACCTCCCCTGAGGAGAGGGGATGCCAGGAGGTTACCGAAATTGCCTCAGAAATTATTTAATTAGAGAGCAATTAAAATTTAATTTTGATTGATTAACCAACCGATTAAATTTAATTAAAATTAATTGATTAATGAAAATCAATTAATTGAAATAAGATTAATTAATGAAAATTAATCAATTAATGAAAATTAGTTGATTAATTAAAGTTAGTTAATTAAAATTAAATTGGTTAACTAAAATCAATTAATTAACTGTTTGAAATTAATTAATGAAAATCCATTAGTTAATTAAAATTAATTAATTAATTAAAACTAAATTAATTGATTGAAATTAATGAATTAATCAAAATTAATTGATTAGTTAAAATTAATTAATTGCAATTAATTGCTTAATTGAAATTAATTAATTAATATTAATTGAAATTTATTAGTTAGTTTATTTAAAAATCTAAGAGCAATTTAAAATTTGAGGGTAGTGAAAATTCGAGAGCAATAAAATTTAAAAATAATCAATTGGTTAATTAAATTTTAATTTATTAAATTAATAAATTAATTATTTAATGTGGAGAGAGCCACTTTGATAGGTGAGGATTTTCTGTTTAATTAAAATAAAAAAATAATAGAGCAGTTTCCACTAGTTAACATGTACAACTCAACACTGAAACTCACAAACACTTTGCTCTCCAAACTCTGTACAAAACTCTCGAACTCAACGCACCCTACAAACTCTTTAACTCAAACACAAAACTCACAAACTCTTAAACTCTGCTCTCCAAACCCTACAAATCCTCTAAACTTTGAATCAATATGAGCTCATGCAATAAGCAAAGAAAATTCATTAGCATCAAAATTAAATTAATATCAAAATAAATGCTAAAGCAGGAAAAAGAACAAGTACTATGCTAACTACAGATAGAAAGTAGACCAGGCTACTCAAATTAGAACAGACTACTGGTAAAGTAACTACTAATACAGTTTACAGTACTGAAAAAAAAAAAGTTGGGTAAAGTACTGAACTATTAAAATAGGAAAATAAACTACGAGATGACCAAGAACAAGCAGCGGCGGTAAATAGAACTCCACAACTAGAAGAAGTTGAGGAGGAAGAAGTTTAAGAGGTTGTAAGGAGATAGCAATTGAAAATATAATTTATGCAATAAAAGAAAGATAAAAAAATCCATCATTTGAATACTCATCTTGATGAGATGAGTAATATAATGAAACAATTGTTTAGACAATTTGGCATGATGGCTACAACTAGCCAACCACTAGTAGCAAATTCTCAAGGAAATGTTCAAATTACTCTTAATGTACTGGTCACTCCTGATAGAAGATTAGAGGAGTTATAGGAGCCAACATTGATAGCTCCTAAAGAAGACAAAATAATAAGCAAAGCTCAAATTGAAAACCTCATCAGCCAAAAGGTTAAAGCTGTTATTGCTTATGAAGCTGCCAAAATCATAGTGGGAAAAGATCGCTCATATCCGATAGAATATGACCAAGAGAAGTATCCAAAAGGATATGCAGTGCCAAAGTTCAATAGATTTGATGGTACTGTAAATCCTCGTCAACATCGTCAATATCTGGCGCAATTTAAAGCTACCTGTGGAAATACAGGCAGTAATGAGGCTCTATTATTACGCCAATTTGTCAATAGCCTAATAGGTACAACTTTTGAGTGGTATGCTGAGTTATCTAACGACTCAGTATGAATATTCACTGAATTAAAGACGATATTCATTAAAAGATTCGTCAGTGTAACAAAGAAGGTGACTATCGCTGACCTCGCTCTTGAGAAAAGGAAAAGAGAGGAATCAGTCACCAAGTACATAACCAGGTGGAGAAATCTCAGCATGAAATATGAGCAACAGCTCACTGAAAAGCATGATGTTGAGCTATTGATGGGGAATATAGATGACCATATGGCTCCATATCTGACGATTGCTACAATCAATACTTTCAAAGAGTTACTGGATCGTATAGCTAAATTCGAAAGTTTACCCGGTGTAGAAGTGCTGACTTTAACTATAACAACAATCCGCTAGGGAAAGGAAAACATGTCAAAACATTTGATCCTAAAAGGAACGATGTGAATACTACATTCTAGTCTTCCTCCGACAAGAAAGAAAAAGGGGATTCAATGAATCCATCGAAAATGTTGAAACAAACAAAAGAAAGGCAAAATGTTTCTATTTTACAGGCGAAAATTAACAAACCGTATTCTTTCGAAAGGGAATGTACGGGAAAGATTTTTAGGCAAGCACTAAAGATCGGCCTTCAATTGCCAGAGTCTCGTCAACTTGAATAAGCTGACATGACTAATGATCCAAACTACTGTCCGTATCATATAGGATCGTAAGTCACCCAATCAAAGACTATTTCATATTTAAAGATTGGGTTAAAAAAACTATCAGAATGGTGAACTCACGCTTTCTAATTGTGCCCTTATTAATCCTAAGAGGGAGAAAACCAATGTTATCTCCTTTGTACCTTGCCAAAGCACAGAGGCCAAGAAAGGAAAAGCACTACAGGAAGATGAAGGTGGTTGGGAAATCTTTATCTCGTAGAAAACTAAACAAATGATGAATTTCTTATTGGCCATTGAAGGCATTCATCAGAAAAGTGTGCTAGAATTGGAAGTTGATCTAAGACTGCTTTATTTAAAGGATCTAGTTGCAAGGGGGTCAGTTCAAGCTAGAAGAAACTTTTTGAAATATTTCAAAGACCAAAAAGGAACGTATAATTCTGGATCAAAATCTCAGAAAGAAAAAGGAAAGAGATTAACGAGGCATAAAATTGTAATTCAATAATACATTGACTCCATCGATGAATACTAGTAACTTCCAAGGAGAACTGTCAGGCTAGATGAATACATGATTGATTTATATCTTGACTTGAAATCAGAAAAGGAAGAGAGTATTATAATCGGGACTTGCCGATTTATAAATAAACGAGGCGGAAGGGCTGCGAGAGGATACTATGCGCCTCTTACTATCCATAAAGCTGATGTGAAAATGTCTTCTAAGAAAGTACATCATACACCAGCACCTTTCACTGATTCAAATAAAGAACTACCTTTCCCTGATGAAGAAAGTGATAATAAAGGTAAAAAGACACTTAAAGAAAAATGTCAAAAACTCGAAAGCAGTTCAGATTCAAAGGAAGTTGAGAATATGGAAACTTCAAAGAACTCTTAAGCTGAAGCTAGTTCATCTTCAGAGGTGACACAAATCAACTGATAAGTGGAAAGCAAATTCCTCCACCTCAAAAGAAAACAAAGGATAAGGGAAAGAACATTCAACTTAACAAAGCTACTATTCTACAAGATTCCCTTAAACCCAAAGCAGCTAGTGCAAATGTGGATTATAATAGATTATCCTATCTCCGTAAATTACCTATATTGCTGAGTATCTATGACGCCCTTCTTATGTCTAAGAACCTTCAGGAGACACTCATCAAAACGTTACAGAATCCAGATTAATACGAAGCGTTCTTCGCTGAGCAAAACTTGAAAGGTCTGTACACTCAAAATATTGACACTAACTTTTTGTGATGATGATCTGCTATTGGGGACAACAGATCACAATAGACCACTTCATGGTACTGTGGAGAGTAACAATATTGAAATAAATAGAATCTTAACTGATCCAGGTTCCTCTATTAATATGATGAGCCTCAAAATGCTCAAAAGTTTAGCCTTGGATGTTCAATATTTGACCAAAAGTACAGTCTTTTTGCAAGAATTTAGTGAACAAGGGCAGAGAATGCTGGGATCTGTAGTCTTTCCCCTAAGCTTCGAGGAGCTTTATACAAAGGTAAGATTTCGTGTAATTGATTATAACACGTCCTACAAGGCACTTCTTGGAAGACTATGACTCTATGAATATGGTATAGTGCCTTTGACACTTCATTAATGCATGAAGTACAACCAAGATGGCGAAGAACATCGTATCGATGGTGATGAGCAACGGTTCTCAGTACACGAAGTAAAAATCTACGATGATGCCAAGTATTTCGTAACGCAAAAGCCAAACAACAATATTCTTCCTAAAACCCAGGCTATTGTGCTTGATAAAGAAAAGTCGAAAGATAAAGGAAAGAATAAAATAAAACAAATTAAATCAATGCCTCATCTCGGCAGTGATTCTAAAGAAGAGGTTGATATCTCTGAAACCTTTAAACCTTTGAATAAAGGAAAAAGAAGTGAATTATCAAGGGTCCCTTTTGATTACGAATCTAATCATGCAAATAAGGTACGATGCAGTTCTTCGAGTAAACTGAGCATTGAAGAAGAAGAGGAATTTCTTTATCAACCAAAGGGTACTATAGAACTTAAGAATGAAGAAGACCTATGACCTAGTTCCTTATCTAAACATTTAAGGAATATGTTAATTTCGATGATAAGGATACCCGAGCATCAGATATCCACCAATATCATCAAAATAGTACCCATGCCTATGGCATATTTTAAAGCATTGACTATATTGTCAAATACACGTATAGAAGTGTTGAAGACTTATTACATTCATCCAAGGAAAGAATATGAACGTGATATCTCTTTCCACAAATCAAGAGTGATATTGAAATATATATCACATGAAATGGAATGGGAAATAGAAGAAGAAGAAATGATGCTAATTATTTCTCAATACCCTGTACTTATAATAAGAAGGTTGATTGAAAAAAATATCTTCTTTGTGCAAACAAACTCACAAGCCCGTCCTTTCAGAATCTCTGGTATAAAACATGCACAAAAATCTATTGGCAGAGGTTTGTATACAAGGTGGGGTCTTGGTTATCCTCAACATTCATATCTTACTCGAGCCATGATCTACAACATTACAGACAAAAATGAAAAATCGCTCAAGTCTGAAAATCAAACTGAAGAACTGATTTTAGATCTAAAAGAAGCTCTAAAAGAGTTTGAAGAAGGTGGTCAAGCTACGGTAGACGAGCTTAAAGAAATAAATTTGGGTATAGAAGAAGATCCCAAACTTATATTTCTCAGTGCAAATCTCTCGCAGGACAAAGCAGAGGAGCTGAGAATGTTACTTCTTGAATACAAAGACTACTTCGCTTGGAACCATACTGAAATTCCTGGATTATCACCAAAAGTGGCAGTGCATAAATTCTCCATCAATACCAGAATATTACCTGTCAAGCAAGCACCCAGGCAAATGCGACTTGAAATTGAAGAATAAGTTATTATTGAAACCAAGAAGCTTATTGAAGTTGGTTTTATTTGAGAAGAGAAATATGCTGATTGGATCACCAATATCTTTCCAGTAAAGAAAATGAATGATCAAATCCATATTTGTATTGACTATCGGGATTTAAACAAAGCATGCCCAAAAAAATGATTTCCCATTGCCTAATGCAGAACTTATGGTCGATAATACATTGAACAATGACATGTTTTTATTCATGGATGGATCATCAGGCTATAATCAAATCAAAATGAATCCAGAGGATGAAAAACATACCTCATTTCAAACTCCCATCGGCATATATTGCTATATGATGATGTTATTTGGCTTAAAAAATGTTGGGGCCATCTATCAAAGAGCAATGACTCGAATCTTTGATGATCTAATTCATAAACATGTTGAATGTTATGTTGATGATTTGGTTGTAAAAAGTAAAGTTTAATATGAGCATGTAAATGATCTTAGGATTGTATTTAAAAGAATTCAAAAATTCAATTTGAAAATGAATCATTAAAGTGTGCTTTCGGTGTTACATCTGAAAAATTTCTTGGATTTATTTACGCTATAGGGGAAACGAAATTTACCCCTCTAAAATTAAAGCAATTTTAAAAATTTCACCTCCAAAAACTCTAAAACAACTTCGCTCAATCCAGGATAAATTGACGTACATTCGAAGGTTTATATCTAACCTTTTAGATAGATGTCAACCATTCACATATCTAATGAAGAAAAATACACATTTTTATATGAGATGATGCTTATCAAGAGGCATTTGATAGCATAAAATAATATTTGCTACATCCTCCAATCCTTGTTGCCCCTATTTAGGTGAACCCTTAATTTTTATATAAAGCATTCTCGAAGAATCACTCAGAACATTGTTAGCACAAACAAATGAAGATGGCAAAGAAAATGCCATTTATTATATCAGTCGATGATTAATAGGAGCAGAATTAAAATATTCACCAATTGAAATACAATGCTTAACATTAATCTTTGCTACTAAAAAACTACGTCATTATATGTTCTCATACAATCACTTTAATATCTAAAATAGATCCATTAAAAGTTTTAATGATTAGACCCACTCTCACTAGTCGTCTAGATAAGTGGGTCATCTTGTTAATGCAATTTAACATAACATATATGCCGCAAAAAGTGGTAAAAGGATAACCCCTAGCTGATTTTCTAGTAGCACATCCTTTACCTACAGATTCTTCACTCAATGATGAGTTTCCAGATGAACAAATACTTGATGTGAAAGAAAGAGAAAATCTACAAGATTGGGAGCTATATTTCGATGGAGCTTTATCAACAAAATCAACCACGTCACCTAAATTTTAGACAATTTAGATGGGCATTAGCCTTACATTTATTACGCCGCAAAAAGGGATACCCTGATATTCTTATACCTTAACAGAGCATCGCACTAACAATGAGGTTAAATATGAAGCCTTAATAGTGGGTTTTGAGCTGGTGATTAATATAAAAATTCAGAAACTACATATATATGGAGATTCTCAACTCATAATCAAACAAATAATAAGTGTTTTCAAAATTAACAAGCCTGAATTAATCTCATATCATGAATATGCTCTGAAACTCATACAACAAACTCCTGAAGTAACTCTCACTAGAATTACACGTAGTGAAAACGACAACATTGATGCACTGGCAAAGCTAGTCCAAGAACTAGCAATTCCTCAAGGGGATCCAATTCTAATAACTATTCAAAATAGGTATGCATTAAGTCCAGCTATTATTCAAGATGATGAAGGGAAAGAAATGCAAAAAAGCCTAGCTATATCTGATGAAAATAATTGAGAGAGCCATTCTTCAGATACTTTAAGGAAGAGAAATTGCCCGAAAATAAATCCATGGCTTCGCAAATATCATGAAGAGGGCTAAGATATGTTTTTGTGAATGATACATTATATCGTAGATCATTTGATCAAATGTG
This sequence comes from Dendrobium chrysotoxum, assembly GCA_019925795.1. NCBI lineage: Eukaryota > Viridiplantae > Streptophyta > Magnoliopsida > Asparagales > Orchidaceae > Dendrobium > Dendrobium chrysotoxum. Next base: position 3,556,783 of record CM034311.1, read on the forward strand.
GCTAGAATGTCTGGATCCTGATGAAGCCCAAAAAGTTATAAGTGAAGTTCATGAAGCATTATGTGGTGTATATCAATCTGGACCAAAAAGAAAAATTAAAATAAAAAGTATGGGATATTACTGGCCAAGCATGGTTCAAGATTAAATTAACCATGCTAAGAAATACTATCAATTTCAAGTGCATGGAGATATTATGCATCGACCTCCCAAGCTGCTACATCCTACAGTAGCGTCATGGTCATTTAAAAATTGGGGCACCAATATAATAGATCCTATAGAACCAGCATCTTCTTTAGGACATCAGTTCATCCTCGCTGCCACCGACTACTTTTCAAAATGGGCTGAACAATTCCCTTGAGAGAAGTTACAGCAGATAATGTGATGAAATTCTTTAAAGATAATGTTTATCGATTTGAAGTACCGCGTCGAGTCATATCTGACTGGTACAACTTTTAAAAGTGCTAAAACCTATAAATTTATCGAATGATGTAAAATAGATTAACGCTATTCTTCGATATACGATCGAAGAGCTAATGATTTAGCTGAAGCTTTTAACAAAACCTTGGTAAAATTACTCAAGAAAATTCTCTCTAAAAATAAGAGAGAATGATACAATAAGTTGATAGAATCTTTGTGGGCATATCGTACCACTTATAAAACTGCAACACAAGCTACCCCATATTCGCTGATTTTCGGAACTGGGGCAATATTACCTTTCAAGGTCGAGTTGCCATCACTTCGTTTTGCTATTCAATATGAATTAACCTAAGAAGAAAATGATCTTCTACGACATGAAGAACTTGAAGCTCTTGATGAAGTTTGACTTCAAGTGCAACAAAATCTAGAATCCTACAAAGCAAGAATGACTAGAGCTCATGATCGAATGGTTCATTCTAGAAGCTTCAAGAAGGGTGAACTTGTTCTGGTTTGCTGAAGACCTATAATCCGTCATTGTCGCCTCGGCGATAAATTTGACCCAATCAGGGAAGGACCCTTCATCATTGAAATAGTGTATGAAGGAGGGGCCTATCATCTCCTAGTCCTAAAAAGTCAAAGGCTCACGCCACTAATAAATGATCAATATCTGAAGAAATTTCACGCATAACTATTTAACAAAAAAATGTGTTATATATGAAAAATCATCCAGTAAGGCATGAGATAAATTCAATCCCCTCCTGAAAGACAGGGAACAATTTTTATATTCTTCTGCGAAGCAAAAGATAAATTCAATCCTCTCCTGAAAGATAGGAGACAATTTTAATATACCCTCCTGAAAAAAAAGGAGGCAATTTTATATCTCTTGGAAAACAAGAAATGTTTGTTGTATATATATACCTGCAAGGTAAGAAAATAACTTTTTAATCTTCTCATGTAAAGATAGGAGGCAATTTTTATCCTATATCCTTTTACCAAATAAAGGAAGGTGATTATGAAACTGCATATTGACTAAATGATCTATCATTATAGTCAACTGCTAAAAATCTTTTATACTTTCAAACCTAAAGGTCGAGCTATATTTTCCTCAACTTAAAAGGTTGAGAATTAAATATAGGTTCAACAAGCCTAAGGGCCGAATATTTCTAAATCTTTTATGCTCATAAACCTAAGGGTTGTGCTAAAATCCACAGGTTCAACAAGTCTAAGGATCAAACATCTAAAAATCTTTTATGCTCACAAACCTATGGGTTGAACTAGTTTCATTAGTCTATCTAAAGGGTTGAAATTACACACAAGTTCAATAAACATAAGAGTCAAACTTTACAAATGTTTCATGCTCATAAACCTAATGGTCGAGCTAAAATTCATAAGTTCAACAATTCTAAGGATTGAATCTCTAAAATCTTTAATGCTCACAAACCAAAGGGTTAAACTAAATACATGTTCTCCAAATCTAAGGGCCAAATATTTAAAGTTTTTATGCTCACAAACATAAGGATCGAGTTAATTTTATAGGTTCAACAAGTATAAGGACCGAACCTCTAAAAATCTTTTATGCTCATAAACCTATAGGTTGAGCTAATTTTATCAACCTGAAGGGTTGAGATTATATGTCAAAACATAGGTTCAACAAGTTTAAAAGACCGAACATTAAAAAAAAACTTTTATGCTCACAAACCAAAAGGTCGAGCTAATTTAATCAATCTAAAAAATTGAAAGAAGTGAAAAAGAGTGATGATGAACATAAATATTAAAAATGTTTAGAGATGCTGCAACGAATTCATTGCGTGAAAATCACACAAAAAATTTATTGGGAGGCAATTTGTTGACTAATAAAAAAAGGATGAAAAGGAAAATCGAAGAGCCATATCTATTTGAACTGACCCCATTTCAAATGGTTTTACGCCCAAACGAGGCATTTCCTTGCTACTATAACTCCTCTTCAACAACTCATTGATTATATAAAAAAAGCAGAACAGAAAAAGTTACCTTATGTTCAATCACGTTTGCGAACAGCCCTCGCAGGTGACACTTCACGTAATCAGCCCTTCCACGCCAGAATCTCGATCCCGCTAAGTACCCAAGTCGCTCGTGTAACCTCACTCCTATTCGACGTCCCTGTACCTTGCCTCCGTCCACTTTAACCTGCACGGAACCTTGCACCCCATCCTTTCGCATGCGTTCAACCCACACGGAACCGAGTGCCCAAGCCCAGCCTCTGCTCACGCCCCGCCCCAGCCTTTGTCCAATTTGTGAATGCCTGTCCGACACCCTCACGTCGGACCAATCCTACACACCTAGCCCTCTGCCTGCCTTCCTGTCTCCGGCTTTAACTCTCGTAAGTAGACGTGCACACCTTTCGTCTGATCACACCTGTAAGCATGAAAGAATCATGCGATTACCTCTGCCCGATCTGCTGAATGTAAAAGCCTGCAGCCGTTTCACTATTGGCCCTACTTTCTTCACACGACAATGCTAATACGAAAACTTTTTGTTTGCTAGTGTGGCCCTCTGTTTGCACATACAGAACTTATCTATTGCAATTCTCTTTTAATTAATAAAGAGAATTAATGCTTTATTCATTCAAAACTGAATAACAAAAAAAATGGCTTGCTTTTAAATTGTCAGTATTGATTTAAGTAATTAAATTATTATATAATTTCTGTAATTTTTTTTAAAGCAATAGATTTTGCCAATTTTAAAAAAAAATCCCGCGCCATTGTTCTCTGATCTAGACGGAAGAATTATAAATTCGAAGATCTCGCATAGTTGAATCTTTGATCCTGGCGAGTGAAGATTTTAAATTCGAAGACCCTGTGATTTTTAATTTGGGCAGATGGTTTTGATTTTTGATGACCTGTGTCGTTGATTTCTAATCCAAGCAGATGAGTTTGTCAAATGGAAGACTCTATGCCGTCGTTCTCTGATCTGAGTAGAATGGTTTTAAATTCGAAGATCCTGCGCCGTTGATCTCTGATCCGGGTAGGAAGAAATAACGGCAAATACCATCTCGACCTCTCTTGAGGGGAGGGGATGCCGGGAGGTTACCGAAATTATCTTAAAAATTATTTAATTAGAGAGCAATTAAAATTGCATTTTGATTAATTAATCAATCGATTAAATTTAATTGAAATTAATTAATTAATAAAAATCAATTAATTGAAATAAGATTAATTAATGAAAATTAGTTGATTAATTAAAGTTAATTAATTAAAATAAAATTGGTTAATTAAAATTAATTAATTAATTGAAAGTAAACTAATTGTTTGAAATGAATTAATTCAATCCAAATGTGCAAGAAAAGATAAAAAATAAGAAGATTTCTTATAAAAATTGGTTTAAATGTAAAAATTCTAATCATTGAGAAAGATATAAAAAGGCACGTAAGGAATCTAGGAAAGCAATATGCGATGCAAAGATCGTAGCTTTTAATGATTTATATAATAGATTAGATACTAAGGAGGGAGAAAGATATATGTATAAGTTAGCCAAACAAAGAGATAGAAGTAGTAAGGATTTAGTTTAAGTGAAGTGTATTAAGGATAAAGATCAAAAAGTATTTTTCTTAGAAGATAATATTCAACAAAGATGGATGAGATATTTTGCTAAATTTTTTAATGAAGAATGTGAAAATACGATTGACTTTAGTGACCTTAGCACCCTAAATGAAAATAAAGATTTATGCTTTCATTGGCATATTAGTAAAACCGAAGTTAGAGAGGCTTTAAAGAAAATGAAGGGTGAAAAAGCTGTTGGACCTGATGATATTCTGATAGAGGTGTGGAAAAGCTTAAGAGATGAAGGAATTTCTTGGCTTACTAAATTTTTTAATACTATTTTGAAGACTAAAAAGATGTTAGATGAGTGGAAATGTGTGTGTTAATTCCTATTTTATAGAATAAAGATGATGCACAAAATTGTGCGAATTATAGATGAATTAAGTTAATGTGTCATACTTTAAAACTATGGGAGCGAGTTATGGAGCGTAGGTTGCAGTGTGATACTAATGTTTCTCAAAATCAATTTGGATTCATGCCGGGTAGGTCTATTTTGGAAGCCATACATTTATTGAGAGATTTGATGGAGAAATATAGAGAGAATTAGGAGGATCTATATATGATATTTATTGATTTAGAGAAAGCATATGATAAAATTCCAAGAGAAGTGTTATGGAGACTTGAAAAGAGAGTTAATAATGCTTATATTCAAATCATTAAAGATATGTATACAGGAGCTATTATTTATGTTCAAACACAAGGTGATTTGACCTAGTATTTTCCTATTTCGGTTGGATTACATCAAGGATCAACCTTAAGCCCATATCTTTTTTCTTTAGTGATGGATGTTCTTACTAGACATTTGCAAGAGGATGTACCTTGGTGTATGCTTTTTGCTGATGATATTCTTCTCGTTAATAAGACTAGAGAGGGAGTTGAAGGTAAACTTGAATTATGGAGGTCAACCTTAGAGTCTAAAGGTTTTCGCTTGAGTAGATCTAAAACAGAATATATGGAGTATAATTTTAGTAGTAATAGACCTAGTGAGGGGATTGTGACTTTGGGCAATCAAGTCATTAATAAGAGTACACATTTTAGATATCTTAGATCTATTGTTTTGAGTGATGGTGAAATAGATGAGGATATTATCAGCAAAATTCAAATTGGAAGGTTGAAATGGAGGAATGCATTCGGCTTGTTGTGTGATAGAAAAGTACCCCTCAAACTTAAGGGAAAATTCTATAAGATGGTGGTGAGACCTGCAATGCTTTATGGTGTCGAATGTTGGCCATTAAAAGAGAAGCATAATACTAAGTTAGGTGTTGCAGAGACGAGGATGCTCAGGTGGATGAGTAGCTTTACCCTTAGAGATAGGATACGAAATGAGCATATACGTGAAAAGGTTGGTGTAGTTCCAATGGAAGATAAGATTAGAGAGAGTCACCTTAGATGGTTTGGTCACATAAAATGGCGGCCTTTCGATAACCCAGTTAGGAAAGTAGGATAATAGATTTGATTTATGTTAAGAAATGTAGAGGTAAGACATAAAAAGACACGGTTAGATAATATTAGAAATGATATTTCTTTATTAGATTTAAACGAGAATTTGACTTTTAACAGGACATAGTAGAGAAAAAGGATTCATGTAGTCGACCCCACGTAGTGGGATAAAGGCTTGATGTTGTTGTTGTTGTTTGAAATGAATTAATTATAATTAATCAATGAAAATCCATTAGTTAATTAAAATTAATTAATTAAAATCAAATTAATTAAAGTTAATTATTTAATTGAAATTAATTAATCAAAATTAATTGATTTGTTAAAATGAATTAATTCCAATTAACTTCTTAATTATAATTAATTAATTAATTAACATTAATTAAATTTTATTGGTTGGTTAATTTAAAAATCTAAGAGCAATTTAAAATTCGAAGGTAGTGAAAATTTGAGAGCAATAAAATTTAAAGATAATTAGTTGGTTAATTAATTTTAATTATTTAAATTAATCAATTAATTATTTAATATAGAGAGAGGAACTTTGATAGGTGAGGATTTTCTGTTTAATTAAAATAAAAAAATAATAAATAACAGTTTTCACTAGTCAACATGTATAACTCAATACTAAAACTCACAAATACTCTGCTCTCCAAACTCTGTACCAAACTCTCCAACTCAGCACACCCTACAAACTCTTCAGCTTAAACACAAAACTCACAAACTCTCAAATTCTGCTCTCCAAATATTGCAAATCCTCTAAACTCTGAATCAATATGAGCTCCTGCAACAAGCAATGAAAATTCATTAGCATCAAAATTAAATTAATATCAAAATAAATGTTAAAGCAGAAAAAAGAATAAGTGCTACGCTAAGCTACAGATAGAAAATAAAACAGGCTACTAAAAGTAGAACAAACTACTAGTAAAGTAAATACTTGTACAGTCTACAGTACTGAAAGAAGAAGAGCAAGGTAAAGTACTGAACTACTAAAATAGGAAAAGAAACTATTGTAACAACACTAGTGTCACACAATAATAACTGCTAACTAGTAAGTGTCGAGCTAGTAAACAACTGAAAGCCACATTCTAGTGTCAAACTAACAAATAACTGCTGTCCACTCAAACAAATAAATAAAAAATAATGGGCATTTTAGCCTATAGTTTTAGGTTGTAAGACCCACCAATGAGCTACTTCTATTGGGAAGCAGTAAGATCCGTTCTACTCAAATAACTCGACAACTTCTAATAGGAGTTGTGCGACATATTATTTTGGGAAATTTCTAAATGAAATATTAAACCCTCGAACAAAAACTAACGGACATCTTAGTCTAAAGGATTAAGTTGTAAAACTCACTTTCAGGCATCGTAAAAAAGGAGTTATAAGACCTGTTATCTAAGAGAAACTCCTCTCAAATTAAATCTGAACTAGCGGGCATCTTAATCTAAAGGATTATGTTGTAAGGCTCACTTTTAGGCAGCTTCCCTGCCTTCCTAAGGGAAGCTGTAAAGCTTATCCAAATAATTAAATCCTCAGGTAGCCTTGCTATAGAGCTAGGTTGTAAGACCCATCTTTGGGAAACTCATAAGTAGAGTTGTAAGTCTCACTTCAAATTAAACCTACAGGCAACTTCTAAGGGAGTCGTAAGACCTATAAACCAACTTCAAAATTAATGGGCAGCTTAGTCTATAGGATTAAGTTGTAAGACCTACCACTAGGCTACTTCTAATAGAAGTTGTAAGGCTTGCTTAACGGGCTACTTTTAATGAAAGCCGTAAGTCCCAACCCAAATTCAAGCACCCGTGCTACTTTCTGTGAAAGCCATAAGTCCCGACCCAAATTCAAATATCCGGCTACTTCTAGGAAAAAGCTTTAAGACCCGCTTCAATTTAAACTTCTGGATAACTTCTAAATGAAGTTATAAATCCTAAACTAAATTAATTTCTGGGTATTCTAATATATGTAAACCCTAAAAATCTAATAAAATTAAAACTCACATCTGACCACCTTAGTCTACTCAGGATCCCTAAGAGGAGGCAACCTATAGATTATAATCAGATACCCTGGACACTACGATCAATAATTGTTAGTATTGATAGACTAAAATCTACGGTATACCTAGGACGACGGAATCATGGAATCTTGATTGGGTTTACCTCCATTTTTCTCACAATTGAGACTAAAATGCCTAAAATTTATTCATTTTTAATTGAGAGTTCTCTTTTACGTGTTAAGATGGGTAATTAACTATGAGTGTAATTAACTATGAGTGCTTGCACTCATAAGAAATAAAGACCCAGATCTAATTAAACCCTGATACTACCCTCAGGAGAAATCTAGTTAATTACAATATGGCTTAAGTAGAATGGAGTCATATGTCTGCAAGGCGGGATTCATGTCGACGCGCTGTTTTTCTTGGGTCAACACTACAATGTCGCGTTATCTAGCACTACTAATATAAAGTTGTAAATACTAGTAAAACCTTTATTTTGCAAAGACAATACTTATTAATTGTCAAAATAAGATGGCTTGTTGTGTGCACTATTATTAAAAGCTATTTGAATTTAATTTTGATGTGGTGATAATTTTATAAGAGCTGATATATTTTATCAATGATATCCTTAAATTGCAAAAAGAGAAATTTATTATTATTGTAATAATTCTTTTTTTAAATATGTGAGATCATTTAATTATTTGATAAATATTAAAAATTATAAATAAAAATATACATCTGATGAAATATTGGATATCAAACATAATTAACAAAATAAATGAGTAAAATAAAAAGGTCTTTCATCGTAATGGTTATAAGCAACACTGATCATATTGCATTCAAAGCACTAAACTTCATTTCATATCTCAAAATGTTACATCATCCTGCAATTCACTTTAGAAAGATTCTCCAACTCCTTACTACTAGAGGATTTCTGCTTCCTTCTGTACCACTTTTCTGGCAGTCTATCGAATGAAGCGGTGCGGGTGCAGGGCCTCTAAGATTATGTTTTTGCTGTTCGTGCTAGTGAACTACATCTTTGACATCTTCCTATGGTGCCAGCCCAAATTATGTAGAACGTTGTCAACATTCTCTCACCTTTACAACTATATCTCCAGATGATTCCATGGTCAGCGTACCTCTTCCTCCAGTACTTTCAATCGAGGCAGAATGAAAATTTGTTATGCTTCTTTGTCAATCAGTGTGTCGCCAACATAGCAATGGAAGAGTTTCCTACGTCCATCCATCACACGGAGATGATGCAAGACGTCACATCAACTTTTTTTTTTCCGTTATGCTCATCTCCATTTTGAATAATATTCTGTTTTGCATATCTTTTCTATTTTAGCAAATTTTTGTTTTCGCATATCCACATACGCTCTGCCTACCTGGCGGAGTCCTGCTTATTGTCGAATGCCTTGCTGCATTAGGGGCTGGTTATCAATTTTTGTGCAACTTGTAGCTTCTCCACGGTGAGAACAATATACTTATTTTTGTTTTCCACCGTTTCTTCTGCATTTCTTGTCCGGCATCTACACCAGGGGAGGCACTTGTTTTCCAGTCGTGGAATGGACTGGGAGATCCCTATAAAGATTGGTCATACACCGAAGTCCATAATGTAGTCTTTTTACATGGACAGAAAAATGATTAAGGCTGTCAAGATTTTGTCGGAAAATTAGCTTTGGAGATTAAGATTTTGATCCCCCCAAAAACCCATCTATTCTCTAGTCAGGTGATCTCTAGAATTGGACTCAAATTCTTTGTTCGGGAATATTATTATGTATGAAATTAAAATTGAAATTGAAATTGAAATTCATCTTGGGGCTTAAAATCTTCAGTCTCTTTTGTTTAGGTTGTCCCTAGTTAATCTCTTCATAGTTCCTTTTATTTGGGTGGTCCCAAGACTGGTGACGTTGTTAAGCTTTTAGATTATGGCCTGAAGGTTGGAGGGATGTCCTGTTTGAGCCTTCTAGAAGTGTTATTACGACTGTCCCTATGAAGAAAGTGGTTATTATGAAGCATTCGAAGCGATTGACTCAGACACTTCTCTTTATGAATAATACATATATAAGCATTCTCGGGGCCAAAGATGTAGGGTGCTCTCGAATGATGTTAGTGCTTCTTTGGAAGCTGAGCAATCCAAGGTCATTAAGGCTGTTTTGTCGTTGGCCAGTTCTCATTCCTATTAATTCTAATCTACCTATCCTGGACTAGCTTATGTGCTAGTAAGTCCAGCCAATTTGAAAGTCAAGGCTACAATTTAAGTGTGAATGGGGATTAAATTTAGCTGGTAGCTGGCAATCTGGGGCGGGTAGATTAGGCTTTGAAAGCGTAGGAGCTTAGCCAGAATTTGTTTGATGGACTTATTAGCATAGTAGGTTATTTGAGATTGGCATGTTATGGCCTCAATAGTTGTTGTTACGAACTCGGTTTAGGACTGGGTCTTTCTTCATTAAAGAAGACTGGTGATGGTGGCTCTAGAAAGATTGTCAAAAGGATGCTGGACACAATTTGCTAGTAGTTTCCCAAGTCCTGTTGCCTTCCACTGAGCTGTAAGCTACCCCTCTTGTTACCCCTCTCTAGCATTTTACCGGCGGAGTCGTTGGCTAATTCCCTGTGCTCCTTGAATTGCAATGGCTGTGTAAATATTTTGATAATCAAACTGTATGCATCATTTTATATTTTTTCAGTCATCTGTTGTAATTGAATAGTTTATTCTTTATTGCATAATCTTTCTCCTATTTTATGTTGGAGTGCAGTTACACGCTTCATGGGGATTAATGTGTTTACGATTGGTGCTGATGTTATTACACTGTTATGTGGTGCTTATCTGGTAATGCTCTCTTTTCTTTGTGCTTTATTTTCATAAAGTGAGTTGATCTACTACAAACGCTTTCGATATGTATGTTGGGAAACATTTTTCTTGTATGATTAGGGCGTATCTAATAGATTTATAATATGAATTGCATTATTTTTAGGATAAGATGGTGAATTTTGCAAGGTGGGAAATTATTTATCATTTAAGGTAGGTTGCTATAAGAGAGAGATTGGAATCCTGTAGTTGTAAGATTGTGATATGATATTTGGTTCCATTAAAAGGATTGCTATAGAAGTTTCAGGAGTTTAAAAATAAATCAAATACTAAACAGATAGAGTGGAGGCGTAAGATATAATAGATTATCATAAAAATGTTGTTTCTAAAGAGTGAAAAAAAGTGAATGCTATCAGTCTTATAATTATTATAAGAAAGCTAGAAATCTTATGAAGAGTGCAATGAGAAAGTAAAATGTACAACTTATAACAGTTTATATGATAGGAGTGGTACTAAGGAAGGAGAATAATAATAGTAAAAGCAAGAGATATGAGATCTAGAATCTTTTGACCAAATTAGATGCATTAGAAGTGAAGATAATGTATCATTGTTAAAGAAGAAGATTTAAAAAAAAATGAAAATGCTATTTTAATAAATTCTTTTTAAAGAGTTAATGAATAAAATAATAATACATGCTATAGATTGACCTAAAAGACTGAAGTGCAATTAGCAATAAAGGTTGTTAAGAAAAAGTGAAGTCATCTTTAAGGCAGATGTATGACGGTAAAGCTTTAGATTCAAATTTTATATCTTATAAGACTTGACTCAAAAAATAAAAATTAAATAAATGAATATTACAGACTCTTTCAACACATCCTATTCTACCCAATCTTGAGCCCTGAATCTCCATTGAATGGTGCATGATATATCTAAAATGTTAATTCACACAAACAAATATGCACTACAAATACTATGAGAAATAAATAGTTAATCAATAATGTTTGTTGTCATAAAAAATATAAACTCAGGAGCCCAAGTTACAACAGAATCCTAAGAGTTTTTAATTATAATATGAATTAAAATTTGAGTTCTTTTATTTTTGTGTTTAAGGAGATGCTTGTAAGGATGTTTAAAGTCAGGTGCCTTACTGCATAGTTCTAGAGTTAAGGCAATGTAATTCAAATGAAGAAATGCAGTAGGAGTATTATGCTATATAAGGATATCATAGTTGTTTATAAGTAAATTTTATAAAACTATAATTAAGTTGGTGATATTTTGTGGATCTGAATGTTGATTAGTAAACAAAATATTGATATCTAAATCAACAATGACAAATGAAAATGCCAAAATGGATGTATGGCAAAAATAGAAAGAGTAAATTAAAAAATGATTATATTCTGCAGTAATTGGGGTGACATATTACTGAATATAAGTTAAATGAAAATAAATTTAGATGGCTTAGATATTCAAAATGAAGGGTAGAAAAATGTATCATTTGACAAATAAATAAAATTGACATTGGATGATAAAGTAAAGGGTGGATATAAGGTAATATGGATAGAAGTTCACAATGATTTGTGAAGAATAAGTTTAAAATCTTATACAACAATTGGTCGGAATGAATAGAAAATAATGGTTCATACTGTTGATCTCAAATTAATGTGATTAAGTCTGATGATGATGATTTCATTATTTTTTCAACTTTTCTTTTAGAATATGCAATCACCCATTTTTCTTTTTAAACAGGTCGAATTGCACGCAAACGGAAATTCTGACCCCTACAATAGAGAACAATCAGACCGTCCTAGATTATTTACATGAGTGGCTGCCATAGACGACAAAAATGATCTCACTGGTCTATGCAGCATCAACCTATGAAGTCAACACCACCAATAGAATAAATAGAGAGCAATTGCCTGAATAGTGACCATGAATATTAATAATTTTATGAAATTAATGAGATTCAATCAGAGCATGCATAGATTAGGCAAAGTATGCAACTATGCACAATTCCAGTAGAAATATGGTTTGAAAAACTTTTTTCCACCTCATAAATTTGCACCCATTATGTTACCAAAATTAACTTTGGTTTATGAATGATTGCAATGCAGAACTTTATTCTGATGATATTTTGTGCCTTCTCTATTTTGCAGTCATGGATGAGAGTATCTCAGGGATTTCACACTTTGAGCCAAGTTATTGTTGGTGCTGCTGTAGGATCTGCTTTCAGTCTCGTATGGTTCTGGATGTGGCATTCATTTGTTCTACAAGCATTTATCTCATCCATCTGGGTTAGGATATTTGTCATTCTAGGCTCAGTATCTTTTTGTCTGGGCTTCTTATTTTATGTAATTCAGAATTGGCTTCAGGATGAGTGATATCAAAATTTTGGCCCATACCTTTACAATTTTTTTTTTAATATTTAGATTTTGATATTGTAACTTTTTAAATGAATGATTGAAATTTAAAGCGAGTGGACGCATAAAAAAAATTTAAAATTATTTTATTGTCAATTGAATGTATTGAAAAGAAAATTATGATGTTAACCTGTACAGATTTTTAAATGGAGCCCGACTAAGGCTTGTGTAAAAGGAGCCAGCTAAGGATGATGCACTAAAGGTTAAAGTATTATGAATTATATGTTAGAAGAGAAAGAGGTTGTTCAGTTGATCATTAAATCTATGAAGGTGAATGCCCAGGGGACCTGTACTTTACCCAAGGAACGCCTTTATTTTTTGATTTAAACCCTAATGCCGGAATTCCTATTCTCTTGAAGCCTATATTAATCATAATTTTAAAATCAGGACCGGATCGGCCGGTTCAATCGATTCAACCGTAAATCAGTCGGGTGGCCGGTCCAGCAAAAATCGGTTGTTCAATTGGTGAATCGGTTCGAGTTGGAAAGAACCGGCTGGTTCTATAAAAAATTTATTTTTATTTTAATTAAATTAAAAAATATATATTTTAGTTTAACAAATTCTTTTAACTTTTTTAAATATTTTTTTTATTAAATATGATAATTAATTATACTATAATATATGCATGTTATTTCATATATCTCACATAATGTGTTTAGTAAAAAATGTGTACTTCACATTATATAAAGGGTTAAAGACAACTATTTCAAACACTTCCTATAATGTAGGATTAAAAAAGTTGTATGAATACTATATGAATTAGAATGTGAATTTGGGTTTAGTTGGGTTACAAAATTTGAGCTAGTTAAGTCATGAATTTGGGTTGGTTGGGATACAAATTTTTTAATGTGCATTATAAATTTGTTATGTTGTATATTATAAGAATTAATAATATAAAATTTTAATATTATATTAAATATTATTCTTATAAATATATTTAGTTATAAATATATTATTCTTAAATGATATTTATATTTATAAATTTTTATTATATATTTTTAAAATTTTATAAATATATTTAAATGATCATATATTTATATTATATTAATGATTATATTTTATCATATGTATAAATCATATCTAAATATATAATATAAACTGATTTTAAACCTCCAACTCATTTTTAGTTTGGAAACTGTTGCGGGCTAGAAGATTCGCGACAGTAGAGTGAGTAAAATTTTCGTCTTAGTGATGCACGAATATCCAGCACACAAACAAAAAGAAAGAAGTAAAATACCCAATCTTTTTTTACGTGAAAAGCCCGAAGAGGAAAAAATCACGGGGCCTCGCCCAGATGAAAAGATTCCACTAAATTTGATTGAATTACAAGGGTTGACCCGTCCCTCGACTTAGAGGCGGTCAAATTACAGTGGCTTAGAGAGTTAGAGCAGAATTTGACGATGTTTGGGCGGAAGTCTGACGGCATCCGGACAGAAGTTCAGCTCACGAGGAATGATCCGACAAAGGTCGAGCTGAAGCACGGTGGTGGTCGGCGGCCGGTTGGAAGTCTGGTGGCGGTCGGTGGCCTGGTGGAAGTCTGGTGGCGGTCGGTGGCAGGGTGGAAGTTTGGTGGTGGTCTGCGGCCGGGTGGAAGTCTGGTGGCGGTCGGTGGCCGGGTGGAAGTTCGGTGGTGGTCTGCGGTAGGTCGGGCCGAAGTTCGGTGGTGGTCGGCGGCAGGATGGAAGTCCGGCGGGGGTCCGACGAAGGTCGGGCTGAAGTCCGGCGGCGGTCGGCGGCCGGGTGGAAGTCCAGTGGCGGTCGGCGGCGGGGCAGTGGTCCGAAGAAGGTCGGGCTGAAGTTTGGCGGCGGTCGGCGGCCGGGCGGTGGTCCGACGAAGGTCGGTCTAAAGTCCGGCGGCAGTCGGTGGCCGGGCGGTGGTCCGACGAAGGTCGGGATGAAGTTCGACTACGATCGGCGGCCGGGCGGTGGTCCGACAAAGGTCAGGCTGAAGTTCGGCGGCGGTCAGCGACCAGGCGGTGGTCCGACGAAGGTCGTGATAAAGTCCGATGACGGTCGGCGGCCGAGTTGTGGTCCGACGAAGGTCGACGGGGGTTCACCGGCGGTGGCGCTGACGAAGGTCGGGGGTTCGCGGGCGGTGGTGCTGGTTGGGAGTCCGGCGGCGATCAGTGGACGGGCGGTGGTCCGACGAAGGTCGGGATGATGTCTTGCGGCAGTCGGCGGCCAGGTGGTGGTCCGACGAAGGCCAGCGGGGGTTCGCCGGCGGTGGCGCTGACGAAGGTCAGGGGTTCGCCGGTGGTGGCGCTGGAGCTCCGGAAACCTTAGAGCCCTCTGCAATCTCCAACCAAAGGTCCCCCTCATGTAGAGAGTGGGGGTCTATTTATAGATTTGATGAGTGGCATACCCCGTAAATATAGAGAAGATCCGGGGCAGGTTCGGAGTGCTCCATCGGATGGCTCGTATTGATTCCCGCAATCATAGAGAGTTTTTCAACTGTTTAGGCGCATTAACGATGTCGGAATTCAGCAATCTTGGGCTCGTTGGATTCGTCTTGCCGAGCCGCTCGATTTGACTATAAGCATGCCATATTTGGATATCAATTTGTCATCCAAATAATAATTTCACCCTTCCAAATGTGGTATGAGCCCTTGATTTGGACCCATTTGGGCTTGGATTGGACCGATTTTGGTGTCGTTAGGTTCATCTCATTGAGATGTTCGGTTCAACTATAAGTTTGCTGAAATTGGAATTCAAATGATCCCGAATTTAATTTTGTATGTTTCCAACTTGAATATGCCTCGAGATTCGTGCTCGATCAAAGTAATTTCTGATGACGTATCAGTTGCCCCCCTATTTTTGGACGTCGAATCTGATTGAGTCTAAAAATATATTTGTGATCTTAGTATTTTGTAAAATCAGAGCGTTTATCGGAGCAAAAAAATGTCAAAAAAGTTTACTGTAAAACTTTTCAAATAGCTCAAAACTTATCCTAGAGATTTTTTTGAGTCTCAAAAGTGTTAAAATTGAGTTCGGAATATCAAAAAATAATTCCGTATACTGCAAAAATATTCAAATCAAACTTTTCGGGAAAACATATAATTATTTATTTAATTAGTTATATACTTAATTAATTAATTAATATTAATTAATTAATTAAAAATGAATCTGCATAATAAAAAAATATTACTTGTCATTATTACGAATCTGTCACTATTATCCCATATATCATAGTTATATTATATATTAACTTATTATCTATGGCCTGTAGAAGGCAAGGCAGATATAGTGAACGCCTTGACGATTTTTTTTTTTAATAAATTAATTCAATTTATTAAATCCTTAATAGAAAAATACTATTTTTGGCTTCAAATAATTTCGAAAAGAATCTCAAAAAATCTTAGAAAAATCTAATTTTTTTTTTTTAAAGGAAACAATTAAATTTCTGCACATTTATTTTATTTTTAAATAAAATTGCTCTTAATTTGTTTCCTATTTCATTTTTTTAATAATAGGAAATTATTTAATTTTTAGGCATTAAAAAATTCTGAAAATTAATTAAAAAATTCAGAAAATTGGCCCCCAAACCTCCTCTAAAAAACTATAAATACTCCCTTAGGGGTTAGGAAAAAAGGCACCACCTCTCTTCAGCCGGTCCCAAAATTTCTCCTACGAAGGAGAAATCGGACTGGCAAAAATTTAAAAATTTTTGGCGGCGGCGATCAAGACCTGGTACTCTTACGCAGGCTCTAGTTCACTCCTAGCAGGGGAAAAACTGTCCGGCAAGAGTTTAAATACCGGAAGCGGCGATCAAGGCCCGCTACTCTTACGCAGGCTCCAGCTCACTCCCATTGGGGGAAAAACTGTCCGGCAAGAGTTTAAATACTAGTGGCGGCGATCAAAGCCCGGTACTCTTACGTAGGCTCCAGTTCACTCCTGGTGGGGGAAAAACTATCCAGCAAGAGTCTAAATACCAGTGGCGGAGGTGATCAAGACCCGGTACTCTTACGCAGGCTCCAGTTCACTCCCGCAAGGGGGAAAAACTGTCTAGCAAGAGTCTAAATGCCGGCGGCGGCGGAGGCGATCAAGACCCGGTACTCTTACGCAGGCTCCAGTTCACTCCCGTTGGGGGAAAAACTGTCCGGCAAGAGTATAAATACCGGCGGCGGAGACGATCAAGACCCGGTACTCTTACGCAGGCTCCAGTTCACTCCCGCAAGAGGGAAAAACTATCCGACAAGAGTCTAAATGCTGGCGGCGGCGGAGGCGATCAAGACCCGGTACTCTTACGCAGGCTCCAGTTCACTCCCGTTGGGGGAAAAACTGTCCGGCAAGAGTATAAATACCGGCGGCGGAGGCGATCAAGACCCGGTACTCTTACGCATGCTCCAGTTCACTCCCGTTGGGGGAAAAACTGTCCGGTAAGAGTATAAATACTGGCGGCGGAGGCGATCAAGACCCGATACTCTTACGCAGGCTCCAGTTCACTCCCGTTGGGGGAAAAATTGTCTGGCAAGAGTCTAAATACCGACGACGGAGGCGATCAAGACCCGGTGGTTGCAGTTTTCTCCTGTTGGGAGGCGAATGTCGTCCGCCAGAGGTGAGGGTGCCCTGAGTGGTACACAAAAAGGTGGTGCTGACACACCAAATATGAGGCAAGTTTCAAAGAACCAAGAGGATCTTTCAGGAATATTCTTTCTCCCTTCTTCTTTTAGAGATCCTGTGGAGGTCCGGAAGTTGTCTGACAGAGGGTAGAAGTTCGGTGTTGGGTAGGACTCCGACGAAGGTCCGGTGACGGGCAGAAGTCCGGCGTCAGGTAGAAGTTCGACGTTGGGTAGGACTCCGACGAAGGTCTGGCGATAGGCAGAAGTTCAGCGTCAGGTAGAAGTTCAACGTTCGGTAGAAATCCGACGAGGGTCTGGCGACGGGCAGAAGTCCGACATCTGGGAGAAGTATGGTGTCGGGAAGAAGTCCGACAAAAATCCTCAGCAGAAGCTCAGTAATGGAAGGAAGCTCGGCGTCGGGAAGTAGTCCAACGTCGGGTAGAACTCCGATGAAGGTCTGACGACGGGCAGAAGTCCGGCATTGGGTAGAACTCTGATGAAGGTCCGGCGATGGGCAGAAGTCCTGATGAAGGTTCGATGACGGGCAGAAGTCCAATGTCGGGTAGAAGTACGGTGTCGGGCAGAAGTCCAACGAAAACCCCGGGTAGAAGTCCAGCAACGGGAGGAAGCTCAGCGTCGGACAGGAGTCCAATGTCGGGTAGAACTCTGATGAAGGTCCAAAGATGGGCAGAAGTCCAACGACGGCAGGAAGTTTATCGTCGGGGGCTTCTTGATGATGCTAGCCTGTGTGGGAGAGGTCGAGAGAATCCACCAATGATGTATGACCTAACTGAGGTTGTGTGTCAGAGCACTGCTCGATGATGTTAACCTGTGTGGAAGAGGTTAAGAGAATCCACTAAGGATGTATGACCTATCTGAGGTTGTATGTCAGAGTATTGCTCGATGACATTAACCTATATGGAAGAGGTCGAGAGAATCCACTAAGGATGTATGACTTATCCGAGGTTGTATGTTAGAGCACTACTCGATGACGTCAACCTATGTGAAAGAGGTCGAATCGAATCCCCCTGGGATTGATTTTGCCTTGATTGGGAGGGGACGAATGCCACGTGTATCCCGAATCAAGGGTGAAGAATGATCTATCTTTAGACTGGTAATGCCTTTTTAAGGTCAAGATTAAGACACTGTCCAAGGAGTAGAAGTCCAGCTAGGAACTGTATGAACCTTGAAATTTATTGGAAGCATCCTTGCATTTGCTGGGTGTTTCATGAAATATCATCTTGATATTGAAAGCATTGGAGGAATCTTCTTGACCATAGTTGGAGTCAAGGTTGCCCCCCAGTCTGTATCTGATTCTCATAAAATTGATGCAACAATAGCTGATGTCAGGAAGTCGACATGAATGACTTTTTGAGGTTGGAGCAAAAATTGCCCCCCAGATGGGAACCATGTTCCCACAGACGGCGCCAAACTGTTGCGGGCTAGAAGATTCACGACGGTAGAGTGAGTAAAATTTTCGCCTTAGTGATGCACGAATATCCAGCACACAAACAGAAAGAAAGAAGTAAAACACCAAAAACGGGTGGAAGTCTAGTGGCGGTCGGCGGTAGGGCGATGGTCCGACGAAGGTCGGGCTGAAGTTTGGCGGCGGTCGGCGGCCAGGCGGTGATCACGCGAAGGTCGGGCTAAGGTCCGGAGGCAGTCGGCGGCCGGGTGGAAGTTCGGCGGCTGTCGGCGGCCGGGCGGTGGTCCGACGAAGGTTGGGTTGAAGTTCGACTGTGATCGGCGGCCGGGCGGTGGTCTGACGAAGGTCAGGCTGAAGTCCGGCGGCTGTCAGCGACCAGGCGGTGGTCCGACGAAGGTCGTGATAAAGTTTGACGACGGTCGGCGGCCGGGTTGTGGTCCGACGAAGGTCGACGGGGGTTCGCCGGTGGTGGCGCTGACGAAGGTCAGGGGTTCGCGGGCGGTGGCGCTGGTTGGGAGTCCGGCGGCGATCAGTGGCCGGGCGGTGGTCCGACGAAAGTTGGGCTGAAGTCCGGCGGCGGTTGGCGGCCGGGCGGTGGTCCGACGAAGGTCGGGATGAAGTCTGGCGGCAGTCGGCGGCCAGGTGGTGGTCCGACGAAGGCCGGTGGGGGTTCGCCGGCAGTGGCGCTGACGAAGGTCAGGGGTTTGCCGGCGGTGGCGCTGGAGCTCCGGAAACCGTAGAGCCCTCTGCAATCTCCAACCAAAGGTCCCCCTCATATAGAGAGTGGGGGTCTATTTATAGATTTTGATGAGTGGCATACCCCGTAAATATAGAGAAGATCCGGGGTTGGTTCGGAGTGCTCCATTGGATGGCTCGAATTGATTCCCCCGATCATAGAGAGTTTTTCAACTCTTTAGGAGCCGTAACGATGTCGGAATTCAGCAATCTTGGGCTCGTTGGATTCGTCTCGCCGAGCCGCTCGATTTGACTATAAGCATGCCATATTTGGATATCAATTTGTCATCCAAATAATAATTTGACCCTTCCAAATGTGGTATGAGCCCTTGATTTGGACCCATTTGGGCTTGGATTGGACCGATTTTGGTGTCGTTAGGTTCATCTCATTGAGATGTTCAGTTCGACTATAAGTTTGCTGAAATTGGAATTCAAATGATCCCGAATTTAATTTTGTATGTTTCCAACTTGAATATGCCTCAAGATTCGTGCTCGATCAAAGTAATTTCTGATGACGTATCAGATACTTTTTTTATTTTTTTGTATTATTTTTATTTTGTTTTATTTTTACTTAGTTTGGATACTTGATATGTATGATGTGATGAATTTATGTTTAAGGTTAGATTGTCATATTATTTTGTTAATTTAACTAATTATTAATAATATTATTACTTATTACGTCATCCGGTTCGATCCCAGTTCGACCCCAGTTCGACTGGCGAATCGGTCGATCCGTGAACATCTCCTTCTGGTTCGTTGTCCTGTCCGATTTTCTCAACCTTAATATTAAAAAATATTCTATTTATAAATTTTAAAGAACATAATAAAATCTTTATTAATATTTTTCACTTTTATTAAATTTTGAATAATTTAATTATACCAAGTATTAATATAAATATTCAATAGTTCTTTTTAAAAATTGGAAATTAGATTTATAATAATTTGTTTGATAATATATTCTAATTAAAAAATTACTATTTATTAAACTATTACTAAATTATATATGAGCCATCTAAACTCATGATGCAAGTATAATTGGAAATTTTTTATTATAGATTCATATAAATATTAAATTATTATTAGATGTTATCTTATTTTTAAGTATATTAAAATTTTAATCAAATTAAATATTAATTATAATTTATTTTGTGAGACATCTCATTATCTTTTTATATGAAATTTATTACCTGTAGAGATCAGATATTTAATTTTATTTTAATCATGATTTAAAATAATTTAAATACACCCCAATATGGATAGGGTCATGATCCCTAGTGTAAATGTTCATTCTTTTTTTTGCTCACTTTTCATCTTAGACCTCCATCACGAACTCAGCTTTAAACCTGGCAACTTGAAATTCAATGAATTTAGATATGTTTTCAATAAAAAAAATGTTTTCAATAAATTCTCTCAATGATTTAACATATGAATACTTTTTATGATTGTACTTTCCAGCAATTGTATTAGAGAAGTTATCATGCTGAACCATTTGAGAAATAGTATTATCTCAAAATTTTCATTAATTATTTGTGAGCTTTTTGGTCAAAATATCTTTTGAAAATTTATTTTTACATATCTTTTGACCTTCTGGTAATCGACTTTTTACGTCATTTTCCTGCTCTTATTTTTGAATAGTAAGAGATGATTTTAAATAATAAGAGATTTTTACAAATTTCTCTTATTTTTTAATCGTATGGATTTTTGTGTACTATTTCGTCCTCGATTCTTTGTGAAATTAAAATTTTTAATTAATTTATAAAAGTCGAATTACTCAGAAAGAATACAATATTATACATATAAATTTGCATGCAAATATAATTTGTCTTCTCTCTTCATGATTTTTTTTGAGAAGGTGAAGAATTGCATAATTAAGTTACTAAAATTCAAATTTTTAATGTTGATTAAATCAGTAGAACAAGAACAACAACAACAATATCAAGTCTTTATCCCAGTGCTAGGGGTCGGCTACATGAATCTTTTTTCTCCAATGTGTTCTATTAAGAGTTAAATTTTCATTTAAATCTAATAAAAAAAAGTTATTTCTAATATTTTCTAACCAAGTCTTTTTAGGTCCACCTCTACCTTTCCTAATATAGGCTAAATCTAGTACATTACTCTCCTAACCGTGTCATCAGATTGTCGACGTTTTATGTGACCAAACATTTTCACATAATCTTAACCACTGGGGCTATTCTAACCTTTTCACGTATATAGTAGTTTTTCTTTCTATCTCTAAGAGTGAAGCCCCTCATCCACCTAAGCATCCTTATATTTGCAACACTTAACTTAATTTTGTGCTTGTATTTTAGTGGCCAATATTTTGCGCCATAAAGCATTGCAAGTCGTACCACCATCTCATAGAATTTTCCCATAAGTTTGAGGGGTACTTTTCTATCACACTATAAGCCCGATACATTCCTCCACTTCAACCATCCAAATTGAATTCTACTAACAATTTTCCCATTTATTTCACAATCACTTTGAAGAATAGACCCGAGATATCTAAAATATGTACTTTTATTAATGACTTGGTCGCCCAAAGTCACAGTCCCCCCACTAACTCTATTACTACTAAAATTACACTCCAAGTATTCAATTTTAGATCTACTCAGTAGAAAACCTTTAGACTTTAAGGTTGAACTCCATAGTTTAAGTTTATTTTCAACTCCCTCTTTAGTCTTATCAACAAGAAGAATATCATTAGCAAAATGCAAACCCCAAGGTACATCCTCTTGCAAATGTCTAGTAAGAACATCTATGACTAGAGCAAAATGATATTGGCTTAAAGTTGATCCTTGATGTAATCCAATTGAATAGGAAAATACTTGACAAAATCATCTTGTGTTTGAATACAAGTAACAACTCCTACATATGTATCCTTAATGACTTGAATATAAGTAATATTAATCCCTTTCTTTTCTAGACCTCTCTGGAGCATTTCTCTTGGAACTTTATCATATGCTTTTTAAAAATTAATAAATATCATATATAGATCTTCCTTATTGTCTCTATACTTCTCCATCAAACCTCTCAATAAATATCTAACTTCCATAGTAGACCTATCCAGTATGATTCCAAATTAATTTTTAGAAACAATAGTATCATATTGTAACCTATGCGAAATAACTCTCTCGCCTAGTTTTAAAAGTATGGCACATTAATTTAATTCCTCTATAATTTGTAAATTCTTGTGCGTCATTTTTATTCTTAAAAATACGAATCAACACACTCTTCCATTAATCTGACATCTTTTTAGTCCTCAAAATAATATTAAAATGTTTTGTAAGCAATGCACTAGAATCAAATTTGGAAGAATTATCCTAAAAAAATTTATTTGATTGGGTCAAAATATGGGCTATTACATTGTAAGCCAAGAAATTCCTTCATCTCCTAAGCATTCCACACCTCTATTGGAGTATCATCAAGTTCAACAGCTTTTTCACACTTTATTTTTTTTAAAGCCTCTCTAACTTTAATTGTACTAATATGTCGATGAAAATAAAAATTTCTCTTTTCATTTAGGGTGCTAAGGTCACTAAAGTCAATAATATTTTCATAATCTTCATTGAAAAGCTTATCAAAATATCTCATCCACCTTTGTTTAATATCATTTTCTAATAAAAATATTTTTTGATGTTCATACTTTTAAAACGCTTTAGTTAAACTAAATTCTTACTTCTCCTATCTCTTTTCTTGACTAACTTATACATATATTTTCACCCTTCTTAGTATCTAATCTATTATTTAAATCATTAAAAGCTAAATTCATTGCATCACATATTGCTTTCTTATACTCATTACAAGTCTCTTTATATCTTTTCTAATTTTCTGAGCTTTTACACCTAAACTAATTTTTATAACAAAGTTTCTTATTTTTTATCTTTTCTTGCACATTTTGATTTCACCACTAACTATTTTTAGTATTAGAAGCTTTTCCTATTGATACTTCAAGTACATCCTTCGTAATATTTTTAATATCACTAGCTATATTTTTTCACAAAACATTAACTTTTTCATGAACAGTCAAAATTATAAGATCTTGAATCTTATTCTCAAAAATATTTTTGTTAGTCTTTTTTAAATGCCCCAATTTAATGTTATGATAATATTTTATTTTATTTTTTATAATCTATCCTTTCATATTAAAATTTAAAACTAATAAGAGATGTTGGTCATTAACTATCACTAGAAATGATTTTACAATCTTTGTAATCTAATAAATCTATTTTTTTATAAAAAAAATCAATCTGGGTTTTACTATATCCATTCATATAAGTGATGAGATGATCCTGTCTTTTCTTAAATAAAGTATTAGCAATTATAAAATTATAAGCTAGAGCAAAATCTAATATAATCCTACCACCTTCATTAGTCGCTAGCCACCATACATGCTTTTAAAATCTTCTACCTCTCACTAATATATCCATTTAAAGAGATATCTTTGTATGAATTTTTCTAAGTCATTCTAAAATTTAAATTTTGAAAATATATCCAAATCTACTTAAGGTGCATAAGCACTTTTTATATTAATAATCTTAGCATCAACATATATCTTTAAAACTAGAATTATATCTCCAATTCTACAATATTATCCTTCAAACTCTTATATATAATCATACATACACCATTTTTAGTATGACTCCTACCTGAATACCATAATTTAAATCCTAAACTATTAATTTCCTTAGCCTTCTCTTCAACCCATTTATTTTTCTGAATGCATATAATATTTATCTTTGTATGAATCATAATATCTATTAATTTTATTAATTTAATTATACAAGAACCTATATTATAAGTTCCTATCATAATTCTAGTTTCATGAAATAGTTTCTTTGCCCACATCTATCCATGATGTTGGAACCCTTGCTTTTTTAATATTGCACCCAGGCATCGGTGTAGCGACCCTTGCACACTTCTCATTATATTTAGGCCATATAATGCGTCACTTCTCAAGAATGACTTAGCATTAACATAATATATTAAGAAATTTATGTCATGATTATTCAATAAATTTTATACTTGTTGTTAGCTACCTAATGCAACCCGCCACTTTTCTTATCTAAGACTTGGGACTTGGCAACGACGATGTTGTATCAAATATTAATTGAACTTCTAATTATGCTTGTTCACAAGCTTTCACGATATTATTCATAAACATAAATGTGTCAAATAAATAGTTGTTCAAACTTATTTATTTAAAAATTAAGTATTATTAAAATTATTCAATCTTTTTTTATTAGTTAAAAAATGATCGCAAAAGAGCTGCAATCAAGTCAAGCAAATAGTAGCTTATCGAATGCTCCATTCATTTGCAATCCTAACATAAAGTTTCTTATTATGAAAGAAAGTGTTTAGAGTTTTCAAATATATATTGAATATATTAGTACAACCTTTATAATTGTAGATCCACTTACATAATATTTATCACGAAAGTGTTTCATGAGTATGTGGCTTATTTGGGTGTTTTTATCTTGATCATATGCTAGCATAGAGGGAATTTGTTTGATGTTCAATTATTTTAAAACACATTTTTTGATCAAATTAAATTATTATTATTATTATCTTTTTGTTGAAAACTCTTAAAATAAAGCTATTCTATTTCAATTATAGTTTAGCATAAAGTATAGAAATTTCATAAATAACTCTTATGAGTTATAATGTAGGGCCAATTGAAAAAAGGCATGGTATAAGATCACATTGCTACACAATTATACTTGATCTATATGGTTAATCTTATTAATATAATTCCCATTAACATGATTTATTCTAGAAAAAAATATGACAAATATCACTTTGATCATACATTGATGTAATTAAAGAACCATATTTTCTAAAGATGCTTCTCCATAAAGATATTAAATATTATGCTCTTAAGATTATTTACTAATGTATAATTATCAAGTGATATATATGGCCCAAGTGAGAGATTATTTGAAAATAGCTATTATGGACCCATATAAATATTAAATTATATATTAAGTACTATCTTATTTTTAAGCTTATTAAAATTGTGATCAAATTAAATATTAATTATTATTTAGCTTTTGAGGCATTTTATTATTTTTTGCATGAAAATTTTCAAGTTTAGAGACCAAGTATTTTATTTTATTTTTATGATGTGCTAAACTAATTTAAGCACACTCGAGTACAAATAAGGTCATGGTCCTTAATCTAAAGGTTGGTTCTTATTTTTGCTCACATCCCATCTTGAGTGAAAGAAGACTCTCTCTTGAGAACTTTGCTTTAAATGTGGAAGAATGAAACCACAACTTTGTAATTCAATGGATTCAAGTATGCTTTCGATAAATTCTCTCAATGATTTAGCATAAAATCCTAGAGAGATGAATATTTTTTATCCTCGTATATTTCCACAAATATCCCCTCCAATCCTTGTTGTTTTCCATCAGCTATGTAGCACTTAATAAAAGGTTGGCCATAACAACACCTCCTTTGTGCCATATAAGCATTCAATACAAATAAAAACCACCTATCAAATTGACCAACATAATAACTACTACTACATAAACAAGTGCACCCTAGATCCAAGCCAAATCAACAAGAAATTTTTATTTACTCTTGTATATGTTAAATGTTTGCAAAATTTTAAGTTTTTCAATGTTCATTTAAATTTATAAGAGTTTGGGGTTGAATTAGAAGAGTAGAAAATGTAGTTTATTGAAAGCTCCTAGGGAGAGCACTGCGACACTATATATGGCATCATTATGGCACCACCCTCTCTATTTATGGGAAAGAGTTGGGGAAGCATTGTAGTACTATGCTTAGGAGCACTACAACACTGATATTTCTATCTATAAGGAGGTGCTTGGGAGCACTGTAGTGCTGGAAGTTGGCGCTATAGTGCTGAGCTTTCTGTCTGGAGCATCTAAAGTATTAGGCAGAGCACTGTAGTGTTGTGAGAGGTGGCAACATGACATTAGGTAAAAATTCAAATTTTTATAAAAATATTTAAAAGAATCTTACATTTTTCATTTCATTTCCCTAGTTTATAGTAAGGTCAGAGAGATTCTGGAGAAGAGAAAAGAAAGCAAAAAAGAAGAAGAAAGAAAGAAAGAAGCTAGGATTTGAAGGTAATGGAGTCAGATTCATCTGTTGGGCTAATTGAAGAAATCATTCAGCTCAAGACTAGCTTTCATTTCCTAACTTTAGTTTTCAATTTGGGTAATTGGGGTGAAAGTTATGGGGTTCTATTTAATTTAAATGAGATTAAGAAATTTTCCATTATGTATCTTTTGGTACATTATAATGTATATAATTCTAAGCATTTTAGCAGGTAAAACTCCAAGTTTCACCAAATTGATTTTAAGTATATGAATTTCATGTGTTTTTCTACTTATTTTTAATTTAATAGAAAGTGTTATTTAAAAATAAAAGGCCTACAATAATATTAAAAATGTTCCCTACAAATAGTTTTATAAAATATCATTGTTGAATATGTATACAAGTTCTACCCCCTGTATATTATTAGAATTATTGTACATGTGTCATTTTGATGCGTTTATACATTATGTGAATGTCATGATCCACCATCAAAATACAATTTCCAAATATGATCATTAGATTTCTCTAAACTCATGATTTGCTCATGAGGTAAATTATAGTTTAGGTGAGATTCTGTAAGAAGTGGATGCGCTGCAAGGACATTGATAATGGCCTATCCTTTCAGAACACATAGGGAAATGAATGCTATTTCAAATTGAAGCAATCTTATAAACCACCATGCCAGATGTCCTGACAACGTAGGTTAGGTCATAAGATATTACAACGGGTTTCTCTTGAGATTAAACTTACATGATGAGAAAGTATGTAGTGTCTTAGCTTTTCGGCTGCAAAAGCTAAGGAATGCAATGGTTCTCAATTGAAGGATATCAAATTTCTATCAAAATGAGTCATCAGCTAAGATAATAGAGAACATTTTTCTTTCCTTCTTTGTTGACTTGAGCTAATAAGGCACCAAGCAACTCATCTAAAGATGAAGTTTAAAGGATAAGTGGTTTCCCCATAATAGGGGATAACAAGATTGGAAGATTTATAAGATATTGCTTAATATTCTCAAAGGAATTTTAACATTTCTCATCCCATATAAATTTAGAGTCCATTTTAGCTAGGATGGAGAAAGACTGACATCTTCTAGAGAGATTGGAAATGAACCTTCTTATATATGCCAACCTACCATATAGATACCTTAACTGAGTGAGGCTTTTAGGTGGTGGAATATCTAAGATGGCTTTGATATTAGCAAGATCAATTTTAATTCTATAGTTCCTCACTATGAAGTCCAAAAATTTTCCTAAAGTAATGCAAAAAAGCACTCTTCAAGGGGTTTATTTTGAGGTAGTCCCAGCACAACTGGTCAAAGATAATTCTTATGTCATACAGATGAGTCTCTTTGACTTTATACTTGATAACCAAATCATCGATGTAACATTCTACTTGATCATGATTAAGTTCATCAAAGATTTGAGTCATTGTTTATTGGGGCATGCCTTATTAAAATCTTTATTGTTAACACAAATTCAAATTTGACCATTTTTCTTTTGAACTAGCATGATATTGGCCACCCAAGAGGGATATTATTCCTCTTAAATAAAATTAGCCTCGACTAATTTCTTAATTTTAGAAATGACATGATGCTTGATCTCTAGATGCATGTATCGAGGAGCTTGCTTAATTAGAATGACATCAGGTTAAATATCATATTTATGGACTACTACACTAGATGATAAGCCTGGCATTTGGTCATATGACCAAGTAAAGAAATCCTTAAACTCAAAAAAGGTGTTTGATTAGATCATTTGATTCATCATCACTCACTAAATAGCTAATGAAGGTAGGGTGAGGGTCATCCTATGTTCCAAGATTTATTTCTATTAATTCATTGACTGTCGATTTAATTTTTTCCTCAAATTCAGGGAGTGCATCTCAAACTTGAAGTTCATATGAGTCATCTGATGTTTCCAAATTAAGCCTATTAAGGGAATTGACGGTTTTTATAAGGACCCTTTTAGATTCAAGATAGTTCGTTATCATAAGATAATACTCATCATTGTCAAATAAACTAACGGTATCGAAGTTGATACCACTATCCAGATTTCTTTTATTTTTTATACATCAAAGGCTTTCATGGCATCTGCCTTAACCCTTGGTCTATTGACCCGATGTGAGGACTTTAGAAACATAATTTCTCACATACAAAGAGAAATAGCTAAAAAGGTAATTTTATTAATTTATAAAAATCACCCTCCTAAAGATTTATATCATATTTATTCCTTGAGGTGGATGGACCAAGAAAGAACTTATGAAATTTTCCTACTTCACCACTTAGATTAGGAAAGTCCTTAACTTTTAACCCTATCACCAGATAAATGGTTAAGGTTAAGTATTTAATTCTTCGACTCAACTTTTTATACATTATTAATTCAGGCTCATCACTCTGATTCTTTGGAGCATCATCCTCTAGATCATTATCTTTTTCTAAAGTGATATTAAATTTTGGAGGAGGATTTATCTTTTTCATTGCCAAAAGGAATTTTCACACTGCACAATTTTGAGTCATCATCTAAACTTGACTCCAATTCAATGTGCATTGGGGTGTTTTTCTTTCAAATGAAGCATGACCTCGACCACATGCTCTTTGGGCCATTCGCCCACCTCTTTGAGCAAAAGTGCTTGGAGGCCTAAAGATCATGCCCTCGATGTCATCTTCACTATCTGTGTCTTTCCTTTATTTATTTTTCTCATTTTATCTTTCTTTTTCTTTTAACATTTCTTTTCCTTTTGCTCTTTCTTTATTTGTTTTCTCCTTCTTAATTGGAATTTTACTTTTAGAATAAGTAGAGGATCCTTTGGGTGCATATTACATAGCATCCTTATAGATCCTAATCTCATGGATAGAGAATGGTTTCAAATCACCTTGAACTACATATTTAATACCATCTTGTTAGTACTTAATGCATTGGTATAGGGTAGAGGGAGTCATCCTATATTCATTGATCCAAGGCCTACCGAGAAGTGTGTTGAAGGATGTTATTGAATCAATTATATGAAATTTGGGTTCTCTTTTCAACTCTCCTATTTCTAATAATAATGTGATTAAATATAAAGCTTTCTTGCTCTTTTCATTAAACCCACGTAGTGCCATCTTGTTGGTGCTGAGCCTACACATGTCTACTTTAAGATATGCTAGAGTTTTTATGTTCATAATATTAATTGATGCACCAGATTAACTTAAAATTTCACATATGTATAGAAATATAGAGTGGGCGATTATGATCGATAGTCCTTAGAAGTAGATCCTCATTAGAAAATGTTACTCCAGGGATTACTTTAAAGTATAAAGCTTCATCTTGTGAAGTTGCAGCTAACTATGCTAAACAAATCTTTGGGTTGAGAAGTGATTTAATTAAAGAGTCCCTCATTTCTTTTGAGAGAATGAGGGCATAATAAATGCTCAACCTACCTGGCAATTTTCTAAGATGAGCTAACATATTATAGTCAACCTTAGAAACATCAGGATCAGGACCCATTACATTAGAGATAGGATTTGGTTATTGAGTTAAATCTTGAATTAGATCATTGGATATAACTTGTTTGCCTTTTTCCTTATCTAAGACTTTTCCACCACATAGATGTACTTCCATGATCCCCTTGGGATGATAAACTATGGAGGGGTATATGCTATCCTTAGGCGATGCAACATCATTTTCTAATGGAGAATCTAAATCTGAATAATCTATCTCGATAGAAATTCCTTGGAAATTAATTTTTGGGGTGTCACTATCTGATAAGAACTTAGGTTCATCATCCTCTTTGGGGGTCAAATTTTAAGAATCAATTTTTGGTGCATTTTCATCAATCACTATTAATTTTTTATTTTGATCTTTAATAGTTTCTATTTTCATTTCATTTTCATCATTAATCATAAATATATACACAGAAGAATATTTTATTGATTTTTGATCCTTTGCCTTTGATGGGGAAAAGTAAAAGTCATATAAAGTTAATGGGGATAAGGGTTTTCACTCCATCCACCGTTTGCATATATCTCTCATAAAATATTGATTTCCTCTCAAAAAATATATCATTCTTTTTTTATTATTTATAGTGGTTCCTAAGACTATTGGAGAAGAAATCATCTCAACATCCTCTTACGATGCCTCCAGCTCAACCTCCAAGATTGAGCCACGGCTCTCATTGGTAACTGTTGAGAAAGTTGAAAATATTTTTTAATTGACTTTTTAAATGCCTGGGATAAAGCAATGTCCCAATCACCTGTAATGGACAGAGAAATGTTATAATATTTACTTGAGAAGACTTTGACAGACCCCTGATCCAGAACTATCAAGTACTCCTTTAGGATGACGATGCTACCTTATTTAAAGTTTCTCTTAAGCTAGTCTTTAAATATCAATCATCCTTTAATCATTTGGCCCGACATGCGATGATAGGGGAAAAAATTAGGATCTTCACTCTTATTTACCTCATTCGATTTCTTGGCGGCTTCCAGCAATTTGATGTCTATTTTTCTTAATAAACTCTTGAACATCTTCCTTGCTAACACTCTCTTAAATGGATAGACTTTCACCAACTTCTCTTTAAAAGATGTCGAGGAAGGATCCATAGGAGGATAAGAATTTACCTAGAATGGTCAAGGTGGAGGATCACTTGACTAACTTTTCATCGGCTGCTTTTGTTTATCCACTGCTGGTATGGTAGCTACCTTCTTCTCAAAAGAATTTTGAGGTTTTATGGCCTTCCTTTCATCGTATAAATCCTTTAAGAATGACATTTGAGAAGCATCTTCCTGTAAGTTATTAGCCTTATTAAGTAGCTTCTCAAAAGTCTTTATTGTGAACTCCTTCAGAAGAAAGGTAATAGGCCTGTGGATATTCTTTATGAGAATTTCTACTGCATGTTGCTATTACAGTTGAGGTGCACATTTCATTGAGAGATTTCTACATTTTAAAATGTATTCGACCACAGACTCTCCTGACTTTTGCTTTTTGATGACTAGATCATCCACGGTAATATAATGTTAAGGGCTAAAGAAGTTTTCTAGCTTATCTCCCAACAACTCATCTTCCATTACCCATACTGGTTGATCCTTTATTCACTGCTTTTGAATGGAGCTAACTTCTACTTTTTTGCCTCTAGTGATTTTTTAAGATTTATTTGAATTTTATTTTAATAGTATTTTGAGTTTATAAAATTTAAGGTTATGTTTTAACCTTTAAATTTTTTAAATGTTATTTTAACTGCACTTTTAAACCTTGCATGCATTTAGATAGGCTTTGAAACTTTTAAACAGAGATTCATCATTATTTAATGAGTTTAAAAGGAGTTGTGAGCATTCAATGAGCAATTACATTTTAATTGCTCATTGATTAAATTTTGATTTACTTAAGTTATTCCTTAATTTTAATAATTAAAAATGCACAAGCACCTAGCTCTAGGTCTCTTGATTGTTGTGGTGTTATTCACTATGTTTGTTTTAAGGGTTAGAGAACTTTGATTCAAAACCAACAAAATCTAGTGACATTTAAGGATAATAGTTAAGGACAAGTCTTAGCAATTTAAAAAAAATCCTAGAAAATTAAATATGTATCCAATAGGGGTGAAATTCAAAAAACATAAACCTAGTGATATCATCTATCCTAGGATGAACTTTTACAGATTTTAATAGTCCTTAGGTCAGAAATTTAATTAAGTCAAAATTAATCCCTTAATTAACCCTAAAATTTTAAAAAATCATAATAAATTCAAATTAAATCCAAAAAAATATAAACAATATATCAAATTTCTCAAGATTTAATGCTCAACTTATGAAAATTAAAAGCCCCTTAATTGAACCCTTAATTTAAGTTTAATTTAATTTTTAAGGAACATTAATATTTAGTTAAATTAAATATTTAAAAATTATTAAAATTTCAAATAATTCTCAAACATTTGAGAACATTCCCAGGGTCATTCTTGACCTTTGGGACTGATTTCATAAAGTTTGGAATGAGTTTGGAGCAAAACCATTAAAACCTTCTAAATTAACCAATTTAATAATTCAATTAATTACTCAAACTTTAAAAATATATAATTAATTCTAAAAAATTCTAAACTGAACAAACTCAAAGATATTAGACTCCATTAAGGTTTTAGTAATTATCAAAATTGTCAAATCACCTAGTAACTCTTAGTAGATGGCCATTCAAATTTGGGTCAAAAATTCAAAAATTCATAACTTAATCTAAAAAACTCTAAATCTAGCAAACTTAGTGTCTAATTACACATCTTAGGGTCTAATATTTAGAAAAAATATCTAATTACCCTAACATGAGTAATTAGACACTAAGTTTACTAGATTTGAAGTTTTTTAGATTAAGTTATAAAATTTTGAAGTTTTGACCCAAATTTGAATGGACATCTACTAAGAGCTCCTTGGTGATTTGATAGTTTTGATAATTACTAGAACCTTAATGAAGTCTAATGTCTTTGAGTTTGATCATTTTAGAATTTTTTAGAATTAATTATAAATTTTTAAAGTTTGAGTAATTAATTAAATTATTAAATTGGTTAATTTAGAAGATTTTATTGGTTTTGCTCCAAACTCATTCCAAACTTCGTGAAATCACTCCCAAAGGTCAAGAATGACCCATAGGAGTGTTCTCAAATGTTTGAGAATTATTTGAAATTTTTAATAATTTTTAAATATTTAATTTAACTAAATATTGATGTTCCTTAAAAATTAAATTAAACTTAAATTAAGGGTTCAGTTAAGGGGCTTTTAATTTTCATAAGTTGAGCAATAAATTTTGAGCAATTTGATCTATTATTTATATTTTTTGAATTTAATTTGAATTTATTATGATTTTTAAAATTTTAGGGTTAATTAAGAGATTAATTTTGACTTAATTAAATTTATGACCTAATGACTATTAAAATCTGTGAAAGTTCATCCTAGGATAGATGATATCACTAGGTTTATGTGTTTTGAATTTTACCCCTATTGGATGCATATTTAATTTTCTAAGATTTTTTTTTAAATTGCTAAGACTTGTCCTTAACATTGTCCTTAAATGTCACTAGATTTTGTTGGTTTTGAATCAAAGTTCTTGAATCAAATTTTTTTATTCAAATTAAATTAAAAAATATTAGGCTCACATAGAAATTTAATGATCTTAAGAAGTAAGCTTGGGAACAACCTGAGAGTATACATGCATTCATATTAAACTTTCTCTTCCTTATTAGGCACCTCCCTGCCTGCGAGTTCTTGCACACCACCTAGCCTATTATGCTGCAGTTCTGTCAAGGGGATGTTGTGCAATTTCTAGAATAAAATTTATTTTCTAAGCCTAATTTTAAAATTGCTTCATACTAATTTTGCATACATAGCCAACTAGCATGCATTGCATTAGAAATAAATTAAAGAGTCAAAAAATTTTAATTGCATTTTTTAGATATAATCACCGTACATATGTCAAGGGGTCAATTAGGATCTACTCTAAATGTCAGCACCAATTCCTTAAAATTTAATTAACAACCCATCATTCTTTCATAAAAGATCGAATACATGATTTTAAAGTGCTTAGGTGGTTATCTAGCTCCCAAATCCAGGCTGGGACAAGTCCAGATTTGTATTGCATTAGCTAGATTCGGGCCACTATTGTTTAGTACCCAAAATAGACTTAAGATCTGGGGTAGACCTAAAGTCATAAGGCTCCACCTTCCGGGATTATAATCTCACCATTCTAATAATTTGACAACTTGAATTAAAATTCCTCGCTGGTCCAAGATTTAAAACTCAACACATAGGGTAGACTGAGACATTTTTGAACTGTTTCAGAATCACAAAATGTCTCCTAATTCTCCTCCGTTGGCCTCCAAAAATAAGTGCTCAAATTTAATCCAATTCATGTTAAAATTCCAGCCTCACTCCCTTTGATATCATTCTTTAAAAATTTCAAAAATAAAATTTCTACCGTTATTTTAATCTAGAGTTTTCGTAGAAAATTCAGGTTTATTACGATGTAATAACTATGAGGGCTTGCGCTCATATGAGATTTAAAGACCCCAGATCAATGTTAAAATTCAATTAATTATCTTTGAAAAAAATCAAAATCAACGATGATCGTTATCATCACATTCGAATAATTAATAAAGAATGATATTTCTTCCCTTGGAAAAATATATCATTTGTTATTATGACATCGAATATGAAATTAATGATAACCCATCTGGATTATCATAGCTAAATACTTAATTAAACATTATTTTAATCCTTCGGGATCATATGTAGTTTATCCATAAATTTTATTACGATATTCAGGATGAAATTTGTAATTATGAATCTGAACCCCATTAAGAGATCTTATTTCCACCTCTTGAGGTGGTATATAATTTCTGATGATATGTTCGATTTCAGAATTAAAATTTAAAAGTTAATTTCAAATTTTTCAAAGAAATTTAATTACAAATTTCTTTGCATCTTTCAAAAGCAAAGCTTTCTTTTTCAACTAAACACTTGGTGGTTAAGTTTTAATCTCTAATTCTTAAATAGAGAATAACCAATTGTATCTTGCATTTCATAGTGACTTTGAACTTGTGTTTGCTACTATGAGGGTTTAGGTGGCAGTCCTCTTCATATGAGATTATAAATTCATAAGAGTCATGCTTTCTTAAACTTTTGGCATAAGTCCCACTATATCACTTCAATTTAGGTTTGAGCGACAACTTTTTTACTACTCACCTTAGCTTTAGGGACCAAGGTTGATCCTTTATATTATAAGCCCTCACTTTTTGGGCCTTTTTTAAATTTTGTGTTGAAGAAATATAATGCTTAAACTTCCAATAAATTGAACAACTAAAATAATAAAGTCCAATTCTAAAATTTTAAAGTCCAACATAGGATAGTTTAGAGTACTTCTGAGTTTCTCAAAATCTAATGCTCTCTATCTTTCTATCTTTTGAGATGATATGTTATTTTGATGTTATATTTGATTACAAAAATGGAATTACCAAAATCCTATTTTATTCTCAAATCTATTGTAAAATATATTTCTTACTTTTGAGGTATGTTATTCTCTATATAATATTTGATTGTAGAAATAGAAATTTTCAAATCCATGGTTTAATTTTACATTACTTATTTTATAATTGGTAAATATTTGATAGAAGGGATTGCCACACTATAATCATGCCCAGGAAATTCATGTGAATAACTTATCCCATCACAGAATTAATTCTCATGACAAAGGAAAACTATTGTGTGCCAAAAATTCATTCCAATGTATATAAAGAAAGATTAATAAATTTACTTTATATGAATTTAGCACAAAAATATATACAAGAAAAATTACAAGTGACATTATAGTTGTTATGTGAAAAATCTAAAAAAGAAACGAATCAAAGGTCTTAGCTCAATTAAAATAATTCTCCTAGTGTTTGTCATCTGTTATATATGATGCCTTTTTTTTAATGATTGGAGAATGTTGTTAATTTTATGAACCTCATAACCTATTCTATTGATTTTGACTATAATAAACATATACGTGGATACTTTAATATGTCTGTTAATATGTCTTAGATCATAGATTTTTTTTTCAGGTGCCTTACATCTTTGCAAGCTCAAATCCTTGGTTCAGAAGTTTCAACGCATTCTATTGAGCAACTTCTTTTGAAGTTCTTCAGTTCATATTTCTTTCTCAAAAAAATTTTTGCCGTTCTTTTATTTTCACATTATATTTTTCTTGAAAATTTTTATTTTTGGGTGAAATACTAGTTAAAGATCTTAGATCAAAATTTTCTTATTTACTATCCAAATCTATTACATTTTTAAAAGTATTATATGCACATATTTTAATTTAATATATCCACTTTATATGATTTAAAGAGTTATATTTTAAATCAACAAGTAAAATATTTTTATGTAATATATATATATATATATATATATATATATATATATATATAAAAGTTTTAGTCCTCTTACTATAAAAAAATTGAGCTTGTATTTTTTAGAATAAATTATATTTCTCTTTTTTTTAATCTAAGTCATTTGGCTAGTGAAGTTTATATTATAATTAGATTTGGTTGTATTCGCTCATGTAGGAGAGTGGTAGTAAGCATCTTCTTTGATTTAAAGGAATGAGGTTCACAAAACAAACATTAGATTAGTAGATTCTAGCTCGAGAGCTGTTTAGTACGGATGTAGATTGGATTGGTGTCCTGGTTAAACCACATAAAAATGTTATTTCTATTATTTTGTTTTTACTTGCACCTATTTTTCTTTATCATTACTTGTGAAATCTTAAAATGATGTGTTTGTTTTTTCTCTTACCAATTAGTATCAAAATTTAATTAATTACTTCTTTTAATTAATTTTTTTTAAAACTATAATTCACCCCCCTCTTAGCGTGTCATAGTCTTCCAACAAATGTGTTGATATAATATAGTAGATATAAACCATACATGATAAAGTTTAGGATGGAGCTTAGAAGAGCCTTGTGGCAAAAGAGCTATCATCAAGAGATTATTTATCTTCTATTAGCCATTCTCCTTTGAAGAGGGGAGATTAGAGACCTCAAACTCTAGTATAAATATTGGTATTATCATTGAAAGTCCAAGTTAGTGTCAACACCATGCATCAACTTTATATGTGATGGCCTACATTGATGTTGTTTAAGATGAAAGGTTATAATATTAATAGGCATCGATGATGTAATTTGAGGACTATAGTCAGGTGATGGTTGTCAGATAACTACAGTTAGGTGATGATGGTTGAAGGACTTCTCTTGGACTAAAATTGTCAAAGGGTTGTAATTGGGTGATGATATTTGATATATCATGGTTGGGCCACTGTGGTTGGTGCATCGTAGTTAGGTGATGGTGGTCAAAGGATCATAGTTAGACAACAGTTATCAAAAGACTATTGTTGGGTTATTGTTGTCAAGAAATTATAAATTGGCAATGCTAGTTGGGCCATGGTGGTTAATAGATCATAGTTGGGCGAGGGAGATTGGAGGATTGCAGTTGGTCGACAATGGTCAGAGGGCCATGTCAGGTAATGTGAAAGTTCGATAGGGATGTTAAGCCCTAGTGAACTTGTCCCGAGGCTAACCAAGAGGGGGGGGGTGAATTGGTTATTTAAAAATTTTACGATAACAATGAAAATCTTTTCGATACTTAGCAGCGGAAACAAGTAAACAAGAACGAAAAGATCAATCACAGATATTCACCCAAGCAGTTTATATTGAAAAGTAAAGTGCAAAACTGAATCAGAAAAGTAAACCAGATTTTATAGTGGTTCGGTCAACTTGACCTACGTCCACTCCCCGGAGCCTCCCCTCCGGGTATTGCACTAAACAAAAAGTGTCTCTCCTTTTGCTCCCACAGCAAGGCGGAGAAGCCTGTACAAACACCTCCTTTTCACCACACGGTGAGGCAGAGAACCCGACCTCCTTTTGCTTCCTCCTGAAGCAGGCAGAGAACCTTCGAACTCCTTTTGCTTCCACCTGAAAAGGGCAGAGAACCCCGGATCTTCTTGCGAACGATCCTCCCACGACGAACACCGACTAGACGAAAGACGACGAGCGGAGAAGACGACTCTGATCCGTGCTTGGAGCAACCTTAGTGAATCCCTCACTAACTCCCCCTCACAAGATCTCTCTCTCTCTCTCCCAACTCTCTCTCTCTCTCTCTAGGGTTTCTCAGGGAAGGAAGGTGGCAAAAGATTTTTCTTGTCTTTAGAAAAAGTTCTTTTATAGGAGGGCTTAAAATTTGCCCTAAATCTCAACTGGTCGGCCAAGATCGTCTAGGACGATCGATAGATCGTCCTGTACGATCAGTTCAAATTCAGCTGTTTAAGCCTGGACGATCTGGCTCTTCTGGACGAACAGTAGAAAAAATTGTTCATATCGTCCCGTACGATCCTGCGATCATCCGGGACGATTAGTGCAAATCGAGGAATATCGTCCAGAAGACAGTTCGGGTCGTCTAGAGAAATCCATGCTGGACGACCAAAAAATGACTTGATCGTCCAGGACGATAGGGATATCGTCCTGTACGATTAGTTTAAAAAGTGCCCAAATCGTCCTGAACACAGTTCGGGTCGTACAGCTGAAATGCACTAGACGATCATGATCGTCCGGGACGATCCTGCGATCATCCAGGACGATATGATCGTATCAATCAAAAAATAAATTGCTTTCCTTAATTACCAGATTAAATTAGGCATGATTGTACTGAATCGTTCGGGACGATACACGTATCGTCCGGGACGATTAGACCAAGTAACTAAAATAAGAACTTGCCTAACTTGATCTGGCGGCTGAGAATTTCTGATTTGGGCAGATCGTCCTGTACGATCCAGAGATCGTCCAGGATGATCTGCTTAATCAGACCCTCTTAACTTAGTCGCCCTAATTAGGGTTTCTGTTTTGGCTGGATCGTCCAGGACGATGTGAAAATCGTCCAGGACGATCTTAACAAAAAATGAACAGAAACTCTAATTCACTCAAGCTCTCCCCCTGAGTGTGTGTGTGCAAGGTTACTTAGCTAGGGGATCAGTTACATTACAATTGACTCAATAAAAGGAAAATCATACATTTGACACACTTGGACCCGATCTTGAGTTAGCTTGATTTGCTTGTGATCTTTTGTGCCTGAAACGGGTTAGCGAAGCAAAACACACTGGAAACATGTTTGTCATCATCAAAACCAAATTTGCAACATAATGGTGGTCAGATAATCATAGTCAAGCAATGGGGGTTGGAAGATCATCATTAGGCAACTTTAATAAGAGGACTATAGTCAAGCAACAGTAACCAGAGAATCATAATTTGCTAAGTATAGCCTTAGTTAAAGTGCTTTGATGCTAAACCGTATGGTACACTCTAGAGATGGAAGGGGGGGCAGGGGGGTGAATTAGTGTGTATTTAAAAAATTATAACTATACAGAAGCTTTTAACAAAAACACCATTTTTCTATTTTTTAAATAAGACTAGAGTAGGGATGATGATAAGAATAATTTATTTTTTATTTTAAATGAGACAACACAAACAAATTATCATAAGTAATTTTTTGATTTAAAATGGATCTTTACCAATTATGTCACAAACGAGTATACAACAAAAATTGTAAAAAATAAATGCAGGAAATAAAAAAAAAGTAAGACAGACAAACCAAATTATAGTGGTTTGACTAACTTGACATATAAGCCCATTACTTAGGAATTCCACTAACTCTCTCCTTCTGCGAGCAAAGTTAAGAAGGCCCTCTCCATCATAGGGTAATGGAGAAACCCTTACACGGCTTCTCTACTCAAAGCATTTTCAACCCTAACCATCTAGGCTAAATCTAGAGTCCCTACACCCAAACTTTCCATAGCTCTCTTTCCAAGTGACTTTGCAACAACCTAGAGGATCAAAGGATATAGATCAAGCAAGAAAACCTTGGTGAATTTATCATACAAATAATTTGGACTCTCCCAAAAGATCTATCTTAATGTCTCTCTAATCTTTATCTATCTCTAAAACCCTCTTACTAATCTTCACAGCTATGAATGTTCTCTCAAATAATTCTATGTAAAACTCTAAAAAACTCTCTTAGGTTTCTTAAACTTAAATATTTATGTGGTGGCTCCAAAAGAAACCTTAAAAAGGCTTGTTGTTAAATTTGTTGGCCTGATTGTATAGTATGGTCTAAGCATAATACAACATGATTAACTTAATCAATCTAAAACCTTAAATAATGCTCTCTATTTGATCAAACTGTATAATATAAATCATACAGTATGATTAGTTCAAGATGTCTACTAAGAATATTGGTTCGTCCTATCTGATCTAAAATCATATGGACAAGCGCTTCATTTATTTAGGTTGTATGATATTTATTATATAGCATAAAATATTATTATAATTTGACTCCTAGATTTTTTATCTTAAAATAGGTAAAAATATTAGTTATTTGTATAGTATGAAACATATCATACAGCATAATTAGTTCAAATTTTAATTTATATATTTTTTTAAAAAATAGATAGCATTGAATTTAATTAAAAATAGCAGATTCTATAGAATGACTTTTATCAAACAATATAACTTGTCAATTTAAAATTTGATTTTAATTTTTTGTTAATTAATATCACTTGATTATTTGATTTACAAAAAATTTATAATGTTATCACATAGAGAGGATTGAGTAATTTAATTAACTCTCAGAATTTTTATTTTAATATATTTTTCTCTCTTGTGTTTGTGTGCTTGATTGCTTAGCCCACTATATTCCTATACAAATACAAGATATGAAAATAGAAAATTATAAATTTACACACTTTATTTTCTTTGAGATCTTCTTATCTTTGACGCCTTCGTATTTACAATTTTATGCTCAATCAGTTTCACTTCCTTACTTTGTTTCTAGTTCGTCAGATGTCACTCTATCTTTAATCTTCACTATTACCTGAAATATAAGTTTAAAAGTAGTAACATGCAAATATAACTGATATATCATCAAAAATTTATTAGGATTGGGCACAAATCTCGAGGCAAACTCAAGTTGGAAACTTCCAAAATTAAATTCATAATCATATGAACTCCGATTTCAGTAAACTTATAGTCGAACTGATCGTCTCGAAAAGACGAACCCAACGACACCAAATTTGACTTAATCCAAGCCCAAATGGATCCAAATCAAATACTCAAAGTATCTTTGAAAGATTTAAACCATAATTTAGATTACCAAATGATTTTCAAACATGACATGCTTATAGTCGAATCGAGCGGTTCGACGAGACAAATCCAACAAGCTCAAGATTGTTGATTTATGATATCATTAAGGTACTCAAATACTTCATAAACAATCCATGATCAAAGGAGTCGATATCTGCCGTCCATTCAAAACACTCACAACATGCTCTTGATCTCTTCCTTATTTACTTACCATGCCACTCTTAGAAAACTATAAATAGATCCTCATTATTCATTGAAGAGGGAGGATCACGAGGGAAGCAAGGAAGAGAATGAAGAGAGAGAAACTAGAGCTCTCTTGACACCAGACTCCTCAAGCACCGTTGGACCACCGACCGTCGTCGGACTATCGCTAGACTTCTGCCCAGCCACCGACTGACGTGGGACTTCTGTCCGACCACCAACTAACACTGAACTTCCACTCAGCTTCCAATTATTGTTGGACTTCTGCTCGGCGACCGATTAACGCTAAACTTCTGCCCGACCACCAATAGATGTTGGATTTAGCCTGGTGACGTGGTTAGATGACTGTAATTAGGTGATGGTGGTCATGGGACCACAATCGAATGATTGTGGTCAAATTATTATAACTGGACGATCATGATCGAAGGACCAGAGTCGAGTGATCATGGTTGGAGGATTGTAGCTGGTGACGTGGTCAAATGATTAGATAATTGTAGACAACAATGGACAGATAATTATAATTAGGCAACGATAGTTAAAGTATCATAATTGGGCGATAGTTATAACAGGATTGTGTTCAAGTGATGGTGATCGCAGGATTGTATTAGATGATGCTCACTGAGTGATTGTGTTCGAAAGATTACAGTTGGGTGATGGTGGTCGAAAGGTTATAGTCGGAGGATTATAGTTGACTATGATTAGATAATTGTAGTTAAGGCTTTGAGATTTTTGTAATTCTCTGAGATCTCTTGAATCTCATGCCAATGTCCTAATCCTCATTTAGATTTCTGATTGTGACATGTCTTGTAAATATAGTTAAAATGCAGAACACTCTATCTAATGACTTGTATCCTTCAATCATGAACCGTTCTTTCAGCATTTAATTATCGTTTTTGTGAATTAAATTTATTTTAAGATGAAAATAATATTTAAATTCATTTATAAATCATATATAATATATCTTAAAATATTTTTAATAAATAAATATCCAATCTAATCAAATTTATATAACATATTTTTATTCAATTTTTTTACTTATGATTAATTGATCATTGTTTTTAATATTTAAATAAATTAAAATAAATTTATATACACATCATATATATACAAGATTTGAAATTAAATTCTGTTGATTTTTTTTTTGTGCCATTAGAGAATTGGAGGCCAAATAAAATGGGAGGAATCTCTCGGCCACAGACCCAATCTCAATTCTGTTGATTGATATGCTAAGATGAACTGCGTATGATTAATTGATGATGTCTCGCATGCGGCGTTATCTAAGAAGAACAGAAATACTGGGTCAGCACAGAACTGACCAACGTTAAACATTAATGTGGAGAAGCAACACCCTGCACCCCAGCCCCACCCACCCGGCCGGCCACTCATGGCCAATTCTTAGCCAATCAGCCAAGTGACACGCACAACCTACGAACCTATCCTCAATACAGATTTAATTTATTTAAAATAATATAAACCTTGTGTAAAATTATTCTTATCAAAAATTTTCATTAAAAAATAAAAAGAGATTTCTTATTAAAAAAAAATAAAAATAGATCGAGATAATAATAATATATATAAAAACTAATTAAATATTAAAAAAATCGGCACCAATTTTTTGTTTTTAAAAATCAATACCGATTTTTCAGTTCAGCAATCCGATCAGTGATTCAAGATTGTTCTTCCTGATTTCATCCGAATCCGGCTCTGTGAGAAGACAGAATCGGCCAGCTGATAGATTCCCGATTCACTAGGTTGAACTGGCATGTCAAATTCAATTTTAAAAACTTTGCCCAAAATAAATTTAATAATTTTAAAATATATAGATAGTTTTTTAAATTTTTTTGTGGTCAAATTTATTGGCTTGCCATTTGGTTTTTTATGCTTCAGTTTTTTATTTGATATTAAAGAAAGGGTGGAAAACAAA
Source organism: Dendrobium chrysotoxum (assembly GCA_019925795.1). Lineage (NCBI taxonomy): Eukaryota > Viridiplantae > Streptophyta > Magnoliopsida > Asparagales > Orchidaceae > Dendrobium > Dendrobium chrysotoxum. The sequence goes on from CM034311.1 coordinate 3,600,016, forward strand.
TTTTGAAAAGGTATGCAAAACAAGTTGCAGGGATACAATATACATCCAGCTTAGAGACAGCTGGAATTGGCTTTAAATTAAATAAATTAATATTATTAATAAAGAGCTTCCATCACCATCATTTATTTGTCAATTTTCCACATCTAATTCTCTCCAAGCCAAACCATCAATGATTGCGTTTCCTTCTCAGTTCAACAATGAAACAATGATTTTATATGAGAACTTTTTTAATTTGATAATTCACTTTTTTTTTTCAATGCCTTCTAAGATGATAACTTATACAGAGCAAATTTTGTTCAAGTTGTCGGGAAATTTTTATATGTGGATTCATATATTTATGCATGATATATCATCAAAAAATCATCTTGATCCGGCACGAATCTCGAGGAAAAACTCAAGTTGGAAACTTCAAAAATTAATTCGGAAATCATTTAAACTCCGATTTCAGCAAGCTTATAGTCGAACTGAGCGTCTCGGAAATACGAACCCAACGACACCAAATTCGACTCAATCCGAGCCCAAATGAGTCCAAATCGAGAACCCGAAGCACTGTTGGAAACATCGAACAATAATTTGAGTTACCAAACGGTCTCCGATTTTGACGAGCTTATACTCAAATTGAGCGGCTCGATGAGAAAAATCCAACGAGCCCAAGATCGTCAAATTCTAATACCATAAAGACCTTCAAATGCTCAATAAACGGTTCATGATCAAGGGATTCAACATCAGCCGTCCATCCGGATCACTCCATAATTGCCCCTGATCCTTCATCTATTTACGAGCTATGCCACTCCAGAAAATCTATAAATAGAGCTCTCATTTTCTCTTGAGGGGGACCCAAGCCAAGAAGAGAAGAAGGGAAGAGAAGTGTAGGAGGGAATAACTCCTCCTCGACCACCGCCGGAACACCGCCGGAACTCTGCCGGATCATCGCCGAAACACCGCTGGGAGCCCGAGGGACGCCGGAGCTCGGCCCGACGCCCGAGTGACGCCGGAATTCTCCCAAACTTTGGAGAGACGCCGGAATTCTTCCCGACCTCCAAAGGACGCCAACATTCCGCCCGATCTCCAAGTGATGCCGGAACTCTGCCGGACACCTGAGTGACCTCGGAATTCTGCTTGGCCTTGTAACTGATTTTCAATACTCATTGTAATCTGATCGTCCTGAAATTGAAGGACGAATCAGCCTCCTGTATTTCAAACAACACTAGTGGAACTCTTTCAACTGGGCGTGGCCCTGTGGTTTTTCCCTTTTTCAGGGCTTTCCACATAAAAATTCTGGTGTTCTTTTATTCTTCTGTTTGTGTGCTGGATATACATAGAACGCTAAGACATAAATTTATATTTCTCTACCGCCGCGAATACTCCTAGTCCATAACAGTTTGGCGCCGTCTGTGGGAACCTTATCCCACAACTTCACATATTGCTACAATGGTCAACAGGCGCAGCAGTCGCATCATTGGAGCTTCTCGTTCCAACTCCCACCACTCCAGAAATCAGTCTATAAATCATAGACGCACGATATCTGCCTCTTTCTACCCTGGGGGGCAAAACACACCTGGAGAAGGGACCTCGGGACCCTCCCTAGAAGAGAGAATTCGAAAGATGGAAGAATCTCAAAACGAGATCCTACAACTCCTGCGAGAGACTCGACAACCTACCCTAGCACCTCAGGAGGAGATTCTTCTCCCTCGAGATCCACCACGTGTCTAAGCTGTTCAAATCAAACATCTTCAAGCAGAGATTCCTCTTCCTCCACCCAGGAGGAGTTTGCAGTCACATCAAGATAACGAACTAGCTGATACAGCAAGTTCTACCCATCCTTCGCATACAGGTCGGCAGTCTCGCCTTCCTCAATACCTCCCTAAGGAGTTAGCCCGACCTCACATTACTGAGCTCCCTCGCAATGCCCTACGCCACGAACTGCGATGATTGGTCCGAGAGGAGTTCCCTACAGGAGGCGTAAGACAACCTCTTCATCAGTGGGACTTCCAGGAGTCGTCACCCCTAACGGAAGCCATTCTTCAACACCCTATTCTGGCTGGCTTTAAGCTACCAAGCATCGAGTCCTTCAATGGGACATCCGACCCATACGAGCACATCGACCATTACAGGACCATCATACATATTCAACGAGCCTCAGACGCACTCCTTTGCTAGGTTTTCCCTGCCACTCTTAAAGGACAAGCTCGAACATGGTTCTATTCACTTCCAGCCGGAACGATCCCCACATTCATCAAATTGGCCAAAGTATTTGTCGAACAGTTTGTAGCCAAACGAAGAATTGCTAAGGATTCTTCTCACCTCTCTGGGATCCATCAGAATGAGGGAGAAACATTAAAAGAATATTTTCAACGGTTTTCCACTGAGGCTCGATAGATTCCAAGAGTGGACCCAGAACTACTCTGAGGGGTCTTCCGTGGAGGCCTTCGTCCTGGTCCTTTCTATTCGGTACTCATGCGGGACACAGTTCATTCATATGCTGACCTGATCCATCGTGTAGAAGCTCAAATCTCCACTGATGAAGCCATTAATGCTCATAGAAAGTAATTTGAGCAAACAACTGGAAAGCATAAGAACGGCCCTATAATAGAGGACTCATTTTCACAACGAAAGAAAAATTCATCTCCTAGACCCCCAGTACCACAACGCGAGTTCCGACATGAAAAAGAATATACGCCTCTCAATGTAACTCAAACCAACATACTAATAGCCATTCGAGATAAAGAAAATATTAAGTGGCCTAATTCTTTGAAGCCGAATGTTGGAAACCAGGAGCAATATTGCTATTTCCACCGTAGTCGTGGACACACTACCGAAGCCTGCAAGCAACTCAAGGATGAGATCGAGAGGTTGATCTGACAAGGATATCTTCGACAATTCATCCAAAACCTACCTGCTCGAGATGAAACTGGTCCAATTGGGGGGCAAAATCAACAACAACAAAGACAACAGTTGAATAATATTCAAATGGTTGGCGAGATTGAATGACCACGCACTTTGTGTAGTTGTATTAGTAATACTATTTGTCATGTGTCATCGTGTATCTCTTTTATGATAAGTAGGATGTCACTCTAATATCCTTAGTATTTCTACCAAGTCAAATGATGTGGTTGTTCATATATGTATCTCTTATATTGTACAAGGGAACTATTGTATTGTCTTACAGTAATATAATGTGTTGTTTGCCTAGTTTTAATATTGTCTCCTTCAAAAAAAAAAAAGAATAAAATATGACAATGAAAAACTACTGACAAATATAGTCTTTTTATCCATGATCTGAGAAATACGCAGTCTTTACTGCATCTCAATCACTGGAAGATCGATCCCAGGTGGATTCGATCCGGCCTCTTCCATACTGGTTAACGTTGTCGAGCAAAGGCTCCGACATACAACCTCGGATAGGTCTCACATCCTTGGTGGATTCTCTCGACCTCTTCCATACAGGTTAACGTCGTCGAGCAAAAGCTCCGACATACAACCTCGGATAGGTCTCACATCTTTGGTGGATTCTCTCGACCTCTTCCATATAGGTTAATGTCATCGAGCAGGGCTCTGACATACAACCTCGGATAGGTCTCATATCCTTGGTGGATTCCCTCGACCTCTTCTATACAGATTAACGTCATTGAGCAGGGCTCTGACATACAACCTCATATAGGTCAAACGTCATAGGAGGATGTCTTGTATCTCAATCATTGGAAGACCATTCCTAGGGAGATTTAATCTAACATCTTCCCTTAACGTCATCAAGCAAGAGCTTTAACTTACAATCTCAGATATATCAAAGCATGTCTTATAGATGCAATAACAATTCAGCTCCCTATAGGGGACAAATTTTTATATACATTATCATTGGAGTTACATAAATCCAGATTCAGGTGTACATTTATTCTCACTAGAAGTTGAATTAAAAATATATTGGCATCATCCGTAAAAGCTAGTATCATCAAGCAACAAGCAACTTTAACACAGTCAAATATCCTTGGTGGATTTAAGTGACTTCTCTCTTACTGCACGTAAGCATCTCCTACAACTGCTTCTTCAAAGAAAGGACATAACTTGATCATCATCAGGCGTCTACTCAGTTAACAGTGTTATTGTGTTGCCAGAATGTTGGCATATCACACTGCTTCGACCCCTTGATTCAATAATATCTGATGTTGGCACACTTCAGTATGGATGAATATTGCCTTAACACAATGCCACTGGACACCCGCCATCATCGGCTCTTCTTCGGATATCTGCCGGCGATCCTTTACTTCATATCAACAATCATCGGCTTCTTGCTCTATCATGAACCATCATCGGTTGCTTGCTCGATCGTTACTAGCAGTACGCCCTCCAATTCTTTCTTTTAGCTCTCTGTTCGGCCGTTGACTGCCGACGGACTTCCACTTGATCGTTCATCATTGACGAACTTCCGCTCAAATAGCATCAAAAGTCTCGTATCCTCTCGCACGATCTTTTAAAGGATTTTTAGAGGATGTGGGGTCATCCATTTCACTTCCTCTACTAAAGAGGGGCGCAAATCTGAGTAGGGAAAATCACCTACGAAAGACAGTGGAAAGCCTCTAGAGTAGGAAGAAAAATGGAAGAGAAGAAGCCTCTAACTTCTGCACAAAGGGAGGGGCGCCGAGTCAAGTAGGGAAAGTCACCTACTTAAAAATGGCGGAAGGCCTCAAAATGCCAAAAGTTAGAAGGAGAAAGGAAGAAGGGGCGAGTTCTTCCTAGGCCATGGGGGGTCTATTTATAGTATTTTTGAGGGGGGAAGGATTCCAAAATTTTATCAAATTCCCTAAATTTTTTTAAATTTTTGGGGATTTTTTCGGAATTTTTTGGGACCCACCATACAAAAAATAAAAATTTTAAAATGGGCTGGCGGTTAAGTCGCTGGCGGACAGGCGCGTCTGTCCACGCCAATCCGCGCGGGCGGCAGGCGGGCCTAAGCGGGCCGCTGGCGGGCTCTTGTGCGGGCCAAGGCGGGTCGCGGGCAGGCGGCTGCGCGGGCCCAGGCGAGCCGTGGGCGAGGCCAGTGCGGGCCGCGGAGCAGGCCAGGCAGGCCGAAGGCGCGGGCTCCGGCGAGCAGTTTTGCGGCGGCGGGGGCGGCCGGCCGGTTCGGCTGCCTACACGTTCCTGGGCTCCGATTTCGAGCCCGGATAGTCCAAATTGGACGTTTTTGGGGTCTCTGGATACATTTTTCGACATTCCGGACTCAATTTTGACTCTTTCGGAGCCCAACGAGGCCTCTACGATCGAATTTGAGCAAACTTATATCTTTTGGAACACAATTTTTTACGATTCGACCATTGTAAAATGTCAGAACAAGTATTTTTGGACTCGTGGATCTTTGACGTTCAAAAATAGGGGGGCACCTGATATATCATCAAAAAATTATCTTGATCTGGCACGAATCTCGAGGAATAACTTAAGTTGGAAACTTCAAAAATTAATTCGGAGACCATTTAAACTCTGATTTCAGCAAGCCTATAGTCGAACTGAGCGTGTCGAAAATACGAACCCAACGACACCAAATTTGACTGAATCCGAGCCCAAATGAGTCCAAATCGAGAACCCGAAGCACTATTGGAAACTTCGAACAGGAATTTGAGTTACCAAACGTTCTCCGATTTTGACGAGCTTGTACTCAAATCGAGCGGCTCGACGAGAAAAATCCAACGAACCCAAGATCGTCAAATTCTGATACCATTTAGACCTTCAAATGCTCAATAAACGGTTCATGATCAAGGGATTCAACATCAGCCGTCCATCCGGATCACTCCATAATTGCCCCTGGTCCTTCATCTATTTACGAGCTATGCCACTCGAGAAAATCTATAAATAGAGCCCTCATTTTCTCTTGAGGGGGACCCAAGCCAAGAAGAGAAGAAGGGAAGAGAAGTGTAGGAGGGAATAACTCCTCCTCGACCACCGCCGGAACACCGCCGGATCATCGCCGGAACACCGCTGGGAGCCCGAGGGACGCCGGAGCTCTGCCCGACGCCCGAGTGACGCCGAAATTCTCCCAAACTTTGGAGCGACGCCGGAATTCTTCCCGACCTCCGAAGGACGCCAACATTCCGCCCGATCTCCAAGTGATGCCGGAATTCTTCCGAACACCCGAGTGACGTCGGAACTCTGCTTGGCCTTGTAACTGATTTTCAATACTCATTGTAATCTGATCGTCCTGAATTTGAAGGACGAATCAGCCTCCTGTATTTCAAACAACACTAGTGGAACTCTTTCAACTGGGCGTGGCCCCGTGGTTTTTCCTTTTTTCAGGGCTTTCCACGTAAAAATCCTGGTGTTCTTTTATTCTTCTGTTTGTGTGCTGGATATACGTACAACGCTAAGACGTAAATTTATATTTCTCTACCGCCGCGAATACTTTTAGTCCGTAACAATGCATATAAATAAAATTTTATACATCAGAAGTTATCTAAAATTGAGCCAAATAAATTTATGATCTATTTAAGAATTAAATTAATTTTTTTTTACTTATGTGACATCTCTATTAAATTCGTATGAAATTAATTTGTGTAGAGGCCGGGTCTTTATTTTATTTTTATGATGAGCTGAAATAAAAAATAAATACACTTGAGGTATAAATGGGACATGGTCCCCATTTTAAGCGGTGAAATTCTCATTTTTCTCATTTCTCATTTTAAGTGAAAAGAAGGGGTCTCTCGCTCTATTGGAGAACACCGCTTCAAACGTGGAAGATCGAAGACCTTGATTCTGTCATTCAATGGATTCAGGTACGCTTCCGATAATTCTTCTCGATGATTTGATATGACTTTCGAAAAAGATTAAATTATTTTTCGTCTCTATTGAATCCTAACACAAGTAGCTTAATTTTAGTGGTTCAAGTAGATGCAAATTAAAATCTATAAAAAATTTGCAAGTAATACTATTCAAATATTTTATATTAAAGTCAAACCCAAGATTTTAAAAATCGAATCGGACTGGCCGGTTCAATCATGAACCGATCACAAAGCCGATCAGGTCTATTCTGAAAACCGCTTTGGCATCAAATCGGATTGAAACCGACTAAACCATTGCTTCAACCGGTGAGCTGGTCCCGATTCGTTAAACCAGCCGGTTCAATTGCCACATTATTTAAATAATTAAATAAATAAATTTATTACATTATAAATTAAATATTAAAAATATTCCTAATTAAAACAAATTAAATTATATTTCAAATACTTATTTTAAGTTAGTATGCAATTTTTATTATATTTATTTGCGCCAACGCACCATGAAACATCGACTCCATGTACGTTATTCATATATGATATGAATAATATTTATTTTTTAGGTAATAATAATAATAATTTATTTATTTATTTATTAATACACAGTAAAAAAATAATGTTTATCTATGATAAATTATTTAACACAAATAATTTTAAGATGTAAATTTATAAAATAAATTTTGTATATAACCTATATTTAAACATATAACATAAATTAATAATAATTTATATTAAATTTATAAATTTATATGTGAATTAAATTTATATTAAAATTAAATTCATTTAAATTTAAAATTATAGAAACTATTATTTATATATGATTTTTTTTATCACAAATCTATATTATTGCATGATTATTATAAAATTATTATTTCGTTTAAATAAGATTTAAATACTTTTAATATTTATTACATCATTCGATTCAATCCCGATTTAATCCTAATTAAACTCTTGCCAAATTGTTGAATCTTGAACCTCTCATTCTTTTGGTTTATATAGTATAGAAAGTCATTTAGTTCTTATAATTATAGGAAAATTTATTTGAAGTATCATGCTTTTTTTATATGGAGAATGATTAATTAAGATACAACTACAACATCAAATCTTTATCCCACTATGTGGGGTTAGTTACATGATCTTTTTTCTTTATTGTGTCATGTTAAGAGTCAAATTCTTATTTAACTATAATAAAAAAATATTATTTCTAATAAGATTTCGCCAAAAAATTAATATGTGCTCAATTTGACATAATTTGATTGAAGTACTATCCAATCAAGCTAAAAGTGGCGTAATCAATATCTAGATGAACTTTGGAACACACGAGTCCATGAAATAGCTCAAATTTGGACGATTGATATGATTTATTGTTGTCATTGCTCCAATCAAAGAAGAAAAGTGATAAAAGCGCGAGGAGTGAAGATAATAATAAAAGAGAAAATATAAGGAGGCATACTAAATGAGGGCAACAAGGAGTGAGGGGGAGGAGCTCAAGTGAGCTAAAGTCTCGACATCTGCTCAAATCTTCATAAATTATGACAAGTATAACACATGTCATGTATAGAAAAGAAGATGTGGATTAAATATTGAACTACCTTACATATTTCCTTGAAATGACTAATATATTTCAAATGAGATGAGCATGTGCAAAAAAAAAAAAGATCATATATATATATATATATATATATATATATATATATATATATATATATATATCAACCATCCATGTGAATGTGGAAGCATTTTAGATATTAATGCTGATGGCTTTGGTTTGTACATTTTCCTTTTGACAAGAAAATAACAAATTATTTTGTGCGGGGTCCGGACGCAGAGTTGTTTCCGAAGTCCGAATGTAGAGTTGCGTCCGGACATGTGAGTGCATATACACTGTGTTTATATTATATACAAAAATAAAAGAACACATTATATACACAGTGTAAACCCATAATCCAGACATAATTCAGTGTCCGGAATCTGCAGAGAATAATTTCTCCAAAAAAATAACCATCCTTGAAGCAGTGAAGGTGATTATGCTCATTGAAGCTAAAGGATGTGATGTATCTAATCTCATTGTGGTGATCCAAGAGTTTCATTGGTAGAAAGGGCTATTAAAAGAATCAATACTCATTACTATTCAATGAATTCAATGGGTCCATTATGAACTCATTGGCGAGGATCTACTTTGCAATGTTTATAAGAAAGATGGTTAAGTTGAAGGCAAGGTGACTCATTTATGACCCATTAGGGATTTTTTAATATTAGACCTTCTATATTGTCATGTATTGACTTTTTTAGTTTTTTTACTCGTAATTCAATTATAAAAAGCTATAGTAATAATGTTGAAGTCCATTGGACAATCTTGAAGCTTTAGCCACATGGAGTTGAACTCAAATGGAGAATTCATGCATGAAAACTCAAGTCCAAAGATTTACGCAAAATTATTTTATTCTAGTGTGTAAGTGTTTAGGCATATATGTAAATTAATTGAATAAGATTTATCAAAGACTAAGGATGATGGATATAATATTAAAATGAATTTATTTTTTTCTATAAGTATTCAAAGTTATATTTGAGTTATTATAAAAAATATTTTGTAGTATTATAAATTTATGGTAATTTATTTTGCTTATTTTCTTTTTATATATATTGTTAATTAAATATATAATTAATTATATGATTAATGAATATATTTAGCAAATTATTTGATATTAATTTTCTTAATTATTTTATTAAATTTGTTCATTAGGGTTATTTTATGCTAGTTATAACTAATTAGATAATTCTATTATTATTTGCTTAATTGACGAATTTTTTGTTAAATCTATATATCAGTGATCTTATCTAATTTATGTCTCACTTAACTTAGCAAATGAATTTGATCTTAAATGTCTAATCCCTTAAATATGTAGAATATGATTGAATTGTTGAATAATTAATTATATTAACCAATTACTTATAAATTTTAAATAAATTGTGAAGAAATTTGAGCTTAATTTATTCCATTTGATTTATTAAATTATTTAGAAATAATTTCATTTAAAATTATCATGACATAACTAAAAACTTGTACTAATTCATGGAACTCTTCTTGAAGGGCCATTGTTTGGAGCCATTAGAAGTTCGTTTTATTTATTTATTTTATTTACTTGGTCAAATATTTATATGTTGGGTTGGTTTTCATTTCTATTCATCTCCAATATGTATTTGATGTTCTAAAAACTTAAATATTAGTCATTCCGCAAAAAAATCAAAGGGGAAAAAAAACTTGAAAAATAATTTGTAGTTAAAAGTTTGTCATCTCAAATAAAATTTAAAGTGTTCATCCCAAAAGTTTTTCTTGAAATCGCAATTGGTGATCTCTCTCTAAACCTTATAGGAGAGTTTATAATTGTTTTACTCCGTATATTATCAATCTTGTATTATAGAGATTGTCTATTTTAATTTGTTGATTATTGTCTTTATTTAAAGGTATTTCTTGTATATTGAAGAACATGAGTGGCATTTATTGTTGAATCCCATGAGTCTGGTGCATACACTAAGTTTTTGACGATCACAAATATTATTGATTATGCTAATGTAAATTATAGTTATGCCTGCATGTTATTGCTTTTAAACTAATATTTTAAGTAAAATAATGTTCAACACATAATACACAGCTTAAGAAGAGGAACGAATCGAGCTGAATATTGTAAATGTAAAGCCATCCAAGACATAGAGATCTCAAGGAAAACAAGTGTGTCAAATTGTAATTTTCTTTTTTTAGTTTTCTTTTTTGTACATGAATAAGTTAGGTTAAACAACAAAGCACACATACACCAAAGTGCAAATACATGAAGACCATAAAAAATGTAAAGTTTATTAGAACATTTGGTCGTTGAGTAATCATACTGTATAATATTACTATGACAATTTTTAAAAAATAGACAATCATGTCATATCAATTAATAGAAAATAAAAAAAATAATTTTGAAATGATAAATCGTACTATATGATTTATATCATCCTATATGATCTACTATTTGAAATTAAACTCATAATTTTCTGTCATTTCTAAAATAGATAATTTCAAATTTTGATCTATTTGTATTGTACAAATATTTTTGTATTGTATGAAATTTAAATATTTTTTTAAATATTTACCTATTTTAGGACCTGAAACTACGGAACCAAATTAGAGTGAATTTCATATTGTATGATTTATATCATACAAGCTAAACAAACTGGGAGCTTGTTTAGGTGATCTTCATTCAAACAGGATGATACAATGCTTTGAATAAAAAACTTAGACTAATCATATTGTACGAACTATATCATAGTTTGATTAAATAGAGATTAATTTTTAGGATTTTAGGTTGATTATCATGATCCTATTATATAATCTATGGATCGTGTTGTACGATTAGGCCAATAATTTTAATAAACAACCTATTTAGGTTTCTTTTGGAACCTTAATATAAACATCAAAATTTAAGAAACCTAAGAAGCTTTTTCACTAAACTTATTTTAAGTTTTTTTACCAGAGTTTATTCATGAGAACTACAGAGCTTGTGCGAGCTTTTGGAGAGAAGCTTTCAAGAGGATTTTGGTTAAAGAATGGAGAGGCTTTGAGAGATCTTTCGGGAGAGAGGCAAAGAGCGGGTAAGGGACTCACCAAAGGTTGTCTAGTCCAATCTACTTCCTTATTCATTTAGATTATTGTAAAATCTCTTGGGAGAAGAGCTCTGATGTGTCTTGTTGGACTTAAATTTGGCCAAGGAGGTTAGGAAGAAGTTGATTTTTTAGGAGAAAGGCATTTTAGGGTTCCTCCATTACTCGTGAAGGAGAGTAGCTTCTCCGCCTTGCTGAGAGTAGAAGAAGAGAGTGGTTTCTCCACCTTGCTGTAAGTAGAAGGAGAGAGTTAGTAAAATTTCTTAGGAGAGAACTCTCGAAGTGGACATAGGTCAAGTTGATCAAACCATCATAAATGGTTTGCATTTTTTTTACTTTTCTATACTTTATTATAATTTTATTTTTTGCTTGTGATGGTTTGAAGATCTGTGAAAAAATTTCTGATATTGCATGATAATACTCTTCATTTAATTTTTTTAGCTAGGTAAACTAATTTTTAAAGAAAAAAATATTTTATTTCAAAAGTAGTTTTTATTTACCAAAAGTTTATGTGAGCAAATAGTTGAAAACTTTCTTCTAATTGCTTAAGATTAAAAAATAAAAATATTAGTTTTTTATTTTTGAAATGCTTCATATTTTAAAAAGAATTTTAATACACACTAAATCATATTTTAACTAGCTAGCCTTTCTTATAATTACACACAATTTTTGTATCTTATATTTTATTAATTGTAATAACATATATATATATATATATATATATATATATATATATATATATGAATTATCATCCATAAATTATCCTATGATTTCCATGTTATGCATGCATTTTTTTTTTCTATTACTTAAAATTATATTATGTTATGCATACATATTTACAATGTATTTTATCAATATAAAATGTTATTGTTATAAATAAAAAATAGTTGTATTATTTCTCTTTCCGTGCAATGAGTTGAATGATAGACTTTGTATATTTTATTTGGCTTATTTCTTACACAATTATACTTGCATATATAATTAGTTATCAGAAGAAAGGCTGCGTAGCCTAATAAATAGAGGATAATCTCTTACTGCTTGTTCTAAAGATAATATTTTGACTATGTAAATGAACTCTTTTGTAATCCTAACTGACATGTAATTTATTGAATAAAAGCACGTATAATTGAACAGGGCTAGTATAAATATGTTTATAAGTAAATATTATAATAACAAAAGTGATAATTTATATTTATTTTGATTATGATATTAGTAACTTTATGTTAATGTTAATGGAACTTAATTTATCTCTTAAAAAAAATATTGTTGTATCAGATTGAGGCATGACACAACTCATTTTAGTTCTCTGTATTTGAAACATGAGCTGAAGTATATACGACAAATATTAAGCATAAATTCCATAACAAATTAAAAACAAAACCTTGAGTAAAAATTGTTGCGGTCTAGAGTATATGCGGCAGTAGAGTTAAAATCCTATATCTTAGCATTGTACGGATATCTAGCTCACACACAGAGAACACAAGATTTTTTATGTGGAAAACCCTCGAAAGGGGAAAAACCACGGGGCCTAGCCCAGTTGAAAATGATTCCACTAGAATTCGAGTAGATTACAGTGGGCCGACTCATCCTTGAGAGCGATCAGATCATAAATGCCAATCGTATGGATGAAATCTAGTGAAAAATGAGGATAAAAGTCCAGCGTCACTTGGTGGACTGGCAGAAGTCCGGTGCTACTTGAAAATTTGGGCGTCAGTTGGTAGCCTGGCAGTGGTTTGCCAGAACTTCAACATCCGACGGTGGTCCGGTGGAAGTCCGGCATCAGATGGTGGTCCAGCGGAACTCTAGGTGTCAAGTGATGGTACGACAGAACTTCGGCCGTCAAGTGGTGGTCCGGCAGAAGTCCGGGCCTCAGGTGGTGATCCAGCAAAAGTTTGGGCCTTAAGTGATGGTCCGGCAAAACTTCGGGCCTCAAGTGGTGGTCCGGCAGAAGTCCAGACCTAAGGTGGTGGTCTGGTAGAACTCCAAGCCTCAAGTGGTGGTCGAGGAGGCAAGAGGCAAAAGCGATCTCCGATCTCTCTCTTCTCTCCTTAGGCTTAAGGGTCCCTTTTCAAGAGGAAGGAGGGGTCTATTTATACATTTCCTTGAGTGGCATGGCCCGTAATAGGAGTATAATCAAGGGTAAATGGGGAGTGGTTTGGATGGACGGTCGATGTCAAATCCCTTGATCGTGGACTGTTCATTATTAGACATTTGAAGGCCTTAATGATGTCTGAATTCCACGATATTGGCCTCGTTGGATTCGTCTTGTTGAGCTGCTTGATTCAATTATAAGATAGCCATGTTTGGAACCTATTTGGTAATCTAAATTGTGGTTTGAACCTTCCAATAGCGCTTTAGGTCCTTGATTCAGACCCATTTGGGCTCGGATTGAGTCGAATTTGTTGTCATTGGGTTCGTATTTCCTAGACATTTAGTCTGATTATAAGTTTGCTAAAATCGGAGTTTAGATGGTCCCAATTTTAATTTTGAAAGTTTCCAACTTGATTTTTCCTTGAGATTCGTGCCCGATCAAGATAATTTTTTGATGATGTATCAGTTGTCCCTCTATTTTCGGACGTCAAAGCTCCAGAAGTCCAAAAATATGTGTCGTAGCCTTTGGGAAATTTTTTGTATGATTTAAAATTTGAAATTTATTCAAACTTGGGTATAGAGGTTTCGAATAGCTCTAAAAGTGTCAAATTTGGGTCTGAAACATTGAAAAATGATCTCGAGGATCCCAAAAATATCTGTTTTAAACTTTTCAAGCCCAAAATTGGGCCTGAAAATGGGCCAGGGCCGACTGCTGGCCGTCGTGGCAGCCGCTAGCACCGCCTCCTCATACGTTGGCTATCCTCTAGGGTTGCCAAGCTTGCCCGCGAGCCGTGTGACTCCACCCCCATTAACTGGCTAGGGCCGAGCGTGACTGACGTGACCCACTAGCCATGTAAATCATAGCTGTAGTTAACCAGCGGTTGGCTAACTGCTGGCTAACCGCTAGTGGTTAAGGATTTTTTTCTTTTAAACAACACCTTAAATATTTTTTTTTCATAACCCTTTTTTTCATAATTTTTTTTTCATTCATAACTTCCCCAACTTCTCCCTCACACCTATAAATATCCCCTCCTTGGCTATTAAAATTTGCACCTTCCCTCTCCTCTCTTCTTTCTTTTGAGGCCTTCCCCTGACCTTGCATAGGCAGTATCTCCTGTCCAGGCCTAGGGCCTCTCTTTGCAAGAAAGAGATTCCTCCCCCTTCTTCTTCTCTCCCTTACGCTGAGGCATTCCCCTAGTCATGTTCATGTGGTATCCTCTGTTCAGGTCTAGGGTCCCTCACTAAGTAGGTGTTTCCTCCTCCTTCTTATTCTCTCTCTCGTGCTGAGGCATTCCCCTAGTCCTATTCAGGCGCTATCCCCTATGCAGGTCTAGGGCACCTCACTAAGTACGAGTTTCCTCCTCGTTCTTCTTTAAGAGATTCTATGGAGGTCTAACGTTAGTCAATGGAAATCTGGCAATGGATGAAAGTTTGACGTCGGGAAGAAGTCCGATGACGGGTGAAAATTTGGCATTGGGTAGAAGTATGACAAGCGTTCGGTGATGGGTAGTAGTCCAATGATGGGTAGAAATTTGGCATCGGGGACAAGTCAAACGCGAGTCCAGTGATGGACAGTAGTCCGATGACGGGTAGAAATTTGGCGTCGAGTAGAAATCTGATGAGAGTCCGACGATGAGTAGTAGTCTGACGACAGGTGGAAATTTGGTGTCGGGTAGAAGTCCGACGAGATTCCGGCGGTTGGTAGTAGTCTGATGATGGGTGAAAATTTAATGTCGGGTAGAAGTCTGATGAGAGTTCGACGATGGGTAGTTGAACGATGGGTAGTAATTCAATGTCTGGTAGAAGTCTGATAAGAGTCTGACGACGGGTAGTAGTCCGGCGATGAGTGGAAATTCGGCTTCGGGTAGAAGTCTGATGAGAGTCTGATGAATGGTATTAGTCTGATAATGGGTAGAAATTTGGCGTCAGGTAGAAGTCCGACGAGAGTCCAGTGATGGGTAGTAGTCTGACGACGGGTTGAAGAGCGTAGGTCAATAAAATCCGCCAAAGATAGATGGCCTATCAAGAATGTATGACCTATCTAAGGTTATATGCCAAAGCACTGCTCGATGACGTCAACCTGTGTGGAAGAGGTCGAGAGAATCCACCAAAGATGTTTGACCTATCTGAGGTTGTATGCCAGAGTACTGCTTGATGATGTCAACTTGTGTGGAAGAGGTCGAGAGAATCCACCAAGGATGTTTGACCTATCCAAGGTTGTATATCAGAGCCCTGCTCAATGATGTTAACCTATATGAAAGAGGTCGGATCGAATCCCCCTGGGATTGATCATCCAGTGATTGAGACACAATAAAGATTGCATATTTCCTGAATTATGGATTTAAGATTTGATTAACATCCTTCTAGGATGTTTGACCTATCTGAGTTTGTATATCAGAGCCATGCTCGATGACGTTAACCTATATGGAAGAGGTAGGAATGAATCCCCCTAGGATTGATCATCTAGTGATTGAGACATAATAAAGATTACATATTTCTCAAATCATGGATAATGAGATTATATTCATCGATAATTTTTTATTATCATTTTTTTTTATCCTTTTTAAAGAATGGGATAATATCAGTTGGAGTGAATAACACATTACTATATTATGTAAGATAATATAACAAGTCCCTAAGGGATATAAGAGTTATACTATGCTCAACTCAAAAGAGACACATATAGGGATAACACATCATTTAACTTGGAAGAAAATATTGGGGACATTAGAGTGATACCCTACTTATCATAGAAGAGATACACTATGACATAAGATAAGTAGTAGTATTAACACAAAGGCCCAAATTACATGGTTATTTAATCTCGCCAACTATTTAAATATTATTCAATGGTTGCCTTTCTTGTTATTGATTTTGTCCCCCAGTGAAATGAGCTTCATCTCGAGCAGGTGAATTTTAAATGAACTGTCAAAGGTGGTGGTCTGACAGAAGTCTGGGCCTTAGGTGATGGTCCAGCAGAAGTCTGAGCCTTAAATAATGGTTCGACAGAACTTCGGGCTTCAAGTGGAGGTTTGGCAAAAGTACGAGCTTCAGGTGGTGGTCCGACAGAAGTCCGGGCCAGAAGTGGTGGTCTGGCAGAACTCTTGGCCTCAAGTCGTGGTCCGACGGAACTCCAAGCGGTGGTCGAGGAGGCAAGGAGGCAAGAGTGATATTTGATCTTTCTCTTTTCTCCTTAGGCTTAGGGGTCCCTTTTCAAGAGGAAGGAGGGGTCTATTTATAGATTTCCTTGAGTGGCATGGCTCATAAATAAGAGGAAGACCAAGGGTAAATGGGGAGTGGTTTGGATGGACGACCGATGTCGAATCCCTTGATTGTGGACCATTCATTAGACATTTGAAGATTTTAATGATGTCAGAATTCCACAATCTTAGGCTCGTTGGATTTGTCTCGTTGAGGCGCTCGATTCGACTATAAGCATGTCATATTTGGAAACTATTTGATAATCCAAATTATGGTTGGAACCTTCCAACAACACTTTAGGTCCTTGATTTGGACCCATTTGGGTTCAACTTGAGTTGAATTTGGTGTCATTGGGTTTGTATTTCTGAGACATTTAGTTTGATTACAAGTTTGTTGAAATCAGAGTTCGGATGGTCCCAATTTTAATTTTGAAATTTTCTAACTTGATTTTGCCTCAATATTCGTCCCCAATCAAGATAAATTTTTAATGACGCATCAAAATAATATATTTTAGGGCATCAAAAGATGGACTATTTGGTGAACTCTCCCCTTTGGATTCAAACTTTGTTTGGATATCTACCCATGCTTTTTTATCTCCTTGCTAGCCCTAAATTGGTTCCTCCAAGTCTCAAGTGAGATGTCTCTTAACTATTTAGCAACTCTCTCCAATATTATTCACTCCATTTGAATTGCTCTTCCAAAATAAAATTACAAATACTACCACTTAATTATAGAGATAATATAAATTCTTTTTTTAGATTTTTTTTTCATTTTGTATAATAGATAAGAACAACTTATAAGGCAATTTTTGAAGCATTCATACAAAGTTTTTCTACCAGAACAAATCTAAGCTATGTCTTCCTCAATAGATAAAATTAGAAATAAATATGCTTTGTTGATGCTAGTTTGAAGGTTATTGTGATTTTGAAATTGAACATAAAGTAGACAAAAAAAATTTAATTTATTGATTTTATAATTATATTCAATAGCAGCACATAAGGTAGTTTGCAATTAATTTTTAAAGCAGGTTTTTTCCTCTGTATCGCCATTGCATAAGACAAATGAAGTTCTCTTTTATTATTGATTATTTTATAAGAGAGGCACACCACAAAAAATGAAAAGGATTGAGAGGAAGGAGTAAGTAATGTCATATCATCAATAGTAGTTCTAAGCAAATTTAAAGCTAGATTTTATTTTGTTTGGTTTTGCAACACCCGTTCAACACTTTTACCATTGGGTTAACAAAAGAATATTATTGTTACATCCTGGAATATTCGTGGTGGTAGAGAAATATAAAGTTTAACATCTTAGCTTTGTATGGAGATCCAGCACGTAATCAGATAAGAGAGAGAGAGTGTTGCATTCATTTAAGACTCCAGAGCTTTTACATGAAAACCCCTAAAAAGGGGAAAAACTATGGGGCATGGCTCAGTTTGAATGAATCCACTATTATCTGTAGTCGATTACAAAGGAGGTCCTTCCTTAGGAGAAGGCCTTGGCTTGATGTCACAAATATCATCATATAGAGCATATTATTGGTGGGAATTATAATGATCAACATAGACATGTTTGTTCGGCCAGTAGGACCATAGTTGATAGATGATGGAGGTCAAAAAGATTGTAATCGACAGGCGTTGGAGGTCAAAAATATTGTAGTATGATGACAGAGGTTGGGAGACGGAGGTTGGAAGGACCATAGTTGATAGACTTTATAGGTCAGAAAAATTGTAGTCTGATGACAGAGGTCGAGAGGACCTTAGTTGGTCGGGCGACGGAGGTCGGAGGGACCGTAGTCGACTGGCGTTAGAGGTCAAAAAGACCGTAGTCTGATGATAGAGGTTGGAAGGACCTTAGTTGGTCGGGAGATGGAGGTCAGAAGGATCGTAGTTGATTGGTGTTGGAGGTTAGAAAGACTGCAGTCTGATGACAGGTCAGAAGGACCCTAGTTGATCAGGCAACAGAGGTTGGAAGGACCGTAGTCGACTAACGTTGGAGATCAAAAAGATCATAGTCTGATGACAGAGGTCGGGAGGACCTTAGTTGGTCGAGCGACGGAGGTCGGAAGAACCATAGTCGACTGGCATTGGAGGTCAAAAAGACTGTAGTCTAATGACAGAGGTCGGGAGGACCTTAGTTGGTCGGGGGATGGAGGTCGGGAGGACTGTAGTCGACTAATGTTGGAGGTCAGAAAGACCATATTTTTATGACAAAGGTCGGGAGGACCTTAGTTGGTCAGTCGATGGAGGTCGGAAGGACCGTAGATGACGAGCGTTGGAGGTCAGAAAGATCGTTATCTGATGACAGAGGTTGGGAGGACCTTAGTTGGTCGGGCGACATAGGTCGGGAGGACCATGGTCGACTGATGTTGGAGGTCAAAAAGACTGTAGTCTGATGACAGAGGTCGAAAAGACCTTAGTTGGTTAGGCGACTGAGGTCGAAAGGACCATAGTTATCTGGCGTTGGAGGCCAAAAAGACCGTAGTCTGATGACAGAGGTCAGGACTTTAGTTGGTCGAGTGACAGAGGTCGGAAGGACCGTAGTTAACTTACGTTGGAGGTTAGAAAGATCGTAGTTTGATGACAGAGGACTGGAGGACCTTAGTTGGTTGGGCGACGCAGATTGGGAGGACCATAGTCGACTGACGTTGGAGGTCAGAAAGACCGTAGTCTGATGATAGAGGTCGGGAGGACCTTAGTTGGTCGGGCGATGAAGGTCGAAAGGACCGTAGTCGACTGGCGTTGGAGGTCAGAAAGATCGCAGTCTGATGACAGAGGTGGAGAGGACCATATTGGTCGGGCGACGGAGGTTGGGAGGACCATAGTCAACTGATGTTGGAGGTTAGAAAGACCGTAATCTGGCAACTGAGGAAGGAAGGTCTATAGGTGACCAAGTGTGAGTCTGGCAGAAGCCCGGGCTTCAGGTGGTGGTCCAACAGAAGTCCGGGAGTTAGGTAGTGGTCCGACAGAAGTCTGAGAGTCAGGTGGTGGTCTGGCAGAAGTCTATGCCTCAAGTGATGGTCCAGTAGAAGTCCCGGCCTCAGGTGGTGGTCCAACAAAAATTCAATCCTCAGGTGGTGGTTCGGCGGAAGTCCGGGCCTCAGATGGTGGTCCAGTATATAAATTCTCAGTAGATTGTTAAGCCTAAGTCAATTGTCCCAAGGCTAACCAAGAAGGGGGTGAATTGGTAATTTTAAAAATTTCTTTGTTATTTCAAAAACTGATTAATTAATTTTAAATATAATACTAAATTTTTTGAAAATAATCTTTAACCATAGAAAAATAAAAGAAAATACAAAAAATAAAAATACAATAAAAAAGTAAGGAATAGAAAACACCAGATTTTATAGTGGTTCGGTCCAACAAGACCTACGTCCACTCCCTGGAGACTCCTTCTCCAGGTATTGCACTAAACATTAGTGTCTCTCCTTTATCCCCCACAACAAGGCGGAGAAGCCCTTACAACTACCTCTCTTCTACCAACCTGGTGTGGTAGAGAACTGTCATCCTTTTTCACCCTCCTGATGAAGGAAGAGAACCCACCGTCCTTTCTCACCCTCCTAGTGATGACGAAGTACCAATCATCCTTCACACCCTCCTGGTGTCAGCAGAGTACTAATCATCCTTTCACACCCTCCAAATGTCGGCAGAGTACCGCATCTCTTTTTAAAAAACTTCTCTCAAAAGCCTTCAAGGAAGTAGGGAAGAACTATAAAGAACTAGCAAGAGATCCTCACTATTGGGCACCTTTGTGAATCCCCTCATGAATCCCTCTTATAAGATCTCTCACTCTCCACTTTCAAAACACTTTCCCAAACACACTCCTTGGCACACCCAAGAGAATTTTTGAAGCAAGTATTTTGTAAGCAGTCAGTTTTTAGGACACTTATATACAAAAGACAAGAAAAATCATCCAAAAACTAAAAAATTTAAATTTAACAGACTTGATCATACAGTACGATCATACTTTGTACATACGAACAGTTCAAAAATTCATGTATGTTCCTGTACGAACCTCATTTCATACTCTATAAATGTCTATATAAAATTACATCGTACTGTACGAATAGTTCAAAAAATAAACGGTTTATCCTGTATGTACCTGTACAAAATTAATTTCATACTCTATAAATGTCTATACGAAATGACATCGTACTATATGAACAATTCAAAAATGAACAGGTCCTATACGAACCTAATTTTGTACTCTATAAATGTCTGTATGAAATGACATCGTACTATACGAATAATTCAAAAATGCACAGGTTCATCTGGTATGATCCTTTACGAAGCCCATTTCGTACTCTAGAAAGCGACATACAAAATCCATTTTGTACAGTACGATTAGTACTTAGAAAATTATCAATTCAAGATCCATTTAACTTCCTTCTAGAGGAACTAATAGGTCAAATCGTATAGTACGATACATTATTGTACAGTATGATTAGTTTTAAAACCTTAAGTTTTGACTTACTCCGCTAGTGTTTGTATGCACGGTTATCCAATTACAATCACACTCTCTAAAAATATATATAAAAAATATAGACTCTAATTATGATATTCCCTAATCTAATATGCATTGAATTCTTTAGCAGTATAGAGTATGATTTCCCTGAAACGTTAGTACACATAAAAAAATATAAATAATATTTCCAACACACGTTAGGAGAAATAGAAATCAAACAATAAGATTTTGGTATCATCAAAAACACACTTTATATAAAACATAGTTATGAAAACTAATTTGCAACAATCTCCTCCTTTTTTATGATGGTAAAATAATTATTATTTGAGTTAACACTTAAGATCAATTTTCTCCTAAGCTCCCCTTAAATGAATAAACTCCCTCTAAATAAATGACTAGTTTAAAACAACGGATTCCAATGAAGTGGAAAAACTAATTTTTTTTTAATAAAAATCAAGTAAACACTAAAAATGAAAATAACATCAAACAAAAATTACACAAGAAATAAAACAAGCATCAAACAATCCAACATCACACAATAACTTCAAATAATATCTAATGACTCCCCCTTTTGACAACAATAAAAAGGGAAGTACTTCTTGAATGAATGAGTGTCTATGGATAAATCAATGAAGTTGATGATGAAGAAAATTTTAAAGTAATTATAAGATACAATATTAACTTCCTAATCTTAAAAAGAGAAAATTCAAATTTTAAATCAAAGAATAACTTCAAAAAGAAAAGTCAACCAGGTTCACTATTCGTTTAAAATATATCAAATAAAATAATTATGCAGAAAATATAAAATAAAGATTTATTATTTTTGAATTCAATAGTGAAAATTTTTGTCGATTAACTGGATACGTAAGAGAGATAGATGGTAAAAGAAAGATAAGTACCAATTGGCAACATTGCGTATCTTTTCAATAGTTTGTGGCACACTTTGTGCATCTTTTTAGTTTGGGCTAATTTTGTGCCTTTTTTTACTTTAGCGAACATTGCACATCTTTTGAGCAAGTGGCACATTTTATGTATCTTTTCAAGTTTAGCACTTTATGTATATTTTTACATTCTCTATCTTTCCAATATCAATAAATCTAAAATACATAATCCACTAATTAACAAAAATAAATATATTGAAAAGAAAATGATATAAAAATTAGACATCTAATTTGCAACAATTATCAAAAAATAATACTTATCTATATGAATATGAAATTGATCTTCTAATCTTCATTCAGTCATAATTTAATTTAAAATATCGAGAGATTAAATTTTGCAAGGAAATTAATTTGTAGAGCAATTACAATTAAAATCCCATTCTAAAAATTAAACATAAAAGATTTGAATCCAAGAACATAATCAACCCAAGAAGAGAAAAATTAAGCTGTAACAAAACATCATTCCGTCTTTTCATTTTAAAAAAACATCTAATACAAAGATTATCACCCATAAACTAAAGAAAAACAACATCATTCAGGACTAACACCTGAAGTCACTGGAATCATAGAACATCAACACTAAAATATCTCAAAAGAATAACTACTCTCAAGCAACTCAATTACAAGAGCAACACAGGAGCAAATACACAAACATCAAAAGATTACCACTAAAACTCTGAAGGACCCTGGTCAGGAGGTGGCTGAGGGTTGAATGCTATGAAGTAGCTACTGATCGTAGCTACACTAGTATTTATATAGTCAAACTGGCCATGAATCCAACCCATATCTTCTTGATACCTAGCATCCTGCTGATTTAAATGATTCTCAATTTGATCAAAATGTTGATCAAAGTGAGTTCAAGTCTATCAAAGCACTGGATCATTTCTTGATAGAAGTTTTGCTCGGGTCCGGGTCCAGGTCCAGGTGCAAGTGCAGGTGCTGGAGTAGAGGCTCCTTCTCCCTCTAAATCATCTCCCCCTAATCCTTGATCCTGACTAAATAGAGCTCTAATAGAGGCATTGGTAAAGAAAATAGGAAATTCAGTGGGGGGATCAGGATGGACCAGGTTGTATTTCTTCTCCAAAACATAAGTCACTAGATATCCTAAAGCCACATTTTTTTCCTCTTACTATGAGGATGTCCAATATCAGAAAGAGTGTGGAGGTAGTTCATGATTAATTGGGCTTCATCAATAGGAGTTTCGGTCATAATTAGGTTTGTGATGGTGGATAAGAGAGGAGTCATATTTATACGATCACTAGCTTTTGGAATTACATAGGTTCTCAAAACATGCTGGATGATCCTAGCATTCTGGTTTAAGGTATAGACTTGAGGAAGATGACTAACTTATTCAACACCTCTAAGAGTTAGGTTTACATCCATCCAATAATAGTCTGCCCTCGAGGTCATGGTATGTGCTCTAACTCCTACAGTCCTAAGATGCAGATAGTTTCCTAGATCCTCCTTAGTTATTTCTACACATTACTTAAGGACATATGAGGTAATTCTGGTGTAGTCTTGATTTATCTTCATAGAAGCCAAAAATTTTTGAAAGGTTTCATGATTAAAGGAATAAATTAAGGTAAGAATGAAGGAAAGTCAGGTTGAGTCAAACAGTGGCATGACAGAAAAATTTAAATTGCTTTGAATGAGAATTCTAGATTGGGTTATCTTAGCGACACTAAACCTGTCAAATGCCTTCTCATTTTCTCTAGTTAGAAAGTTATCATCCCTAGCAATTTTAGAAGAAGATCCCCTAGAGAGACGTGCATATTTGCTATTGCTGCTAGCCATTTTGCTATTTGAACATGAGAAGGTTTCGAGATTGAAGGTGATTGTGATTAAAAACCATCAAATACCTTTCTATTTAAAGAAAAACTGTCTATCATATAGTATAAAAAATGGATAGTATGTACGATTTGAAAATCATACAAGATAAAATCATTTTCATACAGATGAATGGAAACTGTCAAAAAATGAAATGGCTTTTCATAAACTGCCCATCCTGAGACATCCTTTAGTACAAACTTTTTGACTAACTGATCGTACAGATGAATACATATTTGTATGGGATGATCAGAATATTAAAGATCAGTTTTATGATGATTGGGTTCATCCTTATCCAAAATTGATATAAAAGCAGAATAATTCACTTCTTTGCTAATTCCATGCCTAGTCTTAACACCCTCACTAGGTTCACCTAAAATTAATTCCTTAGGATAACTCTTAGAAAATTTCCATTCTCTAGGCAAAGGATTTTTCATCTCAACCTTTTCTTCCAACTTTGTTTTTTCAATTTCTTGGGAGATATTTTTAATATTTTTAATATGATCTTCTTCCAATCTTGGCTCTTCCAAAATGCCAAATTCATCAAAAACTACATGTGTGGTCTCCTCAACTACCAAAGCTCTCTTGTTAAATACTCTATATAATTTTCCAACACTAGAATATCCAAGAAAAATTCCTTCATCAGATTTTGGATCAAATTTTTCTAAAGGAGTTTTACCATTATTATGAATAAACACCTTGCATCAAAAAACATGCAAAAGTAAAAGATTAGGTGTTCTCCCTTAAGAAGTTCATAGGATGTCTTATTCAACTTGGATCTAATATTCACCTATTCAGAACATAACAAGCTGTGCTAACCGCTTCAGCCCAAAAATATTTTGGAAGTAAGTATTCTGCTAACATGGCTCTAGCGGCTTCTATGAATGTTTTGTTCTTCCTTTTGGCTATCCCATTCTACTGAGGGATCCTAGGTGCTGAAAAATTGCGATCAATTCCTTTCTCTTTACAAAAATATTTGAATTTTTTATTTTCAAATTCTCCTTCATGATCACTTTGAATTGAAATAATTTCACACCCTAACTTTCTCTAAATCTAAGTATAAAAAGTTTTAAATTCATAAAATGATTCACTCTTATGTGATAAGAATTTAACCCAAGTGAATCTAGAAAAGTCATCAACTATCACAAATCCAAAAACTTTACCTCTTAGACTTACAGTGCTAACCGGTTCAAAAAGATCCATATGAATGATTTCCAATGGTTTGCTAGTCCTAAGATCCTTAATAGAATGAAAAGAGGACTTCACTTGTTTACCTAATTGATATGCATTACACATGTGATCCTTAGTAAAGTCTAGTTTAGGTATTCCTCTAACTAATTCTTTGAGTAATTTTCCTTAAATTTTTTCATGCTTGTGTGATAAAGCCTCCTATGCCATAATCATGATTCATCAGTTATTATTTTGAGATAAAAGGTATTAGAAGATTTAATAACATCCAAATCAAACATGTAGATATTTTTTACCCTAATTTCATACAAAATATCAATTCTATTTTGGCTTATTATGCAACTAGTGGGAAAAAATTTTACACTATACCCCTTATCACATAGTTGACTAATACCCAATAGGTTATGCTTTAAGCCATCTACCAATAAGATATTTTCAATGAAAAATTATTCAAGTTTTCAATTATACATGTACCTACCACTTTCCTGATGGTATTATCTCCCAGTGTAACCTTGCCTCCATTCCTGGCTTCCAGCGATATGAATTGAGTTGTATCGCCAGTCATATGCTTCGAACATCCACTGTCTAGGTACCAAATGCTCTCATGAGGTCTTGTATGAGAGCATTTCTATAAAAAGATCAAACATTAGACTTGGAAACCCAAACAAGTTTGGGTTCGCCTTTTGACAAAAATAAACTAGATGGATGTTTGATATACCGTGAATTATGCATATTAGGTCTCCACACTAGATATGTTCTACTCTAAATTGTACAAGTGTGGGAAATATGCCCAGTCATTCCACATGAAAAACACATCACTCCAGGAAAAGGGTTCACAAGTCTATGTGCATTATAAGATCTTTTCCTAGGTGTTGAACTCATCTTCTTTTGCTTAGACCTAAAGAATTGTTCAAGTGTGGGTGTCAGTCTATTTTCCTTAATAGTCTTTAATTCCAATTCAAGATATGAGTTTCTACTTTCCAACATAGAAATTTCCATTTTCAAATCAATCTCTCTATGTTTTATTTCTTATAAAAAAACTTTACAATCATTCTCAAGTCTAGTGTGTGATAATTTTAAAAGTTTATGCTTTTTGTTCAAATCATCAAACTCATTGTATAAAGTCATATGGTTACTATCAATTAATGTGTGATCTTTTCTAAGGATTTCAAGCTCTTTTTATAAATCTAAAAATTCAATATTTAGCTTGGCATGCAGTTTTCTGAGTTTCCTATATGCAGTATAAACTTTCTCAGAAACTTCAAATAACTCATCATAGATTAAGTCACATACCTCTTCTTGATCTGACTGATCAAGCTTATTAGCCATTAAATACAAGTTTGTGACTTCCTCCTCTACTCCTATTTCTAAGGAATCTAAAGCTGAATCCGCCCAAAATGCTTTCTACAATCTCTTCTTGCCCTTCTTTACATTTATTTTTTCCTCTACCTTCTCCTTGTTAGGATTAGCTTTGAGATTTGAGCAATCAGATTTGATGTTTCTTGGCTTCATACATGCATAATAAATTACTTCATTAGAAGTCTTAGCATTTTTATGAAACTTACCCTTATTCCATTGTTGACCTCTCCTTTGCTTCCTTCTTATTGACCTCATTTCTGTATAAGGTCACTAGGACCAACCTAGGTTATCTTTTGGTGACCTAATGATCAGCAGGTGCCCACTTGCTAATCATATAGGTCCCAATCAAATCCCAATCTAACTCTTAATCAAATTCTAACCCAACTTCCAATCAATCTTCAATTTTTTCCAATCAAATTTTAATCACACTCCAATCCAGTCCGTAATCTACACTTCAATCAAATCTTCGATCACACTTCGGTCCAATCTCAATTCAAACTTCAAACTTTTAGTTTTCAATCAATCATCAATCAAACTTTAAATCAAATTCAATCACGCATCATTAAGTCAGTTTGAATCAATTCTAGCAAATTTTAGCCTTGATGGCTTCGATTGATTTAGTTCAATGTGTTCCAATTTGACTCAAGTGCAAATCAACTTTATTAGCTTTAATCGGCTGATTTAATTTCTTTCGAGTTAAATTAACTTTGATGAATGCAAATTTGTTGATTCAATTTAAATTGAAATGTTATATAATTAATTTGATCTTATATGATTCTACATTTCTTCTCCAATTTGGCTCTCTAAATATGTTTAATTTCAGCTCTTAATATTAACCATTCAATCAAGTTTTGAAGGCATGATGATCTTTTGATCCTACTACTACTATTAGGGCGCTGGCTTGCTTGGCTCTCACGAATCCATCCCTCTTTTTCTCTCATTCAGAAGCATAGCTTGGGCCGGCTGCGATACACACGACTCCAAGCCCTAGCCACCCCCATCGATTCCCACGGATAGCCACCCCCTTTGAAGATCCATATACTCGACATTTTGAAGCTGTTAGGGGCGGGCCAAGAGGGGAGAGCTGTTTGATTTCCACATTTGTCAATCTCTCAACCCTAGCCGCAGCTCATATGCATCCCTCTCGACCTCTCGTGCAACCCATCTCCGTCTCTCTTTACCTTCTCATTTGGCCAAGGAGATTCTCCAAGCCCTCACCAGCCACTATCCTCCCCTTTTCTTGCATAGTAACTAGGGTCGATTGCTTGAAAGAGAGGAGTTCTAAGCTGTTTGCTTATTATGGTTGTTCAAAGAAGAAGAAGGTGTCGATCCTGTGAGATTCGAGCGTCAAAGGGGAAAGAAGCCCAAAGGTTATCTACTGCAATCATTTCTATGATATCAAGAAAGAACAATCAGTCTTCTTCCTTCTCCATATAAGAACAGTGACGATAAGGATTATTTCTTTCTCCTAAATCAAATATCAGCACCTTTTGTTTATGAAAAATCAGATAGCTGCAATACTTTTCTATCCTTATAGATTGAATGTATGTGAATATCTTTCGGAGTTCAATAAGCTTGTATATAAGTTCTTGGGGTCCAGTTATCTATGTTCTTTGTCTTTGTTAATGTGCATATTTCCAGTCCTTTATTATAAGAGATGTGAATAGGGCTTGCACTTTGCTATTGCGATCTGTTTTACTTGATGTAACACAATATAATGCTGTAGTAGCTCTTTCTCTACTTATCTTTAATACTTATTAGTCAAATCCAGTATATTTTACTTATGTGGTTTGTGCTTTGTTCGAACTGTTCATAACTGGACTTAGTAATTTTCATCTACTGCTCTTATTTTCATGACTCAGATTTAAGTTTAGTCTTGAATTTCTTCTAAATCTGATTGATTTCCTTTACTTTTATATTGACTGAGCACTGTCAAAAGTTTGAACATTATAGATGTAGATCTTGTATTGATCTTATATGCATCCAGTGGATCATTTAAGAGTTTTCTTTTCTGGATAGGAAAACTAAATTTTGTGATTCCTCTACCTAATAAATTGGATGTTATGTACTCTTGAAATTTTGCATCAGTTGTGTGGGCAGTAAATTTGGTTACTTATTGCACAATACATACATGGGCAATACTGTTGAAGGTTCAGAATATTGTGAATGGTTCGTCTGTGTTATGTATATTTTGTGTATATATTTTTTATTTTAAGGATAATTCCTTATGATATGACATGTTGAAAGTATAATTTTTTTTAACTAACAGGATAAGTTTAATATTGTATTATTATTTTAGTGAATGACTCACGGGTTTTATTATTAATATATTCATTTTATTTTAAGAAGTAAATTAGTAATATCAGAACTCATATAAGCAAAATATATTTATCAAAATCAAAATGCTTTTTGATTATTTTAAATTGGATATATGTTTTGATTTCATCGTCTGAGTTCTCACAATAATAATTTTGCAAATCTTTCATTTTCCTGGGTTAGCAATAAAGTGGTGGTAGTAGTTGTTGTTATTATTATTATTATCATTTAAATCTCAACACCTTGGATGCCTGTGAGAATTGAATTAATGCCTTTGCTCAGAACTAGTATGCTAGTTTAATGTTACTAGTTTGAATGATATCATCAACTTAATATTCATTAAAATCAAATCACAACCTTTCTAAGTCTAAGGTTTGTCAAGTTTATTTTCCACTTATATAAACAAACTATCTTTTAGTTCCATTTTTTTTCCTCATTACATTAGTTCAAAAACACAATTTTATTTTCTATGTGAATAAGTTCTAAACTCTATCAAATTGTTGAAGTTATTCATTTCTAGAATTTGACAACATTAGAATAGTTAGAATGCTTAGATAAACTGTATATTTGCTATTAGAGCGGCACTTAGACTTATTCAATATATGACTTATGATTTTGGTGACAGAAAAGAGTATATCTCTTAAAACCACATGCTGCCTTGAACTGTTGTCTATATTTTATATACTATTGAATATATTGATGTGGATGATTATTCGTGATATAGAGTTTGATTTTTTTTATTGATATAATCTTCCAACACGATTGTTGTTATAAATTACAAGCATGTAATTGTCCATTCATACTCTTTTGCAATCATGCTTTGAAAATCTATTTTGATATGCATATGTGATGTCATTATATCATGTGCATAGTCGTTTCATGTCTAGTTTATTTATGCAAGCTTTGTAGCAATCAAGAGGAAAATGCCATATCTACTCGCCCTTCCCATTTTTCTTTATGACATTTTTTTCAATGAACTAAATTGTTAATATTATTTACTGAAGTTTTCCATGATTATCATATATACATAAAGTGTCCTCCACTTCATGTTATTATCTAATTAAAGTTTTTTTGATATGATAGCTTCACAACATTGGAATGGTGATTCTTTCTTGAATGCTTTTACCACTGGCCTATCATTATGCTTATCTAAATAAACTTGTCAAACTCCCAAACTTCTATCACTCATCAAGCTCAATAGAACTTTCCCTTATGTATTATTAGGGACCTTATACATTTTCTAGTTGTAGTTTGAATATGACATGTCACCTCGTAGTAGTACGTGTGATGGTTATGTAATTAATTAAGCATTCTAGTTTCGTTGGAAAACATGTATATGGTCTAGAAAGCAAACAACGAATTTATCTCCATTAATTGCTTAATCTCTTACATACTCTTGTTTATACTTCCTTGTGTCATTACAATTATTTCCATACATGTTCATTTCTTTTACATACATGAAAATCTAAATATTTTAACATGATATTCTGACACCTCTTTCTCTCTTCGCATTTTTATGAGGTACCGATGTATCTGATTGGAAGATCGAGCCAAGGAGCTTCAGTCGCCCCTATTTCTTTTGAATGGGGATGTTACGGCCGGGGCCACTGGATGTTAGCTTCGGTGAGGTATGTTTTTCTCAAAAAGTTATAAGACCTTAGGGCCCCTTGGATTTATTTGTTGAACTATTCTCCTAGCCTTAGGTTCTTATAGTAACCTGTTGTATTTAAATTACCTTTTCTTTTTTTAAAACCCAAAACCCATTTGTTTACACCCATGTGTATTTTCAAGGGTTAGAGACATTGATTATAAATCTCATTATAACACTAGTGTCATTTAAGGACAACAATTAAGGATGAGTCTTAGAGAACTTAGGTAAACTCTAGGATTCACACATATATACTTTAGGGATGAAACATCAAACATAGATAACTTAGTGACATCACACCCCAGCATTAATATACACCGTTGATGTGATCTCAAAAAATAATCAATAATTAATTCTTCCTTAAGATTTGAAAACTCAAATATTTAATAATAACTCAAATAAGATTTATAAAAATATTAAACCTTTCTCAATCATCCCCATCCAGTATATACAATCATTGAAAGATAAGATTCGAACCCAAATTTCATTAATTCTTAATTAATGCTCTAATTACTAGTTGATTGAATATTAATTAAATGAATTCATTAAAAATAGAACAAAATGCGAAGACATAAAACAAATTCAAATAAGAACAAAATGAAGATTTAAAAATCCTAATTTCAATTTAAAATAAAATATTTCAATTAAACTTTCATTTTCAATTAAACTTTCATTTCAATTTATTAAATAATCAAATTCATCTATAGTTAATTAAATACAATAAAAATACTTCAAAAACATATTAAAAATTGAATAAAATTACATGAAACTTAGAATTAATAATTCAAATTTAAATAAAATTTTTGAATGAAATTTAATTAATAATTTATTTATGATTAATTAAAATTAATTCAAGAAGATTTGGAAAATCATTTAAAAATTCTAAATAATTTAATAATCAGCTCAAATTCTAGAAAACTCTAACTTGATTAATAAAAATCTCAACCAATATTCTAATACACAACAACCACTCCAGAGATAAAGTTTTTAGGCTAGACTACTCCGGGCTTTGGGGCTACGTGTCCTAAGGAGGCCTGGTTCCTCGAGCCTGGTGGCACAACGCCACGAATGAATTTAATGGAGCATAAAATACTAAAATTAAGGGACTCTTAATTATTTAACTAAACTAAAATCTTTAATCTAACTACATCAATCAGGTTTTTAGGATAGACTACTCCAGGCTGCGGGGGCTATATGTCGTAAGGAGGTCTGGTTCCTTGAGCTTGGTGGAACAACGCCATGAACCGATTGATGGAAAATCTAAATTAATTTAATCCTAAAAGTTAATAATTAATTTAATTAATTAAAATTTATAGATCCCTTAATCATTAACTAATTAAATCTACTTAATTAATTAATCCTTAAAATACATCTTAAACTAAACTTTAATACATTAATATTTGAACTCTAACCAAATTTATACTTCAACCTTCGACAAACCCAAATATTAAACAACTTTAACTAATTACCTCATATAGGACATATCTAAACCACACAGCCTGCTACACACACTTAGATTGATTTGTTAGGACACAAACTCTAGCCTTAGATTAGGCTGGTGTTTTTTTTATTTCTAAGATGTGTTAATCTGCATGTGAAATGAGTGTGGATTGATTATTACTTTCTATATTGAATTCCTGTGATTATTATTATTATTATTATTATTATTATTATTATTATTATTATTATTATTATTTAATGCTTGTGGTGGCATCCTAGGTTAGATAACATAGACATAGGTTCACTATGCACAGGCTTGTTCACTTCCTTTTTGTCAGCCTAAGATTAAGTCTCCAACCCCTTGGCCTATGAGGTCCCCTTGAATGAGGTAACCCATGGTTGCTAACAGGGATCCTCTGGTCGGCACTCGACTAAGTAGGCTAAGGATACTGACGAACCTGGGATGATGAAAAACCATGGAATCTTGATCTGGGATGTCATGCTCACTTGGTAGGTTAGTCTCCGCCCTCACT
The DNA here is from genome assembly GCA_019925795.1 of Dendrobium chrysotoxum. Lineage (NCBI taxonomy): Eukaryota > Viridiplantae > Streptophyta > Magnoliopsida > Asparagales > Orchidaceae > Dendrobium > Dendrobium chrysotoxum. Next base: position 3,632,423 of record CM034311.1, read on the forward strand.
TCTTGGGTATTTTCTCGATATGGTGATCGGGAATATAAGTCCCAACTTTTTAATAAAATTTTAACTCCAACATAAAGATTTCTCTCACCAAAATACTAAAGCCTAATACATAAGGTAGGCTGGGGTGTTTCTGAAATATTTTAAAATCTCAAGACACCTCCTATTTTTCCTCCAATGATCTCCAAAAATAAGTGCTCCAACTTGATCCAATCCTAATTAAAATTCAAGCCTCACTCCCTTGATATCACTCCTAAAAAATTCCTTAAATTAAATTTTTGTCGTTATCTAATCGAGAGTTTTCGTAGAGAATTCAACCTCTCTATGATGTAATTAACTGCGAGGGCTCGCACTCGTAGGAAGTTTAGAGCCCACATTAACTTTTTTAAAAATTGGTTTTCAAAACTCAATTAGTCTTCTTTGGAAAAATTAAAATCAATGATGATCATTATCGTCATATTCAGATGATCGATTAGTAAATGATATTTTCTTCCTTCGAGAAGATATATCCTTTCGTATCAAGACTTTGAACATAAAATTAGTGATCTATCATCTAGATTATAATAGTCAAATATAAATAGAACGTCATTCTGACCCTTCGGGGTCAGATGCAATATTTTCCTGAATTTAACTATTGTGGCCTGCATGAAATTTTCAGTTTCATTATCTGAATCCACTAGAGAATGATATCTTTGCCTCCCAAGGCTATATATCATTCATGCTAATGTGTTTGATTTTGGGACTGAAACTTTTGAATTAAAATTTTCAAAGAAAACTAAAATTTTGAAAACCCTTTTTTAAACACCAAACACTTCTCAAAAAACTTTTGAATTACCTCATCATAAGAGTAATATCTTCTTCATTCTCAAGTTGTGACTGATCACTTTCTGAGTCATCCACTTTCAATGCAATATTTTTCACCTTTTACTTATCTCCTACATCAATCTGTCTTTGAGTCACTCCTTGCTCATAAGCAATTAATGATCCATGAAGATTGTCAATAGAATAAATATTTAAGTCTTTTGATTCGGTTATAGCAGTTATCTTTGCATCATAAGCAGTAGGCAAACAATGAAGAATTTTATTTACTTTTTCAGCATTCGTTAGTTCCCTACCTAAAGCATGCAATGAGTTGACTATTTACGTAAAACAAGTATACATGTCACTAATTCACTCATTCGGTTTCATATGAAAGAGTTCATAATCGTGTAATAAAATATTCAATCTAAATTATTTCATCTCATTTGTTCTTTCATATGTGATGCAAAGTCTATCCCATATTTTTTTTCCAAATTTATAGGTTGAAACACACATATAGTTCTCAGATTTAAGTGCATAGAAAAAATTGTTTAAATATGTTTAACTGAGCTAGGTCTCTTTCTTCTACTGTCCAGTTAGTGAATGATGTTTCAGTTATAACACTATCTATGAGTCAAGTTGGTTTAGTGTAGCCTTTCTGTACTAAAATTCACATGCGATAGTCAAGCAATTGAAGAAAAGTAGACATTCATGTTTTCCAAAAAAATGAAAGGGATGTTATCAAATAATAGGGGTCTTGTGATCGAATATCCTTCGGGTGTGTTACGGTTTCCAAAAGTAGTCATGATCGTTTCAAAAATTTTTCTAAACCTTAATTTTTGAAAGTAAGCTCTGATACCACTTGTAAATTCTTAGTAGGTTATTAAACCAAAGTCAATTGTCCCATGGCGAACCAAGAGGGGAGGTGAAATGGTAATTTAAAAATTTTTTAAGTTATTTTGAAAACTGATTAATTAATTTTAAACACAATACTAAATTTTCTGAAAATAATTTTTCGACCATAAAAAAATAAAAGAAAATGTAGAAAATAAAAATGTGGTAAAAAATAAAGAACAGAGAACATCAGATTTTATAGTAGTTCGATCCAACAAGACTTACGTCCACTCCCTCGAGACTCCTTCTCCAGGTATTACACTAAACACTAGTGTCTCTCCTTTAGCCCCCACAGTAAGGCAGAGAAGCCCTTACAATAACCTCTCTTCCACCAACCTGGTGCGGTAGAGAATCATCATCCTTTTTTACCTTCTTGATGAAGGTAGAGAACCCACCATCATTTCTCACCCTCCTGGTGATGGCAGAGTACCAATCATTCTTTCACAGCCTCCAGGTGTCTATAGAGTACCAAGCATCCTTTCACACCCCCAGGTGTTGGCAGAATCCCCTCATAAATCCCTCTTACAAGATCTTTCACTCTCCACTTTCAAAACACTCTCCCAAACACACTCCTTGGCACACTCAAGAGAATTTTTGAAGCAAGTATTCTGTAGGTAGTCTGTTTTTAGGACCCTTATATATAAATGACAAGAAAAATCATCCAAAAATTGAAAATTTTAAGTTTGACAGACTTGATCGTATAGTATGATCGTACTTTGTACGTACGAACAGTTCAAAAATTCCATGTACAATCCTGTACAGACCTCATTTCATACTCTGTAAATGTCTGTATAATTACATTGTACTATATGAACAGTTCAAAAAATAAATATTTTGTCCTGTACGAACTTGTACGAAATCGATTTCATACTAGATAAATATTTGTACGAAATGACATCGTACTGTATGAATAGTTCAAAAAATAAACGATTCATCGTGTACGAACCTGTACGAACCTGATTTCGTACTCTATAAATGTCTGTATGAAATGACATCATACTATATGAATAGTTCAAAAATGAACAGGTTCGTCTGGTATGGTCCTGTACCAAGCCCATTTTGTACTTTTAAAAGTTATGTACGAAATCCATTTCATATAGTATGACTAGTACTTAGAAAATTATCAATTCAAAATCCATTTAACTTCCTTCTGGAGGAACTAATAGGTCAAATCATCCAGTACGATATATTATCATATAGTATAATTAGTTTTAAAATCTTAAGTTTTGACTTACTCCCCCAGTGTGTGTGCGTGCACGGTTACCTAATTACAATCACACTCTCTAAAAAATATATAAAAAGTATAGACTCCAATTACAATATTTCATTATCTAATCTATCTTAAAGTCTTCAGTAGTCTAGAGTATGATTTCCCTGAAATGTTAGTACCCATAAAAAAAAACATAAATAATATTTTCAACACATGTTAGCAGAAATAAAAATCAAACAATAAGATTTTGTATCATAAAAAACACACATATTATAAAACATAGTTTTAAAACTAATTTACAACACAGTAGAAGTATGGGCCTCATATGGTGGTCCAATAGAAGTCGGGGCCTCAGCTGGTGGTCTGATAGAAGTTTGGGCCTCAGAAGGTGGTCTGACAGAAGTATGGGCCTCAAGTGGTGGTCTGGTAGAAGTCTGGGCCTCAAGTGGTGGTCCGGTAGAAGTTCGGGCCTCAAGTGGTGGTCCAGTAGAAGTTCGGGCCTCAGGTGGTGATTCGATAGATGTCCGGGCCTCAGATGGTGGCTGACAGAAGACAGTGCCTCAGGTGGTGGTCCGACAGAAGACCGGGCATTGGATGGTGGTCCAACAAAAGTTGAGGCCTCATGTGGTGGTCTGACAGAAGTCTGGGCCTCATATGGTGATCCGGTAGAAGTTTGGGCCTCAGATGGTGGTCTGGCAGAAGTTTGGGTCTCATCTGGTGGTCCGATAGAAGTCCAGGCCTCAGATGGTGGTCTGGCAGAAGTCCGGGCCTAAGGTGGTGGTCCGGCAGAAGATCAGGAATTGGGTGGTGGTCTGACAGAATTATGGGCCTCAGATGGTGGTCCAGTAGAAGTCCTGACCTCAGATGGTGGTTTGGCCCAAGTCCGGACCTCAGGTGGTGGTCTGGCAGAAGTCTGGACCTCAGATGGTGGTTCGACAGAAGTCCTGATGGTGGTCGAGGAGGAGTAAGGGGGCAAGAGCGATCTCTGATCTCTCTCTTGCTCTCTTGCTTAGGGTCCCGTTTCAAGAGAAAGGAGGGGTCTATTTATAGATTTCTTAGAGTGGCATGGCCCGTAAATAGGAGGAAAATTAAGGGTAATTGGGGAGTGGTTTGAATGGACGATCGATATTGAATCCATTGATTGTGGACCATTTGCTAGACATTTGAATATCTTAGTGATATCAAAATTTTGTGATCTTAGGCTCGTTGGATTCATCTCGTTGAGCCGCTCGACTCGACTATAAGCATGTCATGTTTGGAAATCATTTGGTAATCCAGATTATGGTTTAAACCCTCCAATAGTGCTTTGAGTGCTTGATTCATACCCATTTGGGCTTGAATTGAGTCAATTTTGGTTTCGTTGGGTTTGTAATTCAGAGACCCTCAGTTTGACTATAAGTTTGCAAAAATTGAAGTTCGAATGGTCCTAATTTTAATTTCAGAAGTTTCCAACTTGATTTTGCCTCGAGATTCATGCCCGATCAGAATAATTTTTTGATAATGTATCAATTATCAAATATTAAAATAAAATTACTCCTATCTTATGAATACAAATATTTGCTTTGTTAAGGAGGGCTTTGGGGAGCATAAATCATAAGAATAAATTTTTAAATTTGCTAATAAAATTATGTGTAGCAAATTTAAAAATTTAACACACAATATCTCCAAAAAAAAATTATTATTCAGATACCAATCTAATATATGACAATAAAAATGCAATATAAATAAATATAACATAGTTATTCACTAATAATTCAAATTAGATTGGCTAACTATAAGATCTGATGCCCGCATTAGTATCTCCTAAAATATTATTCTCTTTCATCTTTTGAAAATTTCAAAAAATAAAAAAATCATATTTATATATGCCAAAAGGTGACAAAATTAAAAGCAACATGCATATAAATAAATAAACAAGTAAAATATATGGAACAATTAATTTTCTTCATTATTTTCTGATGGAAGGTGGTTGATTCTTACTTGAGGCCACTAGTATTATTTGAGGAGTTTAAAAAAATGATTAGATTGAGTTAATTGGACTTCTCTTCTAAACCCTAAAACATAATTTGTACTTATTGTGGGCTTGAATATACGCGGCGATAGAGTTAGGATTTTACGTCTTAGCGTTGCACGGATATCCAGCTCACACACATAGAGAGCAGAAGATTTTTACGTGAAAACCCCTAAAAAAGGGAAAAATCACGGGGCCTGGCCCAGTTTGAAATGATTCCACTAGCACTTGAGTAGGTTACAGTGGGCTGGCTCGCCTCCAAGGGCGATCAGATTACAAGTATCAATCGTAGGGTTGAAATCGGGGGTATGTGAAAGTCTGATGTTAGACAGGCGGAACTTCGGGGTCACCCGGTGATCTGGCAGAATTTTGGGCCCTAGGTGGTGGTCTGGTAGAACTACGGGCCTTAGGTGGTGGTCTGGTGGAGCTCAGGGCGTCAGGCGGTAGTCCGGCTGAAGTTCGAGCCTCAGGTGGTGGTCGGGCGGAGCAGAGGATGTCAAGTGGTGGTCCGGCGGAGCTCAGGACATCAGGCGGTGGTCCTGCGAAGCTCAGGACGTCAAGTGGTGGTCTGGCAGAGCTCAGGGTGTCAGGCGGTGGTCCGGCAGAGTTGAGGACGTCATGTGGTGGTCCGGCGAAGCTCAGGCGGTGGTCGAGGAGGAGCTAGGCGGCTAGAGCTTTCTTCCTTCTCTTCCTTCTTCTCTCTTGACTTCAATCTCCCTTTTTCAAGAGGAAATATGGTTCTATTTATAGAATTCTTGAGTGGCATAGCTTGTAAATAAGTGAAAGATCAAGGGTAAATTGGGAGTGGTCTGTATGGACAGCCGATCTTGATTCCTACGATCATACACCGTTCAATGGACCTTTGACTATCTTAATGATATCAGAATTTAATGATCTTGGGCTCATTGGATTCGTCACGTCGAGCCGCTCGATTCGATTATAAGCATGTTACGATTAAAGATTATTTGGTAACCAAAATTGTGGTTTGATCCTTCCGAAAGTGCTTCTAGTCTTTGATTTGGGCCCATTTGGGCTCGGATTGGGTCAATTTGGGTGTCGTCGAGTTCGTATTTTCGAGACGCTCAGTTCGACTATAAGTTTGTAGAAATTACAGTTCAGATGGTCACTGAATTAATTTTTGAAGTTTTCAACTTGAATTTGGTTCGAGATTCGTGCCCGACCAAGATAATTTTTTGATGATATATCAATTGCCCCCTATTTTTGGACATCGAATCTTGCAAAGTCCAAAAATACTTGTGTAATTTCAGTATTTAAGATGTCTAAATCACTTTTGCAGTATAAAATTATGTATATTTATGAATATATACATATATGATTACTAACTTAACTAACTAGTTGATTAATATAAGTACTAAGCTATCAAATATAATAGATATAGTGATATATATAATTGATGCCATTAATTATGTAATTAAATATATAATTTAATTTAATTTTTTTTTTTTGTATATATATAATTATACCAAGAGGCTTTTATCAAGCTCAGAATTTTTTCAGTTATAACATCAGTTATTGAGGGACATTATAATAAAGTTATTACACTTAAATAATATATAAGTTATAATGAAGTTATAACAAAGTCATAATAGAGTTAAAATAACTTATAATATATAAGTTATAATAAAGTTATAACAAAGTTATAATAACGTTAACTGATATAATTAATATACTTAACTTATATAATTATTATAATAACGCATATAGTACGTTATATATAATAAAGTTATATATTAATATAGTTAACGTTATAAAGTTATATATTAATATAATAAAGTTATACAGTAATATAGTTAAGTTATATATTAATATAATAAAGTTATATAGTAATATAACATTATATATTAATATAACGTTATAAAGTTATATATTAAGATAGTTAACGTTATAAAGTTATACAATGTATAACTTTAATATATTAATATATTTAACCTATATTATTATTATAATAATGAGTTTATATAATTATAAAATCACTTTATATAATCATTGTATAAATTAAGATTAATGGCAGAATTTATAACTATAACTTAAGATTAATTGCAAAATTTATAACTATAACTTATGATTAATTATAGAATTTATAACTATTGTATAACATTTTATTCTTTAATGTCAAAAATTTTGAAAATTATTTAAGAATTCAGAAATTTTTTCTCCAAAACTCTCTTGAAAAGCTATAAATACCCCCATTTGGGATATGAAATTTTGCATCTCCCCCTCCCTTCTCTTTTTCTCAAGCTAAGGTCTTCTCCTAGCTCTGTTCAGATGGGTATCCCCTATTCAGCCCTAGGGCCCCTCATTGAGTAAGAATTTCCTCCTCTTTCTCAAGCTAAGGCCTTCCTCTAACTCTGTTCAGATGGGTATCCCCTGTTCAACCCTAGGGTCCCTCATTGAGTAGGAATTTCCTCCTCTTTCTCAAGCTGAGGCCTTCTCCTAGCCCTGTTCAGATGAGTATCCCTTGTTCAGCCCTAGGGCCCCTCAATGAGTAGAAGATTTCTCCTCCTTCTTCGAGAGATCCTGTGAAGGTCCGACGTTAGTTGGCGGAAGTTTGATGTCTGGAAGAAGTTTGGCTATGGGTGGAAATTCTACGTCGGGTAGAAGCCCGACAAAAGTCTGGCGACGGGTAGTAGTCCGACGATGTGTGAAAATTTGGTGTCGGGTAGAAGTCCAACGAGAGTCCGGCGAAGGGTAGTAGTCTGATGACGGGTAGAAATTCAACGTCGGGTAGATGCCAACAAAAGTCCGACGATGGGCAGAAGTCTGTCGACAGGTGGAAATTTGGCGTCGGATAGAAGTCCGACAAGAGTCTCACGACAGGTAGTAGTCCGACGGCGGGTAGAAATTCAATGTCGAGTAGAAGCCCGACGAAAGTTCAGTGACGGGCAGAAGTCCGTCGATAGGTGGAAATTTGGCATCAGGTAGAAGTTCGACAAGAGTCCCGCGACGGGCATAAGTCCGATGAAGGGAAGGAGTTTAGCATCGGGTAGAAGTCCAACAAACGTCCCACGATGGGTAGAAGTCCAGCAACGGGAGAAAGTTTAATGTCGAAGTCCGATGAAAGTCTGTGACGAGTAGAAGTCCAGTAACATGAGGAAGCTCAATGTGGGGTAAAAGTCCGACGAAAGTCCCACGATGGGCAGAAGTCTAGCAACGGGAGGAAGTTTAGCGTCGGGTAGAATTTAGACAAAAGTCCCGCTACGGACAGAAGTCCCGCAACGGGAGGAAGCTCAGCGTCAGGTAGAATTTCGATGAAAGTCTTGCGACAGGTAGAAGTCCGACGATGGGTAAAAATTCAGCGTCAGGAGGAAGCTCGGTGTCGGGCAGAAGTCCGATGAAAGTTCTGTGACGGGTAGAGGCCTAGAAATGGGGGGAAGCTTGACATCGGGCTTCTTGATGGCATGAGCCTGTATGGAAGAGGTTGAGAGAATCCACCAAGGATATATAATCTATCCAAGGTTGTATGTCATAGCACTGCTTGATGATGTTAATCTGTGCGACGAGGTTAAGAGAATCCACCAAGGATATATGACCTCTTCGAGGTTGTGTGTCAGAGCACTGCTTGATGACATTAACTTGCGTAGAAGAGGTTGAGAGAATCCACCAAGGATGTATGACCTAATCGAGATTGTGTGCAGAGTACTGCTCAATAATATTAACATGTATGGAAGAGGTCGAGAGAATCCACCAAGGATATATGACCTATCCGAGGTTGTGTGTCAGAGCACTGCTCAATGATGTTAACCTGTGTGGAAGAGGTAAAAATCAAATCCCTTTGAGATTGATCGTCTAATGATTGAGATATAATAAAGATTATGTATTTCTCGAATCAAAGATTAAGATTTGATTGACATCCTCGTAGAATATTTGACCTATCCAAGGTTATATGTCAGAGCCCTGTTCGATGATGTTAACCTATATGGAAGAGGTTGAATCAAATCCTCCTTGAATTGATCATCCAGTGATTGAGACACAATGAAATAAGACTACTACTATTATTAACAAAAATGCATACACTATGTGATCATTTGATCTCACCAACCATTTGAATATTATTCAATGGTTGTCTTTGCTGTTATAAATTTTACCCCCCAGCATCATCTCGAGTAGGTGGGCTTTGGATGAATTGCTGGAGATATCCTTGCCAGATCAACCTCTGAATCTTATCTTTGAGTTGTTTGCAAGCTTCAGTAGTATGTCCACGACTACGGTGAAAATAACAGTATTAATCTTGATTTCCTACGTTTGGCTTCAAAGGATCAGACCACTTAAAATTTTCTTGATCTTGGATGGCCATCAACATATTTACCCGAGGGGCATTGAGTGGTGTATACTCCTCCTCTTGCTGAAACTCACGTCGTGGTACTGGGGGTCTAGGAGAGAAGTTTTTCTTTCGTTGCGAGAATAAGTCCTCTATTGTAGGGGCATTTTTTACGCTTTCCAGGAGTTTTGCTCAAATTGCTTCCTGTAGGCATTAATAGCTTCATCCGTTGATATTTGCTCCTCTACATGATGGATCAGGTCAGCATATGAGAAAATTATATCTCGTATAAGTGCTGAGTAGAAGGGGCCAGGACGAAGCCCTCCAAGAAAAACTCCTCTAAGTAACTCGAGATCTACTCCAGAAATTTATCGAGCCTCAGTGGAAAATTATTGGAAATACTCCTTCAGTGATTCTCCTTTAATTTGGCGGATCCTAGAGAGGTGAGAAGAATCCTTAGTAATTCTTCGATTGGCGATGAATTGTTCGACAAACATCTTGGCCAATCTAACGAATGTAGGAATTATTCCTGCTGGAAGTGAGTAGAACCACATTTGAGCTTGTCCTTTGAGGGTAGCAGGAAAAGCTTGGCATAAGAGCGCATCTGAGGCTCTTTGTATATGCATGATGGTCCTATAGTGATCGAAATGCTCGTACGGGTCAGATATTTCATCGTAGGTATCGATGATCGATAGTTTGAACCCTGTCGGAATGGGGTGTTGAAGGATGGCTTCAGCCAGGGGTGAGGACTTCTGGAAGTCCTGTTGAAAAAGAGATTATCTTATACCTCTCATGGGGAACTCTTCTTGAACCAATCTTCGTAGTTCATGTCGTAGGACGTGGCGAGGGAGTCCAATAATGCGTGGTGGGGCTAAGTCCTCATGGACATCCGGAGAAATGCAAGGTTGTTGACCTGTGCGTGAAAGATGGCTAGAGCTTGCTGTATCAGCAAGTTTATTATCTTGATGCATCAGAGGATGCATCCTTGGCGGAGGGAAAGGAACCTCGACATGAAGATGTTCTGGTGGAACCTCTCCGACCTGGGGTGGATCTCGAGGGAGAAGGATCTCTTCCTGTGGAGCTAGTGCCGGCTGTCGGGTCTCTCATAGGAGTTGAAGGATCTCATTATGAGATTCCTCCATTCTTTGAATACGATCTTCTAAGGATGGTCCTGATATCTCTTCTCTAGCAGCATTTTGCCCCCCAGGATGAAAAGGGGGGGGTACTGGGCATCCATGATTCATAGACTGATTTCAGGATTGATGCAAATTGGAGCGGGAGGCTCACAATATGCAATTGCTGCGCATGTTGGCCATTGTAGTAGTGTTTCGGGATAGTGGGACTGGCGTTCCCACAGACGACACCAAACTGTTGTGGCTAGAATATATATGGCGATAGAGTTAGGATTTTATGTCTTAGTATTGCACGGATATCCAGCTCACACACATAGAGAATACAAGATTTTTATGTAGAAAATCCTAAAAAAGGGAAAAATTGCGGGGCCTGGCCTAGTTTGAAATGATTCCACTAGCACTTGAGTAGGTTACAGTTGGCTGACTAGCCTCCAAGGGCGATCAGATTACAAGTATCAACCGTAGGGTTGAAGTCGGGCCTATGCGAAAGTCTGATGTCACACAGGTTGAACTTCGGGGTCACCCGGTGATCTGGCATAATTTTGGGCCCTAGGTGGTGGTTCGGTAGAACTACAGGCCTAAGGTGGTGTTCTGGCGGAGCTCAGGGCGTCAGGCGGTGGTCTGGCTAAAGTCCGGGCCTCAGGTGGTGGCCTGGCGAAGCAGAGGACGTTAGGTGGTGGTCCGGCGGAGCTAAGGACATCAGGCGGTGGTCCTACGGAGCTGAGGACGTCAGGTGGCGGTCCGTCGGAGCACAGGGTGTCAGGCGGTGGTCCGGCGGAGTTGAGGACATCAGGTGGTGGTCCGGCGAAGCTCAGGCGGTGGTCGAGGAGGAGCTAGACGGCTAGAGCTTTATTCCTTCTCTTCCTTCTCTCTTGACTTTGATCCCCTTTTTTCAAGAGGAAATGTGGTTCTATTTATAAAAGTCTTGAGTTGCATTGCTTGTAAATAAGTGGAAGATCAAGGATAAATTGGGAGTGGTTTGTATGGACGGCCGATATTTATTCCTGCGATCATACACCATTCAATGGACCTTTGACTATCTTAATGATATCAAAATTTGATGATCTTTGGCTCGTTGAATTCGTCTCGTCGAGCCGCTCAATTCGACTATAAGCATGTTACGATTGAAGATTATTTGGTAACCCAAATTGTGGTTTGATCCTTACAAAAGTGCTTCGACTCTTTGATTTGGGCCCATTTGAGCTCGGATTGGGTCGATTAGGGTGTCGTCGGGTTTGTATTTTCGAGATGCTCAGTTCGACTATAAGTTTGTAGAAATTAGAGTTCAGATGGTCACCGAATTAATTTTTAAAGTTTCCAACTTGATTTTGCTACGAGATTTGTGCCCGACCAAGATAATTTTTTGATGATATATCGGTACTATCTTTCAATCAATTGAGTTTAAAAAATACTCACACGGAAGTCAAGCACTCTCCTAAGGAGCATTCTATATACTATCTTTCAATAATTAAATAAAGCTTATCAACTTGCTTTCTCTTAGTCATTTCCTTATATTTTTCAAAATGTGTATCATATTTTCATAATCATTCCTTTTATTATGCATATACCCTTTTATTTTATCCATCTCATTCATATTATATCCATTACACATTATTATACATACATTGTTGCATTTCAATATATTTTAGTATCAATATGTCATGAACATATTTGCATGCCATATAAATATATAATTTCACATAAAAATTTGTTTGTCTTATTAAAAATAGCATCAAATCATTCGTGTCTTTATGTTAAATCATGTTTGATATTTTACATGCTATCAAGAATATAGTAGGGTTTCATATATGTCATAATTATGATTGAACTGTCACTTAAATTATGTTAGGGTAACATAAAATTTTATACACAAAATTATATATAATTCTTGTATGAGTAACAATTAAGCGATATAGATAATATTTTATTAATATGATTCATCCTTATTTCAATTACATTTAAAGTAAAAAAAAAAAAAAAAAAAAACTCATTGCCAGCACATGATACTATAGGTCATGTAAGAGTAGAAAATATGAATGAGATACTATACCACCGAAATAGCATCCAAAAGCTCCATGAAAAGCCTTCTAAGCATTCTCCTCTTCTTCCTCCATATCCTCATTTTCTTAGATCTCTCTCTCTCTCTCTCTCTCTCTCTATCTCATTATGCCCTAAATTAGCTCTCTCTCACTCAATGCTGCAAAATATGTCATGCCCTCCTTTTGCAAGCATCCACTAATCATGAAATTATTTAATGATAATGATATTATTTTATATTAATAAGATCATTTATCATTAATTAATATTAACCATTTTAATTATAATTAAATGTATATATCACTTTTAGTAATCAATTAAGCTTTTTAAAACCTAAATTTATTGATCACCTCTCAATCTTTTGGATATAATTTTATCATTATTCAGAATTGCAAACTTTCGAAAGTTCAAAAAAAAAAAGCACCGTTCACAAAGAATACAAAACTTAAGATGAAAAATTGAAAATAGCATCAGAGAAATGGAGAAAAAAAAACATAAAGATTCAGCATCAAGCCATAGAATCTGAAAATCAATTAGAAACAAAAAGAGCAAAAAGGCTAGGCCCAAATTAGAACTAATGGAAATGATTCAATCACATAGTAGTGGTTATAAGTACCATCATTTGATTATGATTGAATGGCCTTGTCATATGTCTTTTAAAGATGCCTAAACCTCTCAGCTTGATAAAAAACAGTAGGATGGAATTTAAAACAGAACATGAAAACGATTGATGCCTTATCACAAAAGAAATGAATCAATATTATTTTTTAAATTCCCCCCACTCCCAACAAAAAAAAAATTCCTCAAAAAAATATCAACAGTATAACCACTCATTCTGATTTATTTTATTGCATTCGACCATCTTCTAAGACTAAAATAAAATCAAAAGAGAAAAAAAAAAGGTTATTTTCAATAAATTACTTGTACTTTACTCCACAACAAGTAAGATTTTTGTGAGGCATACTTCAATGAAGGACAAATCTATTCTGCAACAAGCCTGAAGATCATAACGTGGAGTTGACTCTTTGTCTGATTGGACCAGACAAGTGGCAACTATGGCCCTTGATGTCGGGAAATTTAATTTCAAAATATTGATGATTTTTTTTATTTTTATTTATTAATTAATTAGCCGAAATACATAGCACTCACTTCAGATCACGAGGACATGACAAGGAAATAAAAAAAATAAAAAAAAACTCATACAATTAATCATTGAACAGCTCACCTAATCTGAAAAAAATGACAAGTTAAATTTGTAATGCCAGCTTCGTTGCAAACATATAGGACAAGAGAAAGAAAGGTCAGCATGAAAACCCAAAACACCTACAAGGTGGAGCTATTTCAGGTGAAAAAGTAGACACCACAGTACAGGGCAGTGCTGAAAGTTTCAAGGTGGTGAGGAAGATGACAATGGAAATTCTGCACAGAACCTTCATGACAAATGAAATAGAAACTTAGATATAGCTGGGCTACAAATGAAGGAAACTCATACTTGTGCACAGAGCTTTCTCTTATCTAAATGACAAATGGAATACAAACTTATATACAGCTACAAATGAAGGAAACTCATACTTCTGCACAGGGCTCTTTCTCTAAACGTTGGAAACCAATTCTTCACATAATCATAGGTTATTAAAAATCTTGATCATCTCATTCTCTTCTTTTAGATCTGCAATGTAGAAGGAAAGAATAATCTTCAAAACTCTAGGCACTTAAGTTTTAAATCTCAACTAAGATGAAAGGGAGTGCTTGCTTGGTTGTATATAATTCTACATTTATGTTTTAGTGATTTTAAGGCGAAGAATCATGAATCCTAATTCCTTTACTTACCGTTTAAACACACATTGGCCCTCTGCTATTTGACATTTTGTAGAACTTCTTCGTATAGTCATATATACTCCCCCGCCCATCCCTGCGCCCCCACCCGCGCACAGACACAAAAAAAAAAAAAAAAAAAAAAAAAAAAACACTGATTAAAAAATCCATCGAATTGAAGGAACTGAATTCTGAAAACCGAAAGTCTAATCTTCTTTTTTTCCCCTCTTTCTTTCTTCTGTAAATCAGAAATGACTAATCTTATAACTTTGCTGTATACTAACTGCAACAACTATTATTATGTAATGCAATTCCCACAGTTCTAGCAATACAAGAGTCCTGTTACTTGTCTGGTTTGGCTGCTTCCATTTCACATAATGCTGAGAACAACTTAATTGCTTCAGAACAAGAAACCGCTAGAATCATAGGCATCAAGAGACGGCCAGCAAAAACGACAAAAAAAAAACAAAAAACAGAAATTAAAAACAAGCAAGCAAAGCTATAATAAATGAGAAGAAACCAGAAATTAAATGCCTACTATGGCAAGTTCTCTAAAAATGACAGCAAATATTGATAAACAAGAGAAATATTCCACAAAGGTCAAGTCTTAGAGGATTTACAGAACCCATCACCCTTTCTCCTCCTCAAAGAACACAACTTTCATTTTTAACAAACCAACACAATCCAAAAACAATAATAAAACATATAATTAAGCATTAAGAGAAACCAATCAAGGAAATAACAGAAAAAAAATCAACCTTTAATCATAAATCACTCCCACCATTTACTTCCCTTCAACTTTTTCACAGCTTTTTGAATCTTCTCTGATCCATTTTAGGCAGAAAGTATCACCTTATGCAGATTCAGTGGTACCCTTAGTCTTTGATCTATAGAGGAGCTTCTTCTTCTTGGTGGTAGCATTGTCAATGTTTAGAATGATCTTTCCAGGCTCACCTACCTTGAAGCAGTTCTTTATATATGGTTCATCAGCAGCCGAGAACTTCCTCGCCTTCTGCACAAGCACTGTGTAACCTTCCTCTGAGCTTGGAACGAACTCAGCACTGTAGGTCACATCCCATCCTAATACTCGGAGCTCCCAAACAAGAAGGGATGGCTGTCAAAAATAGAACCAATTTATAAAATCAGAAGTATAATGCAATCCTTTGACTGTTGTAAAGGGAAGATGAGAGGATTACCCACCTCAGTAGATGGCAACTCTATAACATGCTTGCTTGAGGGTTTAATGATGACCTCAGTAACAGCATCAGAACTAGTGAAATCTGGATCATTATCCTTACTCAGACCTCCATATTGAACAGGAACATGTTCTGGAGCTATGTATCTAGACAATTTCATACAAAGGAGAAGTTTAGAGAGTAGCACGTTTGAATTCTATTTTAGTAATAGGAACATGATAAAATTTAAGAGCAAAACCATCTTCCTTTTAGGCGTTTTCATTAGAAAACGCCCAAAAATTGAGCATTTTCTTGAAAATGATGCGTTGTTTCATTGAAAAGTAATAAAATTAATTGTAGGATATATGGCAAGAAAATATATTATAATGTTCGAACTAAAGATAATAAATTATGTGCTCTGTCAAATATGTTAAATAGAATGACAGCACGTATAACATACAACTTTATAAGAGGGTGAGCTTTACTATCATGCATTGCTCATTGTTTTTCTTCTCAGTTACAGCCAGTATTTGTATCAAAGACTGCATTGCAAAGAGGAGACAAAGCAAACGATCTTTCTGTGGGAGGATTTATGTTTAAGTTTTTGTTTTTTTTGTCAAAACTAGAGATGCGAATGATCCATTTTTACCTGATCCAATCCCTGCTCGAAAGCAAGCAGAGAGCTTATACAAGTTGACTAAAAATAGGCTTCTGGATCAAACCAACTCTATTTCAAGCTGGCTCAGTAAGAAACAGCTCAAACCTGTGCCAGCTCAAAATTTTTTATTTTTCCTAATTTTTAATTAAAAAAATTTATAGACATGCAAGCATATTATAGCAATCATAGACTTCTAAATTACTCATTATGTCTAATTTAAGAAAAAAAATCAAGAAATAGCATATAAACTTACAGTCATTCATCAATTTTACCAAGCATATGTGTTGTTGCTCATACTTCTCTAATAATTTAAAGCTATAGTATAATTAATTATAAGAAATTTTAAAAGAGAGGACACAAAATGGCTATTAATTGGGAGTTTTCAATGTAAAAAAGTCCATTGCCTGTGCATTTTAAAGAAAATGCCCAACATTTTGGTGTTTTCTTACAAAAAAAACACCTATAAAGAAGGCGTTTTTGCTCCTCTTAAATCTTTTTACCTCGCTACAAATACCTAGGCTAGCTCACCATAACCCAATTAGAGAAAAAAGATTCAAGCTATGAAGATGACAAAGGAGTTCTAACCTGAAGATAGTTTCTGCAGATTTGGACGGACCAGCAAAAACAAATTTGCTCTTAGTCCTCTGCGTAAAGAATGGACTCATCACTCGGTTATATGCAAGGTACCACCATGGAACATTTATAAACACCTACAAAGAAAATCAAGAAAATTAAAATATCAATTAGCATAATTCAGAATAAATAAAATAATTAAGTAAAATGCAGTTAAAATAAGTTAAAAGTTCAGGAGATGGTCAGAAGAACAATCCAGTATTGATTCAAAAACAAGAAGGAAATCATGTACTCAATCAGGTATCTATTATTTGCTAAAATTTTTAGCGAAATCACAGATCAATCAAATCTAACTGAATCAATTGCACTCAAAACAGTAAAAAATCACTGAAGAAAATCATGATTCAAATATTATATACATACCTTCTTATGCAACATGCAGAATTATTTATTTCCTCAAAAAAGTGAAAATAACTCCAATTTAGAGATATAATCAGGTGAGGATAGAAGCGTGTGAATAGCAGTGTATAGCCTCCAGATTGATTATTAAAGCATAAGCCAATTTTGTTGTAAATAAAGTTATTGTAGGAGAAGTTGCACAAACCTGCTTGGCCACAAACTCAGGATAATTATCCTGGAGCAGGGCTAAAGCCTTCTTGGTGGCCTGCCGGAGTTCTTTCTTTCCTGGTCCTGGAACGTTCTTAAGATCAGTAACCTGCACCATAGTGCAAACTCCTTGGGGAGAGAAATCCAGTTGCTGCCTAATCCCCTTCTCCAGGAACTGAATTCTCCACCTCAAGAACTTCTCTCTCTTCTCTTCATCCCCAAATGCCTTAGCATAGAGTTCCTGATCCTTGAACTCTCCATAAACATTATAGCAGACAGGGTGACCTTCCTTATCTTGCCCATGGTAGAACACCACCTTCTCAAGCTCCGGCACTGCCAGGTCCTCCTCCAGCAGGCTCTCGATCCCAAACTGCTTCCTCCAAATCACAGCGTTCTTGATCATGGCCAGAGCATCCTTCACCTTGAAATCCCTGGCCCTGAGAAATTTCAGCAGGACAGTATCACTCTTTTCGTCTCCAACAAGAGGAACGCCCCAAATGAACTCCTCTGCTGGAGGAGCCAGCGGGGCCTCAACAGACGCTGGAGCTTCAGGCTCCTTAATATGTTCTTTCTCGGTCTCTGCCTCTGACGCCGGGGCAACCTCTTCAGCAGCAGGTGGAGGAAGGGTTACAGGTACAACGGTCTCCTCGATAGCCTCCACAGTCTTTGCCCCGTCTTCGTCAACCACCACCGCCTTAACCTCCACGGACTCAACGACTTTGGGTTCCTCTGGAGCTGAAGAGGTGGCAGCCTCTTCGGTCTTAGGGGCTTCCTCTGAAGTTGACGTAGCGATGGGCTCTTCCGCCTTGGTCTCCACCGGCGCAGTCAACTCAGCCTTCGCCGCGGGCTCCTCCGCAGCGGCAGGTTCTTCTACCTTGGCCTCAGATGCAGGGGGCTCCTCCGATTTAGGAGGAGGAGGTGGAGGTGGGGGATTGAATTCGTTATTAACAAGGGCGGCTTGGATGAACTGCTTGAGCTCATCAAGGGCTTTCTTCTCGGGCTCCGGCAGATCGCCGACGAGATTGCTTTCCTCCTTGAAGGAAGCCGACTGCTCAATAACAGCCTCCGTCTCCTCCGTCGTAGCAGCCGGCGCTACCGCCTCAGCGGTCTCCTTCTCCACGGCCACGTCGGCCGGAGCCTCCTCGGTTGGTTTCTTCGTCTCCTCCTCCGCCTCAGCTGTTGCCAACACCAGCGGAGTCTTTTCATCGGTTTTCGCCTCGGGTATCACAACCTCCTCCGGCGCCTTATCCGAAGCCTTCTTCTCCGTTTCCTCCGCCATAACTGCAGATCAAAAGAAAGACGAGATAGAGAGCTAGAAAGGCTAGTCAGAGATAGAGGGAGATTAGGTTTGGAGGCCTGGGAGTGGAAGGAGAGAGAGGAGAGAGAGCATTTTATATAGAAAGATAAAGGTCGGTACAGTGTAAGGGAGAAGGGGATAAACAAGGAAGACCAGTCTGTCAGAAGGAGAAGGCCAGCGGTGTTCCCAGGTAATGGGCCCCACCATGATGAATTCGAACATTTTTTTTGATATATGTAAACTATGTCAATAACATAACATTTTATTACAATAATATAAGTACTTTAGCCGATTAATGGAAGATTAATAATGATTAATTGTGGTGTTATTTGTAATGGGAGTGTAAAGCCACCGTACGCAGTGGAATATCGGTTTTAACGTTACACTATGCGCCGGCAAATGGCAACTGGCTTATTATTTTATATATTTAGAGAAGAAGCACATTAAATTAAACGGTGAAAGCGAATTAAATAAATAACCTATGATAAATAGCTCATAATAAAACAATTCAGATAATCAAAGGATAAAAATAAAAATTTAAAGAGTCAAAATAACTTTTTTTTCTTAAATCAATTTCAAATTTATCATCAATATGAAGCTTATCATTGAAAGTTTCAGTTATGAATTAAGAAATTCTGAATTTGAAGTTTATATATATAATATGCTTATAAGTTTAGATAGTTTCAATTATCAATTAAAAGATTTTGAATTTGAAGTTTACATATGTAATATGCTCATAAATTTATCTAAATGTCTCAAAAAAGAAAAAAAAAACTTATTAACAATCATAAACTATTTCAATTAGGAAAAAAAAGATAACTGAAGAGATAATAAAACCATTGCTCAGGCACTAATTTCAGTGTATTAATTATTAATTATAATAATTTTAATTAAATTTCATTAAAAGTAAAAAAATCCCAGTTAAAACACATTATTATTTAATAGTAATGCAAAATCATTCTCCTCTAAAAAATTTTAAACAGCCTAAAAATTATCAAATTCGTTCACACAAAAAATTATTCTCCTTCCAAAAAAAAAAAGAAGGATACTAACATCAGTTCATGCATCCACGGAAATTAATATCTAATAAAGAAACAATTTATGTTTATTATGAAACCACAATTAGGGGAAAGAATTTATATTAAGGATATCAAGAAAAATTTTCAAATGACTCAACTAAAATATGGTAGCAAAACAAAACAAAAGAAAAAAAAAGGACTTTGTGAGTTTCATCTAATCCACTATTAGTGATAAGTAGTTATAAGGTCATTCAGACATGTCTTGGCAGTAGGCATAGATTATAAGATTCATTTTACTTCTTTGAGTAATGCAAGCATATGAAACTCACAAGTATGTGGTTGCACATGTGTCAATGCATACATAGTACATAACCTTGAGTTGAACTAGTATATACATTTAGAATTGTTGGATTCTTATAATACATCACCAACCCTCATGTACATTTAAGTCATTTAGGTTATATTGAGATCATACAACCCATTCTCTTCTTACAGTAAAACTATCTTACATTACATTAAACTTAACTTTCGTGGCTCTAAGAATTTGTTTAGTTGATGTTATACAACATACCGTGTTCCAAAGATGTAAGTCTTATTATAATCTGTGTGTTACCCATGAAAGTTCGAAGGAGGTTATAAGACCTCAATGAACTATCCCGAGGCGCATCAAGAGGAGGGGTGAATTGGTTATTTTAAAATTTCTTTAGCATAATAAATCTTTTTGTGATTTTTTAATAACTTAAAATAAATAAATTGATCACATGATATGGAAGCTAATAAACTTAACAACAATTACAATACTGCTGATGATAATTTAATCAACTCGATATTACATCAATCACAGATTTTCAACATGCAACTTTCAGGAATAAATAGCAGAAAAATAAAATGCCGAAAAGTAAAATCAGAAAGAACACACCAAAATTTTACAGTAATTCGATCAAACAATGACCTAAGTCCACTCCCTAAAGTCCTCCTCTCGAGGTATTGCACTAAACCTTTAGTGATTCTTCTTTAGTCCCCACAGCTAGGCGGAGAAGCTCTTACAAAATCTCTTCCACCAACCCAGCATGGCAGAGGACCATAATCTTTTTCACCCTCCTGGTGTGGCAGAGAATCTTGAATCCTTTTTCACCCTCCTGGTGAAGACAGAGAACCTGAAATCTTTTTTCACTCTCCTGATGAAGGCTGAGAACCTCAAATCCTTTTTCACCCTCTTAGTGAAGGCAGAGAATCTCAGATCCTTTTTCACCCTCTTGGTGAAGTCAGAGAACCTGGAATCTTTTTTCACCCTCCTGGTGAAGTTAGAGAACCTCGAATCCTTTTTCACCCTCCCTAATGCGGATGAATAGCTGGGTCCTTTGACACCAAAGAATCTTCTTCCCAAAACTTCCATCAAGATAAACCTTGACACATGGAGGAACTTAGGTGCAAGTTTAACAGAGTAACCATGTGAAACTCTCTCTCAGACTAACTTGAAACTCACAAGGATCTTCTCCCTCTCTTACAAACTCCACCTTTCATTCCCAAGTTCTAGGCTTTCTTCAGAAGAAAATAACTCAATGAATTCATAAAAGACTCTTATAAAGTCTTATGAGAAAGCTTAAATAGAGGGCTTAAAAAAATCCTAAAAGTTTAATTTAGTCGTTAAAGTTCGTACAGTACGATCATAAGATCGTCAAGTATGATATCCAGAATTTAGCTTATTAGTATTGTACGATCGCCAGTTAGTAAAGTACAATCAGTTCAAATTTTTATTATTCGTACTGTACAATTATAATTTAGTACAATATGATCTGTTCAGATCATATAATACAAATTAACACACTATATTCTACCCAATCTTGAGCCCCAAATCTTTAATAAACTATGCATATTGTACCTGAAATATTGTCAACATACAAATAAATGTGCACTACAAATACTAGGAAAAATAAAGAGGCAATAAATAATATTTGTTATCATCACAATCATAAATTTCGTAGCCCAAGTTGCAATAACCCATTTATTAAGATTAAGCATTTTGGTGAGTATTTACCTAAAACTAAGCCCCTTCATTGCATTTAGGAATTTTGATTGCTCAAAGATATATAAGCTCAATCCGAGCTTCAATTTCCTATTTTGAGTAAATTCCTTCTCCAATTACAAGAATAAATAGCACTCAAGTCATATAGTCAAGAACTTCTTAAGAGGATATTAATGTTCATAGGGAGAATATCAAATTTTCTTTCTTAGTCATTATTGAATTTTAGTTTTAGTACCCCTCTGACAAACTCTAGGTGTGATTCTTTTAAGAATGTTAATGCTAACATGACATAGTCTCATATGCCAACCTAAAACTCATCTATCACGGGCTTTAAAAAAAAACTTCTTTAGACCTACCCATACTATTCAGATCAAACATGTAGACATTACTAATTTGTTTATCTTCTAAATTTTTTTTTCCATTCAAAGTAAGAAAACATTTGTCAGAAAAAAAAATTATGTCAAATCTCTTGTCGCATTGTAGGCTAATGCTCCATTGAATATTATGCATTCGTCTATTTACTTGTTGGGCCTTTTCAATGGTAAAAGAATTTATCTTACTAACATTACTTTATTTGATCATCTTCTATGTGATATTATCACAAAGGGCCACCTTTCCACCACTCTTGAACTTAAGCGTAATAAATATGCTCTTATCTCTAGTCATGTGACATCAACACTTACTGTCGAGGCACTAAAAGCCTTCACTGGTTTTTTTGTGAAGGCACACCTACAGAAAAATGCTAAGATATGACCTAAAGAATCTAAATTAGCTTGGGTCTCATTATCACATCCCAAGATTTAATTAAAATAAATATTCTTAATTATAGTTTATTTCATCCATAATTAACAACACAGAGCCATCTAATTTTATCCATATAACAATTAACATACATATATACATCATAATTTAATTCATCAAAAGAATCATGAACAACAATGTATTACAATATTTGCTAACAGTATCCCAATACATATTAATAACTAGATTGTCAAAAGAACATTTATAAATGGAAACATACCTATACTCTTAACTTTAAACTTATCAACTCTTTTCTACTCAGTCGGGGCCTTACCATTTTTCTGAAATGATATGTAAACAACATAAGACGTGTAAACACTTGCTTAATAATCTACATGAAATCTACTGAAGAATTCAATGTTCAACATTTAAACTAAATAACACAATAGAAAAATATTATCTAAATAGAAAGTTAGTTCAATTAGAATAGTATAGTGTTTAGGTTGTGTTTTTTCACTAATATGATTATAACAATACTATTATTGTCAATAGTATAAACATGTCTAAGAAAATAATACAAATATTTCTTGAACTTGAATGTGGAAATAGCATGAGCATCACTTGAACATGAACTTAACATCAGAATAAAACACATGATGAAATATAATATACAACATATGAATCAAAATATGTTTTTGCATAACACATTTAAACATATCAGACTTCACATATCACATTCTTCAATGTCTCTTTATACCTCCACTTCTACTTATACCTCAACTTATATACATTTCCCTTCACAGTTCATATTTCACATTTCCCAATGTCCTTTAAACCTCCACTTCCACTTATACTTCCACTTGTATAAATGTCTCTTCATAGTTCATATTCCATATCTCCTGAAACTTCTTTATACCTCCACTTGTTCATATCACATTTATTTGAGCATATCAATACACATATGGACATTTACATAAACACACAGGCCCTGATACCTCCACTTGTATACATGTGATATTTTCACTACTGGACATTAGCATTTTTATTCTTCTAGTCTTGTCACACATTAATTCAAGCATATGGGCACAAAAATAACAAAACTTCCAACATGTATAAATAGAGTATAACATATCAAAAAATGAATAGAATGCACATAAGCATCAAGAATAAGTCACTTCTACTTCTCGATACTAGAGCATAAAGATATAATTCTTTAACTTTTTACAAACCTTTCCTGATACATAAGTATAGAAACATTATCTTTTCCCTTTGGCACATATTTCAGATATATCAACATAGAATATTTAGAACATTGACATATATAAATAGTAATAGAAAAAAAGGAAGTAAAGCAGTTCAACTGAATTAGTATGGTGCTCATGTAATGTTCTGTCACTAACATGATTATAACAGTACTACTAATGTCAACAATATGAACATGTCAAAGGCAATGACACAAACATTTCATGAACTTGAACATGGCAAAAACATGAACATCACTTGAACATGAACTTGACATTAGAACAATATACATGATGAAACATAATATTTAAATATCAATTAAAACATGTTTCACACTTATATAACACATTTTCAACATATCATATTTCACATATCACATTTTCACATTTCTCATTTTCTAATGCCTCCTTATACCTCCACTTCCACTTATAACTCCACTTGTATACATGTCCATCCACATTTTATATTTCATATTTCATGATGCCTCCTTATACCTCCACTTTCACTTATACCTCCTTATACCTCCACTTTCACTTATACCTCCACTTGATTATATCTCGTTTGTTTGAGTGTATCAACATACATAGGGGCCTTATACCTCCACTTGTATACATGTGAAATATCCATTACTGGGCCATTAAAAATTTCACTCTCCTTTACTATCACACATAATTTCAAGCTCATTGGATAGAGATAATAGAATTTTCAACTTGTATAAATAGAGTATATAATGTTTCAGAAAATGAGTAAAATACACACAAGCAGCAAGAATAAGTCACTAATTATACTTCTTGATATAGAGGTATCATTCTTTCCCATTTCAATCATGTTGACCTTTTTTTTTTAGTGAGGCCAAATCTTCAGACCAAAAATCCCATTTCCATTTGTAAATCATTGAAGTCCATTCCAAACTTCAACTTCAATTCATCATTATATGATGGTATAGTAATCAAATCATTGACTCCAAAATCATCACTTGATAGTCACCTTTGATTATCATTTAATCATCTAATCAATCACTTGATAGTCACCAAATGATTGTCAGTGATATGATCAATTCAAAATCAAAACTTCCAATCATTGACCTTCACAATCAACTCCAAACTTAAAGCAAAATCAAACTCCAAATCCATCATTTGATAGTCACCACTGACTATCACCAGATCATCTATTCAATCATTGATAATCATCAATTATCAATGACATGAGCATACCAAATATAAAACTCCTTCATATCATTGATCAAATCAAATCCAAACCAAATCCATTGTCCAAATCCAATGAAAAATTCAAACCTCAAAACCCAAAACCCCTTGGTCCATAACCTAATTTTGGAGAATTTGTAATCACTTCAAAACCTAATTAAATTACCTTGGATTCACAATCAGTCACTCGCTATTGATTAGACATGCTCCTTTGGTCAACAACATCAGTTTGGGAGCATTCCATGTCCTCTAGTCCCTTAAACTTAAATCATTTCTCAAGGCTATAAAACCTTAAAATATTTACAACATATACCACTAAACATGGTATATTATTGAATTTGACCTTGGAAACCTGCTCAAATCTATTGAGCATGATCATTATCATTGACATGATGCATTGAACCAACATTGAACCCTTGGTGGATCATGGTTGACCATAAAACCATTAAAACTCTGAACTCCAAAACCTCCTAAATTTGAAATTTCTTAAACTTCAATATGGCTCAATTAAACCAAGCCTTGAAACCTCTTCCAATACATTTCAAATGTGATTTGGAATGCATTAAAAATAAACCTAAGCCATGGTCAAGCTTGGTTGACAAAGTCAACCTAGGTTGACCAAATGGACTCCTTAAGCCCTAAACATGCATTTCATGCATCCAAGCCTCCTTATTGCATGAAAACTATTTCAATAAACTCAAATAACATTTGGAATGGGTTGGACCCAATCTCAAACCATGGTCAACTCTAGTTGACCAAGTCAACCCTTATTGACCAAAAGATCCCTTAAGCACTGAAACATGTATTTCAAACCAAATGACCTCCCCATTACATGAAACCACCTCCAACAAGTCTAAAATATCATTTTAAATTAGTTGGACCTAACTCTAACCCTTGGTCAACCATGACCAAGTCAATAATGGTTGACCAAATACATATAAACCCTTCAAAAATTCAAAACCAATGATCTAGACCTTACCAAAGCAAATTAATGGGGATTATCCATTGGATCCCCAAGAGTCACAAAAAAAAGTTTTATCCCATGGGCCTACTTTGTTTAGCCATATGGCCTGAACCAAGTGACCCAAAAGGGTTTACTTGAACTAAATTCTCAACCTTGTGAGAATATATTGTATAAATACCTACAACATGTGTCTCTTGAACCTTTGCACCTAACCTAGCAAGCCCATCCATGGGTTGACCTGGGTCAACTAATTGGGCTAAACCAAACATCCTAAAACCTAAATTTCTGAGCCCATTGAAAATACAACTAGAATTGGATCCTGTAAACCATTGAATTATGTTCTGAAATGGTCATTGCATATACCAGGTCAAGCTCTAGCAATGTGGATAGATGATGTGGTAAGAATCCTCAAAATAACCCCTATGTAATGATTGGTTTAGTTATAACATCCCTAATAATAGATCACATGGCTTGTACTTTCTTGGGTGAGATATTTACTCCTATTGATCAGTTCATAATTGCTTTAGCTACCTTAGGTGGCATACACTTGGCCACAATCTGGTCTCCATGCTTTCTCTCTCTCTTATAAATACTCCCATTTTTCTCTGAAGAGGGGTTGGTTCATTACATTTGTTAGCCTCCTACAAACTCCCCCAAGCTCTCCATAGTCTTTCCTAGCCTTCTCTAGCTCTAAAAATCTTTTAGTTAGAGCCTAAGATGGTTTCAGAGAGAGAAACTTCCCATTCAAAGAACTCTATATCCAATGCATTCAAGACCTCAAAAACTTTAAAAAAGATCAAGAGGAGGTCTCTAGGAGTCCATAGAGTCCAAGAACAAGAAGATCCACTCATTGGATAGAGGTATTTTACAATATATGTATGTATAAAAAAAACTAAATTTCTCTATATATTCATTAAAGTATCAAGAAACTCCCCCTAAAATTTTATTCAAATTGGAAGAGTACATAAAATGTTATTAGCATTTACAATAAAATTCATTTTTTAATTGTGGAAATTGCTTCAATCAAGGCCATCTAATTGTGCATGTATTTGATTAGATGGCTCGAATTAAGGTGAACTAAGATATCAATTCATACTATCTGAATGGCTGGTTGCATACATGTTATTTAATGGGATCAGGATCATTGATCTCAAATTGCATGGGATCAATGGTCCTGATTAACGGCCTATGTAGTTAAATGATACGATGGGGCCAATCTATTATTAATGTGCATCTGATCACCGCAATTAATGATTGCCAATGATTATGCCTCCCCATAATCATTAGCCCCCCACAGGAAATTTTGATTAAATGCATTAAAAAATTAAATAAATGCTAGAAAGTCTAAAAATCACAATAAATCTATTTTCATCTAATATTTGCATCATGGTTTCATTAGAACCAGTTTGAACCCAATTTTAGTTTAAAAAATAATTTCAAAACATTTTAACCACTGTGTAGAAAGTATGTTGGGTTTGAATGCCCAATGATTTTCCTTAATTATTCTCTGAATGGTGGTCCAATTGTGTACAAATCTTGACATTGAAAACTAGGGTATATGTTTTACACATACCCTAATTTTTATGGGTCTTTTTTATCAATGGAATTATATGAATTAAATTTTCAAAGTTATTGGTTATAATTTGACCCAAAATTTTAGAAATTCAATACTCCTAATTCACTCATAATTAGGCTTGAAATTTTTATGGTGTATTTATATTTATGCAAGGGTTAGAATCCATTGATTTTACCTAAATCAAAATAGTATATTATCCAAATTAAATCCTTAAAGGTATCGATGCATTAAACTTTGGTGGTTGACTATGACCTATAGGAAGGCTTTGATGAATTCAAATTTAGCAAGTTTGAAGAACATGTTCAGATGAACCTATGTTTCAAATTTCATTGTATTTGGAGTTCATTTGGTCTATTAATTAGTGAACCAAAGTTTGATATGAATAATTAACCTAAGATTTTTCTTAATTCATAATAAATTCAAATAAAATATTAAAAATACATTTTGAACTTTAGGATGCTCATAATTAAATGCTAAATAGAGAAAAATTAAATGCCCCATGAAATTCTTTAAATATAAAAAGTAATTTAAAAATTAAGAAAATATATTAATTAATTAATTAAAATTACTAAAAAATAATAAAAATATCAAAATAGTTTCAAACATTTATAATCATCTCTAAAAGTCATTAGTGACACTTGAGGAAGATTTCAAGGGGTTTGTAGTTGATTTGGGGGGAAAAAATCTCCTAATTACTTGAATTAATTAAAATCATTAAAATGACTAAACTTATTAAAATAATAAATAATTCAAAAAAAACTCCAATTGACACAAACTCAAAGGCATTGAACTCATGATTGAGTTTACTATTTATGAAAAATATAAAATTTCTAGAATTCAATGTAAATAAAAAAGTTAAAATTTGGTTAAATTTAATTAATTAAATATGGCTGAACTTATAAAAATTATAACAAATTCTAGACAAATCCAATTGACACAAACTCATTGGTATTGAACTCATAATTGGGCCTAGTATTTATAAAAAATATAAAATTTTTAGAATTCAATGTAAATAAAAAAGTCAATATTTGGTCAAAATTAATTAATTAAATAATTGAATAAATGACAAAATTCAAGAAATCACAAAAAAATTAGCAAATAAATAACTAAATGAATCAAATTCAATCAATAATATTAAGAAAAATTAAACATAAATTAAATGGTGATTATTACATATCCTTTCCTTAAAATGCTATTAGCTTTGCCCCAAAGAGGATGAAATAAACCTCATAACCTTAGTTTAACGAAGATAGTCACTATTCAACCTAAATAATATTGATAAATCACTAATAAAATACTTAAAAATTGAAGTTTTTATACTCTTTACTTGACTCCTTTTAGGAAGATGAAGGTATATTAGTTTGATAGCTTCAAGACTAAAATACTTAATGAAAAAAGCAAGGACTCTATGCAACCTATCTACCCCAATTTTGAAGGATATATAGTATTATAAATATGAGCATAGGACTTACTAATTAATGATTTCTAGCACATAGAAGTTATTGAGTGCTATGCTCTTTAAAACTTAAAATTAAAAAATATGAACAATCAAAATACCCTTAAAATAAATTAAAAACTTTAAATCACTAAACTCTTGAATTAAAAGCAACCTTTAATGTCCTTAAACAAATAAAACAATTGTAGATAATTTCAAACTAATAAAGCCTATGATCTATCCAAGCCACACAATCTTATACAAATACTTTAGATGTATTGCTAGGACTACCAACTCTAGCCAAGGTTAGGCTGGTGATTTAGTGTGGTTTGTATAAAGTACCTTGCTTGGAGGGTATTCATATTAGGTATTTTTTACTTTCTGTACTCTGAATGTCATATTCATGCATTTACACACCTTACGTCACAGTGAACTTGACTTGTATATATTTTGTCATTACCATTCAAATAAAAATTTAAAGTAGAATGTATTTAGAATGCCTGTAAAAATAAAAAAAGAAAGTATCTAGGATGTTTGTAAATATAAATGCCAATATAAATATAAGAGCATAGACTATAAAATTAGATTAAGTTATAAATTATAAAGAGTTGTAAAAGATTTAAAATGATTATTTATATACACTTGTAGGTTCCAAAAGAAAATAATCCTTCTTCCTTTGAAGATCATTATCTTTTGGAATTCTATAAAAGATCTAGGAGCTAGAAGATTTACAAAATAAAATAAATAATCATGTTCAAATTTACATTATATAGGAATATAAATTTAGGCTTATTATGGTGGAGCTTGGCCACCTTACTTTTGAGTAAACCCTGAGTTATAATTTTTATTAAATCAATGAATAAAAAAATTTATTTATATTATTTTATAAATCATACATTATGCATTTCCCTAGATAGGTGTGTTTGCATATTAAAGAAACCTTGATTAAATCTTAACTACATCCTTGATTCCTTAGGAATAGAGCCTTCCTATCTTGCATTCCCAAGATGATTGATTGCTTTTAGGATGTTAGCTAACAACTTACTCTAGGCATGTATAAGTCCAAATTATATATACACCTCTTCAAATCACCTCCCCGAGAGGGTTATCCAAATCTCTAAATCTAAATCCAAAATCTAAACCAATCCTTGAAATTTCATGAACTCCAATCCATGAACTCAAATCCTTAATCAATTCTTTAAAATTTTGAGAAGTCTACTCTTTACTTTAATCAAGGGTACTCTCTTCCAAGATACAATTCACTATAGTGGCTTGCTTATATAAGGAGTTTAGAACCGAGTATAAAACAAACCTTGCTTTAGTTTACTAAAGTAGGAAAAAAATCTTTCGACGTAGACATAGCTTTAAATATATGTTTAGTTTCATAATCAAAATGATAATCAAATATTTCTTTTATCCTTCAAGATGAACTGAACATTCCCTATGTTATTTGATTATGAAAATAATACATTGATTTAGTTCATGATCAAAATGATAAGTGAATGTTTCATTTATCCTTCGAGAAGAATTGAATATGATGAATTTGCTTTTTTAAAGGATTTTAATTATGTTATTTTCAATTGTATAGATAGGAATTGTAATAAGTTAGCGGATTTGTGTGCTAACTATGCTATTCTTGGTAATTTTCGTTGGGATGATATTAGATGTAATAAGGTTCCTCCTTCCTTTTTTATCTTGTTAAAGGAGGAACTTGAAAATATTGCTTTGGAGGTTGTAATAGCTTCTTCTTAAAATAATGCAATTGGTTTGCATCTTCTCAAAAAAAAAAATGTAAAATTTATCCACAAAGTATATTTTTAGGTACATAAGCATAGAAACATCATATTTTTTTTAATTGGAACACATTTTCATACATGTCAATATAGAATCATTAGAACATTGGTATATATAAATAGTATAAAAACATCAACATTTGCCGATATAAATAGCTAACATGATTATTTAATAGATAACATACTACAAAAAGAATGACAAAATGGTATAAATTTTAGTAACAGTGAATTAATTACATTTTCTCATTTTTCTTTGAATCCTAAACACATAAATATGGGAATATAAGTACTTTCAATATATATAAAGAATGGTTGATATATCATAGAAATATACAAAATTTTATCTATCCTCACATTTTGATAGTTATAATTCACAAAACCATTCATAGGAAACATTTATAGACTCATTTTGAAGCATTTATTATCTAATAATAATTTCTAACATGCTCACTCGAAGTGACTTGAGCTAACCAGTAATAAATTTTTTTCTTTCTCTTATATGTGTTAAATTCTTAATAAATTTTAAGTTATTCTATGTTTATTTAATGGTAGAAGAGTATGTGATTGAATTCAGAGAATAGAAAATGATAAGTAAAAATGGCTCCTTGGGAGAACTACGATGTTGTTCATGGCGACGCTATAGCATTGCCCTCTCTACTTAGAGGAAAGGACCTTGAGAGAACAACAATATTGGAAGTGGGTACTATGGCTCTAATACCCACTACCATAGAGATCTGTCTTTCAAATCTGATATGGTAACCTATACATGTTTGAATTTTTATATTTTCTATTTTGTGTATGTTTTTGAATGTTTTTGAATTCTTCTGAGTGAATTTTTTTATTTTTAGAGTGTATCCCTAAGGTTATGTGTGAAAAATTCCCTTTGGAGAACTACAACACTATGTTAGAGATGTTGCAATCTGAGATCTCGAGCTTATAATTTTGATGATAATAAGTATTATTGATTGGTACTTTATTTCTCATAGGACTTCTCTAGAATTTTCCTAGATTTCAAACCTTAGGGTCTACCCAAGTCCTAGATCTACCCAGACTCTAGATCAATCCAGACCCTAAGATTAATTCCAATCCTAGATCAATCTATATCCTAGACCAATCCAAATTCCAGACTAATCTAAAACTTGGGATCTATTTAGGTCATAGGATTCTTTTAGACTCTAAAGCTTAGGATTTCTTAGAATCTAAGAAAACCCTCTGGACTCTAGACCTTCGGTCTCTTCCAGACCACTCTTGACGTTAGGATTTACGTAGGTCCTAAGATCCTTCTAGATCCTAGATGTTAGAACTCCTTATAATGTAGAATTCTTCTAAAACTCTAACCCCTAAGATCTATCCAGGCCCTAAGACTCTCCAAAGTTTTAGACTATAGAATTTCTCTACTTGAAAGTTCATGAGGGATGTTAAGCCCTTGTGAACTAGTCCCGAGGCTAACCAAGAGGGGGGGGGGTGAATTAGTTATTTTAAAATTCATGAGCAAAAAATGATTTTAAAAATCTTTTTGAACGTTTTAAAAATAATTACAATTTTGCGATGATGTGAAGATTTATAATGAAGCAAAATAATAAATTCAATCACACGATCATCAACAGAAAAATAAAGTGATGAAAATAATTAGAAAGAACACACCAAATTTTATAGTAGTTCAGTCAACTTGGCCTACGTTCACTCCCCGGAGCCTCCCATCCAGGTATTGCACTAAAACAAAGTGACTCTCCTTTTGCTCCCACAACAAGGCAGAGAAGCCACTACAAAACTCCTTTTCACCAACCCAGTGAGACAGAGAACTCGGACTCCTTTTGCTTCCTCCTGAAGCAGGTAGAGAACCTTACCTCATTTTGCTTCCTCCTGAAGTAGGCAGAGAACCTGATCTTCTTGCAGATGATCCTTCCTTCAGAGCACCAAGGAAATCGTGGACGATGACTAGAGACGATGACTTGAATCCTTTCTTGGAGTAACCTTTGTGAACACCTCACAAACTCCCCCTTACAATATTCTCTCTCTCTCTCTCCCAAGCTCTCCCTCTCTCTCTCAAGGACTCTCTCAGGAAAGGATTTTGGCAAAAGATTTTTACAGTTGAACAAAAGAGATCTTAAATAAGAGGGCTCAAAAATTATCCTAAATTTCAACTAGCCATCAAAGATCATCCAGGATGATCCTTCGATCATCCTGTACGATCAGTGTAAATCAGACCCTTTTGGCCTGGATGATCTGATCATTCTGTATGATCAATGTAAATCATACCCTTTTGGCCTAGAACATCAAGCAACTTCAATCAAGTACCCTATATAGGATATATCCAACCCACACAGCCTACCTCACACAATTTAGATGGTTTGTTAGGAAAATAACTCTAGTCTTAGGCTTACTTTCTGTAGTTGTGTGCTAGATTTTTTGTGGTTTTCACTGCATGCTGGTTATTAGAATTAAGTGATTGATTTATTTTTTATTTAGTTTATGTACTCTATATTTTAATTGATCGTGCATTAGATTTACCCTTAGGTTAGGGATGTTAATACTAATATAATCTTATGTAGGCAGCCGTGCTCGCACAGGGCAATTAAAATAAAGGGGACAAAATAATTAAGCTTTAAATTAACGATATTTTCTATAGGTGCTTCAGAAATGCTTAAGTCCCCCTTTAAATTAAACGAGCATGGCCAAGCATGGCTGTGATTTAAGTATTTTAAATTCAAAATATTAACTTCTTAGGATGTTTAATTAATTACTGATTTATTAGGATAACCATGTAAGTTATTGAGTGTAGATTTTAATTGAGTTATAATATTTAAAGTACATTGAGAATGGGATTGAGTATCAAATTTTGAATCCAAAGAGGAATGAACATCCCTTAGGGGAGAGTCCCTCTCCATTTGGAGGTCCAGATTAGGATGATTTTCAACTATCTAAGGAGAAAAGATAACACTCCTTTTGAGGGGGAGTTTCTTTTCACTTGGATATCTGGACTCGATGATCCAAGGAGCTCATGGAAGAATGAATAAGTGAAGAACAAGAAGACTCATTCTCAAAGTCACTTAAGTCTTAGAAGTAGAATCTAGGTTGTAGTCAGTGGTACCCGACCATTTTACTTTTTCTACAGACCCTGGGTTGTATAATTGAGTGGCACTTGCCACATGGACTTTCAGTTTGAATTTTAATTTAATTGATTTGATTATTTAATTGATTTGATTGATATATTGATTGCGATATAGGATTGCATGCTTTTAGTAGTTTTTTGGTGCTTATTGCATGTCGTGTTTTGGTTTAGCTTGGAACACGATCGGAGGCTCGTGAGGGATCGATAAAATATTTTCTACTTTAATTAAATCTAAAACTTTTAAGCTCAGTTAGAAACTCTAACATCTTAAGAAGTAAGCCCGAGACTACCGGGAGTTCTTATTTCATAATTGATGCATTTTCTCTCCACTTATTAGGCACCTCCTCGCCTATAAGTTCTGGCAGACCACTTGACATATGAGGGTGCAGTTCTGTCAAGGGGAATCTGTGCATTCTTCTAGGGAAAAATCTATTTTTAATCATGATTTTAAAACTTATTCATTTTAATTCAAGTATTTATTGAGTCAATTAACATGCATTGGATTAACAATAAATTAAATTGAGTCTAAAACTTAATTAATTTATTTTTATTTAAGTTTCATATTACCTAATATATGTTAAGGGGCCAAATTAAGGACTGCTCTAGATGTTGGCCCTATTCTCAAAAACTCAATCTTAAATAAAGTCCCTACCCACTTTTACATAAAAGACCAGACTCATGGTTTTTAAGCATTTAGATGGTTTAGCTGGCTCCCAATCCAAGCTGAGGTAAGTCCAGATCCTGCATTACATTAATTAGGTTTCAAGTTACTAATTTTTAATACCCAATTTAGACTTAGGTTCTAAGGTAGGCTCAGGCTATAAGACCTCAAACTCTAGGAATTGAATCCCAACTTTTTAATAAAATTGATCATTTAAACTAAATATTTTTTAATCAAATTCAAGCCCAACACTTAGGATAGGCTGGGGTATTTTTGAAGTAATTCAGAATCCCAAACACCTCCTACCCTTCCTCTTGAATCCAAAAATAAGTGTTCAATTTTGATCCATTCCCTATTGATAATTCCAAACCTCACCTTCCTTTGACATCAATCTTTGAAAATCTTAAATAAAATTTCTATCACTATTTTAATCGAGAGTTTTCATAGGAAACTTTGGTTCCCTTACGATGTAATTAACTACGAGGGCTTACGCTAGTAAGAGATTTAGAAACCTAGATCAAATATTCAAAATCAAGCTTTTCAAAACACTAATTAATTATCTTTAGAAAATCAACTTCGACGATCATTATTGTCATTTTCAAATGATTAATAATAAATGATAACTTCTTCCTATGGGAAGATATATCATCCTATTATTATGATTTTGATTATAAAATTAATGATCTCTTACTAAATTATCGCAGTCAAACATTTGATAAAATATCATTTTGATCCTCTGGGATCATATGTTGTTTCCCCTTTAGTTTGACTATAATATTGTAGGTAAATCCAAAGTTTTAAAATCTAAACATATTAGAGAATGATATGTTCATCTTTTGAGGTGATATATCATTCATAATGGCATGTTTGATTCCAAAACTAAAATTCTAGAAATTAAACTTTCCCAAAAAAAATTAACCCTTTTTAAAACCACACATTTCAATCAAACAAAAAATGGCGACTCGGTTGGGGAGTTCTCTCTCTCCATCTTTAATAGCGGTATAAATTTTATTACATCAGTAATTTTGACTACCTTTCTTTTCGTTGGTCCCTCTACCCATTTCTCCCTTGGGTGAGTGTGGCCAACTCAATTAAGACATATGAAAAGAGAGGTGAGCGTAGTAAACCTCTTTCAAAATTAGGCTTTGACATTTTGCCTCCAAAGTTCATTGGTAGAGTAAAAGAGTCAAGTCAAATTCTTTCGAGATCCTCCCTCCTGTATATGTTGCAAACTAGCAAGCTCAGATTAATCACTAGCATTCTAAGTTATATAACTTATAGAAGGTCCTTTGATTTCAAAATTAAATTTTCAAACCCCTTAACAAAGTATAAATCTTTATCAAACTCCAAGTAAGCTCTACATTATCATTATATATCGGATTGTAATTTATATAATTTAATATATGTGATTGAATAAAGAAGTCATTTTCAAATTCAATTCAAAAGTTTAATCCTTCTGGCAAAGTCAAGCTTTGACATTTCATTCCCAAACAGTTCGTCAGGATGAAAGAGTCAGGTCATGATCTTTAGATTTTCTCTTAATTTTTGTTAACCATTATATTGAAAATAAAACTTAACTTTTTGAGTTTCAAAAGTGAAGGAAAATCTTTCAAACCAACTTCAACCGTCATTGCCATCTGTATTCTATAACATTTTGTTGAAGTTGAACATATGCAATGCGAATCCAAAACTCTCCAGTCAATTCTGGGCTTTGACATTTCACCCCCAAATCGCTTGGTGGGGTGAAAGAGTCAAGCCTAATTTCTTAGGATCTTCAAGTTAATTTTGTAAACCTATAAATTTGAATAAAATTTAATATATTGAGTTTCAAATTCTAAAGAAGATCCGTTCAGTTCCAACCTTAAGTTTAAATTCAGTTTCAAACTCAAATTCAATCTCAATTAAAATTCAATTTCAACCTTGAATTTAAATCCAATTTTAACCTTAAGATTCAAATTTAAATTCAACCTTAAGTCTAAATTCAACTTTCATCTTGAATCAAGTTTTATTTTAACTTCAAATTTAACTTTAAATTTGATTTCAAATTTAAATTCGGGCTTTGACATTTTGACCCAAATCAATTGGTGAAAAGAAAAGAGTCAAGCCCAATCCCTAGATTTTTCATATCGATTTTATGAACCTACATGACCGAGTGAAATTCAACATATTGAGTTACAAAGTTTGAAGAAGATCCATTCAAATTCAATTTGAAGTTCAAATTCAAATCTAGTTTTAAGTCTAAATATAATTTTAACCTTAAGTTCAAACTTGATTTTTAATCTCAAAATTCAAATTCAATCTTAAGTCCAAATTCAATTTCAAACATTAAATTCAAGTTTCACTATAACCTTAAATTCAACTTTAAATTTAATTTCAAATTCAAATATAAACTTCGACATTTTACCCCCGAGTCGATCGGCGGGGTAAAAGAGTCGAGTCCAACTCTTAAGTTGTTCGTATCAATTTTATGAACCATCATGTTAAGTGTAAACTCAATGTGATTGAGTTATAAAATTTTGAATAAAATTAATCAAATCCAAAATTCAAATTCAATTTCAAAATCAATTAATTCAAATTACCTTTCCTTAATTCCAAGAAATCAAGCACTCAAATGGCTGAGAAACTCATCTTCACTATTGATAGAAATTTTATAGTAGAAGGAATCACCTCTGGCAATTCGATCCAGTTTGGAATAAAATTTTAAAACTTCAAGTTATTAGTCAACGGAGAAGAAATATTTGACCTATCTGCTAGAATGCAAAGGGATGTCCCCTTAGTTGAGATTTCTTTAGGGTCAGGAGTTTACTCCCCTATCTCTATGATGGAGGTCATTGTCGCCACTTTACCCACTGTACCCTCTACTTAGGTGGATAAAAAATAAAAGTCAATAACGATGGAAGAGCTACCATCTGAAAGTTTGATAGGAATGTTAAGCCCTGGTGAACTAGTCCCGAGGCTAACCAAGAGGGGGGGGGGGTGAATTGGTTATTTAAAAAATTCGTGAGCAACAAGAAAAATCTTTTCGATAATTTGCAGCGGAAATAAGTAAACACAGAACTGAAAAGATCAACCACAGATTTCACCCAAGCAGATAATAACAGAAAAGTAAAGTCCAGAAAATAATCAGAAAGAACACACCAGATTTTATAGTGGTTCGGTCAACTTCACCTACATCCACTCCCCGAAGCCTCTCCTCCGGGTATTGCACTAACACAAAAGTGACTCTCCTTCTACTCCCATAATAAGGCGGAGAAGCCTGTATAAAACTCCTTTCCACCAACCCGGTGAGGCAGAGAACCTGAACTCTTTTCACTTCCTCCTAAAACAGGCAGAGAACCCGGACTCCTTTCACTTCCTCCTGAAGTAGGCAGAGAACTTGAACTCTTTTCGCTTCCTCCTGAAGCGGGTAGAGAACACGGATCTTCTTGCGAACGATCCTCCCCCAGAAAACACCGACAAGACGAGAGACGACGAACGGAGAAGATGACTCTGATCCTTGCTTGGAGCAACCTTTGTGAATCCCTCACAAAATCCCCCTCACAAGATCCCCTCTCTCTCTCTCTCTCAAGGTTTCTCTGGAAAGAAAAGTGGCAAAAGATTTTCCTTGTTGGAAGAAAAAAATCTTTTATAGGAGGGCTCAAAATTTACCCTAAATCTTAACTGGTTGGCAAATATCATCTAGGATGATCGTTAGATCATCCTGTACGATCAGTTCAAAATCACCAGGTTTAACCTGGACGATCTGGTTCTTCTAGACGATTAGTAGAAAAAAGTTGTTCAGATTGTCCCATACGATTCTGCGATCGTTCGGGATGATTAGTATAAATCAGGAATCTCATCCAGAAGACCGCTCTGGTCGTCTAGAGGAACTTGTGCTGGACGATCTCAAAATGACTTAATCGTCTAGGACGATATCGATATCATCATGTATGATTAGTTTAAAAAGTGCCAAAATCATCTTGAGCACCGCTCTGGACGTACAGGAGAAACATGCAGGAAGATTTCAAAATGACTTGATCGTCTGGGATGATATGGGTATCATCCCATACGTTTAGTTTAAAATTGGGATTATCATCCTACACACAGCTCTGGAAGTACAGGTGAACGGCACTGGACGGTCAGGATTTTTAACACATCATCCCGTATGATCCTGCGATTTTTCAGGATGATATGATCGAATCAATTAGACCTTAATTACTTTCCTTAATCACCAGACTAATTTAGGCATGATTGTAATGGATTATCCAGATGATACACGTATCGTCCGGGACGATCAGATCAAATCTCTAAAAATAAAACTTGCCTAACTTGATCTAGCAGCTGAGAATTTTTGATTTGAGCCTATCGTCCCGTACGATCAATGGATCATCCAGGATGATCGGCTTAATCAGACAGACTTAACTTGGTCACCCTAATTAGGGTTTTTGTTTTCACTAGATTGTCCAGGACGATGTGTATATCGTCTGGGACGATCAGAATAAAAATTGAACAGAAACTCTATCACTAAAACTATCCCCCTGAGTGTGTGTGCAAGGTTACTTAGCTAGGGGATCAGTTATATTACATTTGACTCAAGAAAGGGAAAAAAATTACATTTAGACACACTTGGACCCAATCTTGAGTTGGCTTGAATTGCATTTGATCTTTTGTACCTGAAATGGGTTAACCAAGTAAAATAGAATACAAATATGTTTGTCATCATCAAAACTATACATTTTGAATCCAGATTTGCAATAATCTCCCCCTTTTTGATGATGACAAATATTGATGCAGTAGTTTCAAATAAAATAACCAGGAGTTAATCAACGCACATACAAAAAACAAATATCATTTCAAATTTCACTAAACATAGAATACAATAAGGAAAACAACTACAAAATAAGAGCAATACATGAAACAACTAGAATAGAACAAAAAACTACTAGTCACTCAAAACACTAACTCCCCCTTTTGACATCACAAAAAGGAGGAGGAATAGACACAACAATACAAGCAGAAAATATCAGAAAATACAAGGCTAAAAAGGAGGTGGATCCTGATCAGAAGGAGGAGGTGGTGGCTGAAAGTAGCTGTGAATGGCGGCGAAATGGGCTCCAAACCAGGCCATGTCAGAGGAAATAAAACTAGAAACGATAAACACAAAATAGCGAGTTTTTCTTTTAATCGATCCGCTCCAGTAAATCAGAAATTTTCCTTGATTTTGAATCCAAAAACTAATAAGAGGATGATTGACAGCACTAAAATCTAGAAAAGTTGGAAAATTAACTTTTGTAATTCCCACATCGGACACCTTATAGGTGTAAATTCCTTTCAAAATAAAAATCCAACTCAGAAGAAAAGAAATTAGATTTGAAAAGAGATCCTTTCAAGCCTTGTTCTAGAAAAATATCTAATATAATAGTATTATAAAGTAAGAAATTAGAAATCATGATTTTTCGTCTCAAGCTTTTGAAAATATTAAGTGGTGCATGAATTTTTCTAAGATATTTAAAGATCCGAAAGGGTAGAAAGCCTATTTCTTTGTGCGCTCATTTTATGCCTCTTTTTCAATTTATTTGGTGCTTTGCGCATCTTTTGATTTTTGATACACTTTGTATATCTCTTCAATTTTTTGGCGACATTGCGCATCTTTTCAAATTGGGCTAATTTTGTGCCTCTTTTTATTTTAGTGCTCTTTGCGTAACTTTTACAAGCTTTCTCCCTTTCAAAATCGTTGAAGAAACTCAGCTGTGAAATTACCTTCCAGACATAAGAGAGGACAAAGCTCACTCTCTATAATAAGGAAGAGTAATTCACAAAACAAAAACTATATATCATATGATAAGTGCAATCACTTGATTCAAAAAATCATAATAATGACTCAAAACTTTGAAAATACTATTCATATGAGGTAGATTATTGTAGGAAGATAAAATATATCTCTAATTCAAAAACCAACATTTTAATTTTAAAGAAGATTTTTATCCAAAAGAAATAATACACCATTAAAGGAGTTAGAGGAAGAGAAAGAATCATCAATGTTTCTTCCCTTTAATAGATCCAGTGGAATCAATCACTGCTTACAAGCTTCTAAACTAAGAACAAGACAAAATTTTCAGTCAGAAATTTAGTTTATCAGCAGTAGTGTGCAGTGATCTGATTTTTTTAAAGGAATAAAATAGTGAATCAAAAAATAAGTAGGAAATCTCATCAAAATAAATGCTCAAATCAGACTAACAACAAGACTAAAATGAAAATCAGCAGAAAAATAAAAATAACAGAAAATAGATAATCAAACCAAACAACTAATAAATAGAAACAGAATGAAAAACAGACAAATCAAAAATTAGTAGTCATCAGAATAATGCATTTATGTCGATCACACCCAATCTGGTCCTCAAAATGCTAAATGAGTCAAAGGCCAGTGGTTTAGTAAATATGTCAGCCAGCTAATTTTTAGTTGCTACATGATGTAGCTCAATGTCCCCTTTTATAACATGGTCCTTAATGAAGTGATGCCTTATATTAATGTGTTTGGTTCTAGAATGTTGGATTGGACATATAACTTCCTAAGGCAATGTACTCAGCTTCAGTAGTGGAAAGTATAACTGAGTTTTATTTTCTACTAGACCAGAAGACTAAAGACTGTCCTATGAATTGACAAGTTCCAGAAGTGCTCTTTCTATCCACCCTACACCCTGCAAAGTCAGAATCAGAATATCCAATAATCTTAAAAGAAGTGATGTGACTAGGGTACCAGATTCCTAAGTTTGGGGTCCCTAAAAGATATTTAAGAATTCTCTTAACAGCAGTCATGTGGGACTCTTTAGGATTAGCTTGAAACCTAGCACAAAGATAAATACTAAACATAATATCAGGTCGGCTACCAGTCAGGTAAAGAAGTGATCCAATTATTCCTCTATACTTCTTCTGATCAACAGATTTTCCACTTGAATCCTTATCTAACTGAACAGAGAAGCTCATGGGAGTGTTGATTGGCTTGGCTTTGTCCATTTCATATTTCTTCAAAATGTCCTTAGTGTATTTAGATTGATTGAGAAAGGTTCCATCATCTAGTTGCCTTATGCTAAACCCCAAAAAGTAGGATAATTCTCCCATCATACTCATCTCAAACTCCTTACTCATTATTTTAGAAAACTCATCACATAAATATTTATTAGAAGATCCAAAAATTATATCATCAATATAGATCTGGATAATGAGTAAATCATCCCCTACTCCCTCAGAAAAAGGGTGGTGTCTACGCTCCCCTTAACAAACTCTCTTTCTAATAGGAATGAGCTAAGCCTCTCATACCAAGCTCTGGGTGCCTGTTTCAATCCATATAAGGCCTTTTTTAATTTGTAAATATGATTTGGATATTGGGAACTCTCAAAATCTGGGGGTTGTTCTATAAAAACATCTTCTTTTATTACCCCATTTAAAAAGGCACTCTTGACATCCATTTGAAACAGCTTAAATCCCTTGTAACAGGTAAAGGCTAGTAGCACCCTAATGGCTTCCAATCTCACTACAGGGGAAAAGGTCTCCTCAAAATCAATCCCTTCAATTTGATTATACCCCTTAGCCACCAATCTTGCCTTATTCCTAACCACCACACCAGAATCATTCATCTTATTTTTAAAGACCCTCTTGGTTTCCACTATACTTTGATTCTTAAGTCTTTCTACTAACTCCCAAATATCGTTCCTTACAAATTAATTCAGTTCCTCTTGCATAGCTAAGATCCAAAATTCATCAGAAAGGGCTTGATTGATGTTGGTGGGTTCAGTCATTGAAATAAAGGTAGAGTGGTTTACTTCCTTCCTAAGTCCATGCCTAGTCCTAACACCTTCAGAAGGGTCTCCTAAGATCAGTTCTTTAGGATGACTTGAAGAATATCTCCAATCTCTAGGCAAAGTGTTTTGAGGTTCTACCCTTTCCTCCAGATTTGTATTTTCAACCCCTTGGGTAATCTCCCCTACCTCTTCTTCTTCCTCAACTCTAGTCACCTTAGGATCAGATTCATCAAACACCACATGAGTTGTCTCTTCCACCACCAAAGTCCTCTTATTAAACACCCTAAAGGATTTTCCCACACTAGAATAGCCTATGAATACTCCTTCATCAGATTTGGGATCAAACTTTCCTAAGGATGATTTCCTGTTATTCAGAATAAAAACCTTACAGCCAATGACATGGAGGTGGGATAGGTATGGAGTTCTACCCTTAATGATCTCATAAGGTGTCTTGTTCAGATTGGATCTAACATTCACCCTATTCAGTACATAACAGCCAGTGTTCACCGCTTCAGCCCAAAAGTATTTTGGAAGTGAATACTCAGCAAGCATGGCTCTAGCGGCTTCCACTAAGGTCCTGTTTTTCCTTTCAGCTACCCCGTTCTGCTAAGGGGTCCTAGGAGCTGAAAAATTATGACTAATCCCTTGTTCCTCACAGAAAGTTCCAAACTTCATATTTTCAAACTCTCCACCATGATCACTATGAATAATCAAGATCTCACAACCTAACTTCCTTTGAATCCAAGTGGAGAAGGACTTAAATTCATCAAATGACTCATATTTTTGTGACAGAAATTTAATCCAAGTGAACCTCGAGTAATCATCAACAATCACAAAACCATAGACTTTCCCCCCTAAGCTGGCAGTGCTAATGGGTCCAAAGAGATCCATGTGAAGGACTTCTAAAGAGCTAGAGGTGCTAATGTCCTTAACAGAGTGAAAAGAGGATTGGACTTGCTTCCCTAATTGACAGGCATCACACAGGGTGTCCTTAGTGAACTTAAGCTTGGGGACACCTCTAACTAAGTCCTTTTGGGTGACTCTCCTAAGGGTTTTCATACTGGCATAACATAATCTCCTGTGCCACAACCAAGACTCATCAGTAGTAGTTTTTAAGCAAATTGAAACATCAACTTTAAAGCAACTTACATCCAGCATGTAGATATTTTTGATCCTTTATCCCTGCAAATTAATTTTGTTATTTAACCTTAAAATGCAGCAAGTGGGCAGGAATTTGATGTTGTATCCTTTGTCACAGAGTTGACTGATGCTCAGTAGATTGTGTTTCAATCTATCTACAAGCAAAATATTATCAATCATAAAATTCTTTGAACCACCAATTATACCTGAACCTACCACCCTCTTGGTGGTGTTGTCTCCAAGTGTAACCTTGCCTCCAGCCCTGGCCTCCAGTAAAATGAACCGATTTGCATCTCCAGTCATGTGTCTTGAACATCCGCTGTCCAGGTACCATATGCTCTCACGAGGTCTTATGTGAGAGCACACCTACAAAATCACCAACTGTTAGATTTAGGAATCAAAATAGGTTTTGGTTCCATCTTATGAAAAGAAGAATGCAATGCATGTGTGCTGTGTAGTGAAACTGATAATTTGGGCCTCCATACCCAATGTGTACTATGGTGAATAGTGCAGGTGTGGGAGATGTGTCCTAACATGCCCCAAGAAAAACATCTAACACCAAGAAAAGGGTCAACTAATCTACGTGGGTGATAGTGCCACTTCCTAGGTTTGTATGAAACATGCTTTGATGATTTTGAAACAGATTCTTCAAAAGGTGGAGGAGCATAAAACTGTGCAAAAGTAGGAGGTATTTCATTTTTTTCAAAAGCACTAATTTTTTACTTTTAAAAATTTATTTTCTTTCTTCGAACTTGCAATTTCAAATTTTAATACTCCCTTACTACTCTCCACTTCACATGCCATGTTGTCTAATTCTTTAAAAGCTCTTTCTAAATCAACATGCGAGATTTTTAATAAATCATGCTCAACAATTAAATTGGAATACTTTTTGTTTAGCTCATCAAATT
The DNA here is from genome assembly GCA_019925795.1 of Dendrobium chrysotoxum. Lineage (NCBI taxonomy): Eukaryota > Viridiplantae > Streptophyta > Magnoliopsida > Asparagales > Orchidaceae > Dendrobium > Dendrobium chrysotoxum. Next base: position 3,676,506 of record CM034311.1, read on the forward strand.
CATCAAGTAAAGGCATGTGATTGCTATCTAGTGTGGAATGATCTTTAACTACAGAATCATGCTCTTTTTGCAAGATTAAGAAATCCAATTTCAGACTAGCATGCAATTTCTTAAGTTTCCTATAAGATGCGTGAATTCTTTCAGACACTTCAAATAATTTATCGTAAGTAAGCTCACATACCTCTTCTTGGTCAGACTGACCAGGATAATCATCAGCCATCAGACATAAGTTGGTTTCTTCCTCTTCAGTTTCAGTCTCAGAGGAGTCGGATGCAGAATCTGCCCAGAATGTCTTTTAAATCCTCTTCTTGTCCTTCTTGAATTTGGGTTTCTCCTCACCCTTTTCCTTTCTTGGGTGAGCTTTAAGTGTAGGACAATCAGCCTTAATTTGTCCAGGCTTCCTACATTCAAAATAAACAGTATCAGATGAGCCTTCAAAATTTTTACTGGACTTACCCTTGTTCCACTTCTGAAAGTTCTTATGTTTCTTCCTTAGAAAGCTTTTGAATTGCCTAGTGATTAAGGCAACATCATCGCTATCAGACCCGAAAGAATTAGTGTCAGTATCGTTGGCCTTCAGCGCCACAATTTTCTCCTTCTTCTTCTCACCTGTATCAAGCTATCTTTGGTTCACCCCTTGCTCATAAGCAATGAGTGACCCAAGTAAGTTATCAAAAGAATAATTGTTCAAATCTTTCACTTCAGTAATTGCAGTTATCTTAGCATCAAACGAAGAAGGAAAATATCTCAATATTTTGTTCACTTTTTTATAATTTGTAAGTTCTCTTCCTAAAGCATGCAAAGAAGTGACAATTTGAGTAATCTCGTATACATTTCAGAAATAGATTCAGTAGGTTTCATGCAAAAAAGTTCATAGTCATGAAGTAATATGTTTAACCTAGACTGTTTGACTTCAGTTGTACCTTCATAAGTGATGCACAATCTATCCCAAATTTTTTTACCAATTATACAAGTAGAAACACACATGTAATCCTCAGATTTTAAGGCAAAGAAAAAATAGTTCAAATATTTGGCATTCAGTTGGGCTAAGTCACGATCATCAAAAGTCCAATTAGTGAAAGGCAGTTCAGTTTTAATATTGTTAATCATTCTAAAAGGTGGTTCATAGCCATCCTTAACAAGCATCCACATGCGATAATCTATAGATTGAAGAAAAGTGGACAAGCAAGTTTTTTAAAAATTAAAAGGTATGTTATCAAACAATGACGGTCGTGTAATTGAATAACCTTCAGCAGTATTACGATTACCAAAGTTATCCATGAATCAAATTCAAAAGTTTTTAAACTTAATTTTTGAATCCCTCTCTGATACTACTTGAAAATTTGATAGGAATGTTAAGCCCTTATGAACTAGTCCCGAGGCTAACCAAGAGGGGGGGGGGGGGTGAATTAGTTATTTAAAAAATTCGTGAGCAATAGGAAAAATCTTTTTGATAATTTACAGTGGAAACAAGTAAACAGAGAACTGAAAAGATCAACCACAGATTTCACCCAAGTAGATAATAATAGAAAAGTAAAGTGTACAAAATAATCAGAAAGAATACACCAGATTTTATAGTGGTTCGGTCAACTTGACCTACGTCCACTCCCTGGAGCCTCTCCTCCGGGTATTATACTAACACAAAAGTGACTCTCCTTCTACTCCCACAGCAAGGCGGAGAAGCATGTACAAAACTCCTTTCCACCAACCCGGTGAGGCAGCGAACCTGAACTCCTTTCGCTTCCTCCTGAAGCAGGCAGAGAATCCGAACTCCTTTCACTTCCTCCTGAAGCAGGTAGAGAACCTGAACTCCTTTCGCTTCCTCCTAAAGCGGGCAGAGAACCCGAATCTTCTTGCGAACGATCCTCCCACAGAAAACACCGACAAGATGAGAGATGATGAACGGAGAAGATGACTCTGATCCTAGCTTGGAGCAAACTTTGTGAATCCCTCACAAACTCCCTCTCACAAGATCCTCTCTCTCTCCCAAGCTCTCTCTCTCTCTCTCTCAAGGTTTCTCTGGAAAGGAAAGTGACAAAGATTTTTCTTGTTGGAAGAAAACGATCTTTTATAGGAGGGCTCAAAATTTGAAAATTTGTCCTAAATCTCAACTGGTTGGCCAATATCGTCCAGGATGATCGCTAGATCATCCTGTACGATCAGTTCAAAATCACTAGGTTCAGCATGTATGATCAGGTTCTTCTGGATGATTAGTAGAAAAAAATTGTTCAGATCGTCCCGTACGATTCTACGATCGTCCGGGACAATTAGTATAAATCAGGAATTTCATCCAGAAGATTGCTCTGGTCATCCAGAGGAACCTGTGCTGGACGATCTCAAAATGACTTGATCGTCTAGGATGATATCGATATCGTCCTGTATAGTTAGTTCAAAAAGTGCCAAAATCGTCCTGAGCACCGCTCTGGACTTACAGGTGAAACATACAGGATGATTTCAAAATAACTTGATCATCCGGGATGATATGGGTATCATCCCATACGATTAGTTCAAAATCAAGATTATCGTCCTGCACAAAGCTCTGGACGTACAGGTAACAGGCACTGGACGGTCAGGATTTTTAACACATCTTCCCGTACGATCCTGCAATCACCCAGGATGATATGATCGAAATAATCAGACCATAATTATTTTCCTTAATGACCAGACTAATTTAGGCATGATTATAATGGATCATTCAGGATGATACACGTATCGTCCAGGACGATCAGATCAAATCTCTAAAAATAAAACTTGCCTAACTTGATCTGGCGGCTGAGAATTTCTGATTTAAGCCTATCGTCCTGTACGATCAATGGATCATCCAGGATGATCAGCTTAATCAGACAGACTTAACTTGGTCTCCCTAATTAGGGTTTCTATTTTCACTGGATTGTCCAAGACGATGTGTATATCGTCCGGGACGATCAGAATAAAAATTGAATAGAAACTCTAATTCACTAAACCTCTCCCCCTGAGTGTGTATGTGCAAGTTTACTTAGCTAGGGGATCAATTTTATTACATTTGACTCAAGAAAGGGAAAAAATTACATTTAGACACACTTGGACGCAATCTTGACTTGGCTTGAATTGTATTTGATCTTTTGTACCTAAAATGGGTTAACCAAGCAAAACAGAATACAAACATGTTTGTCATCATCAAAACTATACTTTTTGAATTCAGATTTGCAACACCATCTCAGTCTGAGATTGGGTCATGTTCTAACACCCCTTTGACCAACAAGAATAAAAAGGAAGAACTACCTTCGAAGAGCCAAAAAAGGAATCGTAAGGCTAGAATGGCTGCTGCGTCAGAAGCCTTAAAGCAAGTGAAGTTTGAGGTTAATCAAGTGTTCATTGCTCCTTCTACGTACCCCCTCCTTGGTGGAAATCATTTCCACCCTTCTCCTGTTACTCAAAGGAGGGAGGTTGTAAAAATGAGAGCGCGATCTTCAATACCCCTTCTTGACTACTACACAGCAAGAATCAATCAAGCCATAACTAAATAAATACCAGCAAGAGGCTATATGCCCCCAGTTAAGGGTTATGACCCGTCCACTCTACTAGAGAATGTTAGGGCACATTACTACATATGTCCCACTACATCACCTACAGAGTAGGAGGTGTAAAAATCACTCGGGGTGCCACTCTCCTAACTACTAGGCTACTAGTAGAGAGAGAGGAGAAATAATCTAAGATTATATCAGATAGTGATACCGTCAAAATTTAACATTTAATGGGGCCTTATCGTGATAAATCTTTTGATTGAAATAACATAATATCTTCTAAGGATAGTGCAAATCCCATAACAATCTCCCCCTCAAAGGGGATCTTAGGAATCTAATTCCACACTGCTGGGGTTTTGCCACTTAGATTTGCAACTTTTAAGGAAAATTTACCAAGTTCTCAAGTGTATTGAGTCTAGATTTTCAAGATAGTTGATTAATCTTTTTATTGAAAATTGACCTCTACCTTTAGTCTTAAGCAGGAGATAGTCGTAATTGACTCCACCAGATGTTTAAATGCCCCTCCCTCTCACTGCTTTTGTGGTTTGAATTAATTTTTGAATTAAAATCTATATCAAATTTAAGTTAATTTTTAATGAAATTTTCTCAATCTTCTTGCAGTTTTCTATCTTAATAGGCACCTCTTGCATGCTCTGAATCTATTCAAAGATTTTTCTAGTTAAGTTTATATTTTCGTCAAAAGATTGGGTCCGCTTTGTGGATTATTCTTCCTTGCATAAGAGAATGAGTTTTCTTCTCTTATACTTGAGATATAATCTTGACATTCAAGTAAAGAAGGTACAACCTCTTCTCAATATCAAACAAATCAAAACATATGCAAAGTGCGCTAATAATCAAGAAATGCACAAAGTACACTAGAAGTTAAAAGATGCACAATGTGCACCACAAGTTAAGAAATGTGTGGAGTGCACTTAAATCAAAAGATGCATAATGTGCACCACCAAAAAAAAAAAAAAAAGAGGCTCCCTTCTTCTAAATCCTTAAATCTCAAGAGACCCGTTCACTCTTAATTACTTGACTTTAAAAAATCTTGAATCCATATTCATTTCCATGCGTGAATAGTTTACCAGATTGAAAATTCTATGCAAGAGAATTGAGAAGAATAAATTTTTCTACCCAATTTAAATCCTTTTGAAATTGATTTTAATTTAAAATTTGTATAAGGGAGACCCTAGTTTAGTTTCTATGAAACTTAGTCTGGGTCAACAAAACCTAAATCTTGAAACCTTTTAAGGTTTATTGGAGTTGATCAATTTTTCACTACGCTTCTAAATTTGTTCCCATTTGTTGTTATAATAGGGTCCAAAGAGATAGAGAAAATTTTTTAATAAGAATAATGAATCCTTTGCTCTGGATAAAAAATTAAATATTATCCTTGAGGAGTGTGTGTGAGTCCTTATGCGTAGGTATCTTTTCCTTCAGGGCCTTCTCTACAAAATCATACCCTGTGTTGGGTCCTAGATCTTTCTGATTTAGGAGCATAGTTTCCTTCGTTGGGACTTGTTATTCAAAATTAAACTCCAATTGAGTAGAGTGTCCGACTCCAATTCGAGGAGCTTGAGGGCTTTAAATAAAGTCAAATACATGTTCAATAAAGTTTAAAAGTCCTTAAGTCACATTTGATTTGAGATCCTAATAAGTTGTGTCACTTTAAAACTTTCTAAATAGGAGACTTGGTCGTAGTCTTTTGGAGACCACTTCTAATCCATTGTAAAACCAATGGAAAGCTTGAATCAATGTTGACTGGATCGTTTACTCTAATGATAATCTTTGAGGGAATTTCCCATAAACTGATCAACCCTGAAGATTGTCAACTAATATTTTTAAATTTTGGGGTGGCTCTTTAGGAAGTATCATACCATATGAGTGTCAAACTTAAAATCAATTTCAAAACATTTTAAATTCACAATCAAATTCAAATTTCAAAATTTACAATCAAGCCAAATTTTAAATTCAAAACCCTTTAAATTCACAACCAAATTAAAAAATTAAATTCAAAATTCTTCAAATTCTGAATCAAATCAAATCAAATTCAAAACCCTTTAAATTCAAAATCAAATTCAACATCAAATTTAAAAAACTTTTGAAATTCAAAATGAAATCAAATCAAATTCAAAACCTCTTCACATTCAAACTCAAATCAAATCAATTTTAAAACCTTTCAAATTCAAACAAATCAAAATCAAATCAAACTTAATCTAAATTCAAAATTCCAAATTCCAAATCAAATTTAAGATCAATCAAAATCAAATTAAATTTCAAATTCAAAATCCTTCAAATTTTAAAATTGAATCAAATCAAATTCAAAACACTCCACAAATTTAAAGATCTTTCAAATTCAAAATTAAATTAAATCCAATCTCAAATTCAAACATCTTTAAATTCAAAATTAAATTAATTCAAATTCAAAAATCATTCAAATCTCAAATTCTAGAATCCAGATCTGATCCTCTATGTGGAGCAAGTTTCCTCCACATACGATCATTCCAAAACCCATTTTTTGTGCGAAGCAAGCTTCCTTCACATATGATCATTCTAGAATTCAGATCCGATCCTCTGTGTGGAGCAAGTTTCCTTCACATATGATCATTCAAACCTGATCCTCTATATGGAGCAAGTTTCCTCCATATATGATTATTTCAGACTTGATCCTCTGTGTAGAGCAAGTTTTCTCTACACATAATCATTCCAGATCTGATCCTCTTTGTGGAGCAAGTTTCCTCCCCATATAATCATCCAAACCTGATTATGTATAGAGCAAGTTTTCTCTCCACAAGATCATACACTAGTGATGGATAACGCCCTCTGTGGCACCATCCTAGTTTAAATTTTCAAACTCGAGCCTCTGTGGGGAGCAATGCTTCCTTCCTATACGATTAACTAGTTTTCTCTTCCTTAAGGATAGACGTGAGTTATTGTGCTTTTTTTCTTTAAGATTAGATCTAATAGTGGTAGAGAACGCCCTCTGTGGCACCATCCTAGTTTTAAATTTTAATTTTGATCCTCTATATGGAGGCAGTTCCCTCCATATACGATCATTCCATACCCGATCCTTTGTATGGAGTAAGTTCCCTCCACATATGATCATTTCAGACCCGATCCTCTGTGTGGAGCAAGTTCCCTCCACATACGATCATTCTAGACCCAATCCTTTATGTGGAGCAAGTTCCCTCCACATACGATCATTCTAGACCCAATCCTCTCTGTGGAGCAAGTTTGCTCCACATATGATCATTCTAGACCTGATCCTCTGAGTGGAGCAAGTTCCTTCACATACGATCATTCCAGACCCGATCCTCTATGTAGAGCAAGTTTCCTCTCCACAAGATCATTCACTAGTGATGGAGCATGCCTGTTGTGGCACTATCCTAGTTTCAAATTTCAACTTCAATCCTCTACATGGAGTAAGTTTCCTCCATTCAAGATCAATCCATACATAATCTTTTATGGGAAGCAATGTTTCCTTCCCATGAGATCTTCTAGCTTTCTCTTCCTTAAGGCTAGGTGTGAGTCCCAGTGCTTCCTCTCCTTAGGATTAGATCTTCTAGTGATGGAGCACGCCCGTTATGGCACCATCCTAGTTTCAAATTCAAATTTGATCCTCTGTGGTTAGGTGTGAATCCCAGTGCTTCCTTCCCACACGATCATCCAATTTTCTTTTCCTTAAGAATAAATATGAGTCATCGTGCTTTCTTTCCTTAGGATTAGATCTTTTAGTGATGGAGTATGCCCTCTGTGGCACCATCCTAGATTTAAAATCCAGATCTGACCTACAGTGGAAAGCAATGCTTCCTTCTCACAGGGTCCTTCAGTTTTCTTTTCCTTAAAGATAGATGTTAATCAGTGTGCTTTTTTTCATTAGGATTAGATCGTCTAGTGATGGATAACGTCTTCTGCAATACCATCCTAGTTTTAAAATTCAAAATTTAAGCTTGATCTTCTATGGGAAGTAATGCCTCCTTCCCATGAGATCATCCAGTTTTCTTCTCCTTAGGGTTAGGTGTTCTCCTTCCCTTAGGATTAGACTCCCCAGTGATGGAGCATGCCCCTCTGGCACCATCCTATTTTTAATTTCAAACTTAATCTTCTAGAGCTAGGATCTCCCTTCCCTTAGAGTCAATTCAAATTCAATCCTCTATAGTTAGGAATTCTTTCTTCCTATACGATCATTCTATCTTCTTTCCTTAGGGATTAGGTTCTCCTTTCCCTTAGGACCAGACCTACTTGTGATAGAGTATGCTTTCCCCAGCACTACCCTAGTCTCATTTCAAACTCAACCCTCTAAGGTTAGGCTTTCCTTTCCCTTAGAATTAAATCTAGACTTGATCCTCTGTAGTTATGAATTCTTCCTTCCTATAAGATCACCCAGACTTCTTTTCCATTATGGATAGGTTTTCCCTTCACTAGTGGTAGAGCATGCCCTCCATGGTACTATCCTAGTATCAATTCAAACCCCGATTCCATAGGGATAAACTTTTCTCTCCCTTAGGATCAAAATTCTAGACTTGACCTTTCAATTCGGTCAATGCCAATATGTACAATAGAACTTCATTCTATTACATATATTGGGGGTCCATTTGTTGACCTCATTTTTTTATGAGATCATTAGGACCCAATCCAGGTTCCAAATTGATCCTAACCCTAGATTAGCCTAGCTTCTAAACCAATCTAGACCTTAGGATCTATCTAGATCTTAGGATAATCCTAAACCTAGACCCTAAAACTTCTAGACTCTAGGATTTTCCTAAATTTCAAACCCTAGGATCTACCCAAGTCCTAGATCTACCTAGACTCTAGATCAATCCAAAACTTAGGATTAATTCCAATCATAGATCAATCTATATCCTAGACCAATCCAAATTCTAGACCAATCTAAACCCTAGGATCTATTTAAGTTAGAGGATTCTTTTAGACTCTAGAGCTTAGGATTTCTTAGAATCTAAGAAACCCCTCTAGACTCCAGACCTTGGGTCTCTTCAAGACCACTCTAGACCTTAGGATTCACTTAGGTCCTAAGATCCTTTTAGATCCCAGATCATAGGACTATTGACCATAATTTCCTCCAGACCTAGGTCAAAGAGTTGACCTGGTTAAATTTGATCAGGCTAGACCTCATGACCAATTTCAATGGGTTCAGGGAGTCAAGCCAAGTCTGCTGAGCCCAAACCCAGGTCCTGGGTCAACCTGGTTGACCAGGTCAACCTGGGTTGACCCAAATTGACCCAAACTCCTTCCTACTAATTTTAAATCCCTTACATGGCTTCTTGGCCCAATCACTTGACTCCCTTGGGTTCCCTGGGTCAGACCTAATCTCTTGAGCTCAGACCCAGACCCGTCAGCCTGGTTAACTAAGTCAACTCAGGTTGACCCTTTAGGCCCATATGGGCCCAAATCAACTTCAAATCTATTCAAACCCTTCCAAGGCTCATATCCATCACTTCTTTGGACCTAATTGACTGGGTTGACCAGGTCAACCCTTGACTTGGTCAACCCAAGTCTTAATAGGCTAAATTGACCTAATTAGGTCAATTTAAACATACTCAATGCATTAAAACCCTTTCTTAATGAGCTCTCCACTCAAACCACGCCCCAAGGGCCCTAATTTCCTCCTAATCAAGCCCTAGATCTAATCCTTGCCGTCCCTTATAGGTTAAGGACTATATATAGGCTTTTTAGGGTTTGTTAGGGGGACTTTTGCTCTCTCTCTCATTTTAGATCTCCTTAGCCCCTGAGATCTTGTGTGAGAGCTCTCCCCACCTGACTCCACCATTTCCAAGCCGAAACCGCCGCAAAAATCTTGCCGGCGATGAGATTTCCGGTGAACCGAGACTAAGCCCGTTCCAAGCTAATTTCCTGTCGATCCAAGGCGTATCAAGGCTTGAGTTCAACAGGAGAATTATTCTTGGATAAACTACAAATTCAGACAGTCTTTATACTGTTCAAACCGTCCACAATCCAAGGTGAAATCTCAAACCCTAGGTTAAAACACATAGAGTTAAATAGGTTTTCGTTGAGAATGTTTTAGGCCGAGAAAACACATCCACACGAATGCCCTTCATGTGTAGAGTCTAGGGTTAAAATAGTGCTCAATTTGATCAACCTGATCGTGAGAATCAGGAAAAATATCATTTGAGGCGTTCAGTTTATGCAACATACTCATTACATACAATCCAAACCGTTGATCTTATGATCAACGGCTCGGATCTCGCCGTTTCGCGGTCTCCTTCTGACCGCAGATCCGATCCCACGGTCATCCACGACATCCAGCTTTATCAGAGCCAATGATCCAAAATGCGGACGATACGACAGCTCCGCTGCCGCGCTGATGCGGATAAGTGTCGCGCGGATTTTCGTGCAACCATTGCCAATGATTACACGGTGGCACAATCATTGGTAATGATTTCCCGCAACAGCGGAACCAACACGAGGCTGCCGCGTGTCCCTCCGCCGTCGCCGCCGCCGCCGCCGTCGCCGCCGCCGCCGCCACCGTCGCCGCCGCCGCCGCCGCCGCAGCTGTTTTAATTAAATTTAAATTAGTTTTAAATGTATTTGAACCCTATTTTCTTTAGAAAATAATAATAATTTTATTTTTTATCCAAAAAATACGTGTAATATATCGAATTGTTCATATTTTAATTCTCTTCATTTTGAAATTAATTTTAATTGAAAATATTAAGTATATTTTAAAATATTATCAAAATAGTAAAATTAATTATTTAATTATTATTATTATTCATTATTCATTATTTTATTAATCATTATTATTGTCATTATTTTGTTATTATTATTATTATCATAATTATTGTAGTCATTATTTACTTTAATTACTTTTATTATTATTATTATTATTTTGAAATTAGTATTATTATTTAATTATTATTTTAAAATTTTTAATCATTACTTTGTTATTGTTATTAATCATCATTATTATGTCATTATTAGATTATTGTTATTATTATTATTACCATTATTATTAGTTTAAAAATTATTTTAATTTAATTATTATATTATTGTTATCATTATTTTAAAATTGTATTATTAAATTATTATTATTATTATATCACCATTATACTATTAATGATATCATTATTTTATTTTATTTTGTCATTATTATTATTACTTTTATTTTAAAAATTACTTTATTATTATTATTATTATTTTAAACCTCTTATTATTATTATTATTTTAAAATTATTTCATCATTATTATTAATTATGAAATTTACTTATTTTAAAAATCAAAAAACTTTTTTTTATATTTATTTAACTCAATAATCATTTCCAAATATTAATTAATTTAAATTATTTTAAAATTACTTTTAAACACATTAAACTTCAAAAATTCATATCTTACTCATTTTAAATTAGATTTTTGCGCACAATACCTCGTTCTTTTCAGAAAATATAAACTTTAATTTGAAAATATTTTTAGAATCCAAATTTATATTTTCTGGATTATTTTTGTATTACCTAATTTCTTGATTAGTTAATTATTATTTAATTATTTTAAAACTAAAAAATTATCTTTCAAATACAAACTATTTTGAAACCCTCTTATGGTGGCCAGTAGATATCTCATGCCTATATATTGAACTACTTTCAATTACCTTACTTTTAAATCTACATAGTTATATATATGCATATATATATATCAATACTTATGTATTTTTTTTAAATTGTTTTAAAAATTATAAATTATTTACATTCCCAAAACTTTGAGAGATCTACTTGGAATTTTAAACATAAACTAAGCTTATGAACATCATTCATGTGGGGAGGATTAGTGGATGATTGGGTCTCAATCATTCACTAATCACTTCGTTAGTCTTATTTTCCTTAGTGTTTCATAGTCCTTGCATGTGTAGGACGCACAAACACTTAGTTTAGGCTGTCATAGATCTAAGGACATGGTGTGTTTATGTTTGCATTGCATTTCCTTTATGTTACCCCAAGGGCTAGTTCCAAACATTGATTCAAGACCTATCTAACGTAGTGACACCTTTAGGAAAATAATTAAGGACCCGTATAGCGGACTTAGAGAAAATTCTATGAGCTAGGATTCACATCTGATTGACTTGAAACTTTAACCCTATGAACTTAGTGGCATCATAAACTCCCTGGAATTTTCTAGGAATTTTTAGAGCCCTTTAAACTCTTTAATTAACAAACCTTAGTTTTCCCCTTAATTAGGACCCGATAACTTCAGCAAATTCCAACAAATTTAAATTAAATGAAAAAAATACCCAAAATACCACAAACTCTTTTGAATTCAGTCCCTAATCAATGAAAATTAAAACTACTTCAATTGGACTTTACTTTGAACCTTAATCTAATTTTGACTAAAAATCAGCTTTTTTGCCTTAATTAAATAATTATTAAAAATTCCAAAAAATTTCCAAACACTTCGGAACACTTATTTAGGTCATTCCTAACCTTTGGGGGTGATTCCAAGCAGTTTGGAACTGATTTGGATCAAAATCCCGAAAATAGCCTTTAATTAAATAATTTCAATAATTCATTAAATGACCCGAACTTTAAAAATTCATAACTAATTATAGAAAATTCCAAATGGGGAAAACTCAAAGGCATTCAACTCAAATTAGGGTCTAGCATTTATTAAAAATATTAAGATTCCAGAAATCAACTTAAATAAAAAAGTCAACATTCTGGTCAAACTTAGTTCAAAGCAAGGCAAAAACTTCAGAAATTCATAACTTTGGATAAAAGAATCCAAATTGGGCATGCTTACAGTCTAAATGATCGGGTTAAGGTCTATTTTTTTATCAAAATACTAATTATTCACAAACCCCCTTTAATCAAAAAGTCAATTTTGGACCCCTTTGACCTAGTGGATAGGGTGACCCTGGACCTTCCAACAACTCACTGACTCAACTTAAAATTCAAAAAATATTATCCTAAGCTTTTAGTTAACACCCTAACTTGATAATGAATCAATTAACTTCACCCCACTTTAACCTATACCCAACTAAATCAACTTAATCAACCCATGATTGCTACTGGGTAACCCAGGCCTACGAGGCTATTGACTTAGCCCCATGGAAGGTGAAATAAACTTTACGGCCTCGATGTGAAACAGAGGTAGTAATCACTGAACCCTTAAAACATATGTAATTTTATCCTTAACACATTAATATTTAAACTCAAACCTAAACCTCTCCTGGGGACCTATAACAAACTTTGACACTAGATAACTTCAAATCACTACCTAGCTTAGGATCTATCTCAGCTACACAGCCTTTTACACACACTTAGATGGTTTGCTAGGGCACCACTTCTAGACCTAGGCTTGGATGGTGTTTACTTTTTTATTGTGTACCAAGTTTTCTGAGATTTTACTGCATGCTGTAATTGAAACATTATTGGTGTGTTTGTTTACTTTTACTGCACTCTGGGAATTGATGTAATTGCACGATAAATTACCCATAGGTTAGGATCGATTTTGATACTAACGATATTTTCTGCAGGTTTCCATACTCATGCAGCGCTAAATAAAAGGGGGGGGGGGCAATAATCATGATTTAAATATTAACATTATTTTATACAGGCGCTTTAGAAATTACTCAACCCCCCTAAATAAATGAGGGCTAATAATAAATCATCATATAACCGCTACAGGTGCTTCAGAACCGCTTAGCCCTCAAAATAATTAAGAGCATAGCCAAGTGTGGTTGTGATGAGTTTTCTTTTATATAAATTACTTGTGATATATTAAACTGCTTGAGATGATTTCTTATTAGGATAACCTTATAAGAGAGTCTAGAATTTACTGCTTTATATTAATATAATTATTTATAATATTGGTATTGAGTTGTGAAAGTGTACCTTTGAGTGGGGATACATGGATCCAAAGGTTAGATTCCCAAAAAGGAAGGACACCCATTATGAGGATAGTCCTTTTCTATTTAGGAGTCTAAATTTGGATCACTTCACTACCCAAGGTAGAGAAAATAACCTCCCCTTTGGGGGAGAGTTTTCTTATCCACCCTAGGTATCCAGTTACAACAAATCCAAGGAGCTTGAAGAGAAGGAGATCCAGAAGTCCAAGGAAGAGAAGGTCAAGAAGTTAAAGACCAAGAGTATCCCACTCAAAGTCACTCGTGTCTGTTCTAGGATTAGAAATCTAGGTTGTTGGTAGTGGTGCCCGGCCACTTTAATTTTCTGGAGACCTTAGTTTGTAATTAAGGGCAGTTGGCCTATGGACATTTATTAATTAGTTTAATTATCTTAATATATTTTATTTGTGATTGTGTGCTTTTAGGGTTGCCTTATTTTCTTAGTTTATTGGCGATTGGCATGCCACTTTTGCTTTAGCCTGGACTTCGTTAGGCTTTCTAAGGATTAAAAAACTTTTCTACTCATAACTAAAATTTAAAATTTTAAGATTTAAATAACTTAGAAATCTAACGACTTAGGGAATTGCCAGAATCGTCCGGGGTCTCATGCATATTATTACATTTTTCTCTCTCCTTGTTATAAAACACTTCCCAGCCTGCGGGTAGAGTTTGGATATTCTGGCCTATGAGGATGAGGTTCCAGACCTGGGGAAGCCCATTCTACTTCTAAAAATCTATTTTTATAAGCCATTTTTTAAAATTTTATGCATATCTGATTTGAGATTGTTAACCAGCATGCATTGCATTAGAAATCAACTAAATTAAAATTTTAATTGCATTAGTGCTAGGAGCATTTACCCCACATAAGTCGGGCCAATTAGGAAACTCTCTGGATGTCGGCCCTACTTCCAAAGAACTATAACCTACTCACCCGTCTTTTATAAAATGACTGGACTCATGGTTTTGAAGCGGCTAGGTGGTTAGCTGGCTCCCCAATTCAGGCCGGGGTAAGTCCAAGTTTTGCATTATATTAGCTAGGACATGGATGTTAGTGTTGCATAGAACACTAGACCCACTATAGATCTAGGATTCAAGGCTACTATTGTTTCATAATATGCCTCATCGGTAGGTAAGTCCTCTATCATCTAGAGACTATAAACTCTACATATCCGTGTCACACGGATGATGCCATCTCTATCCTTCTCTCCTGTATGCTTCGAGTGCATGATTTATTTCTTTTCTCCAGTTTCTTCTCACTACCTTAGTCCCTCCAGATGCTGATCTGAGCTGTGCATCTTAACTAAGCCTAGTTGAACCTTTCTTCCCTTTTGAGTAGAACTTCATAGTTTCCCCTCTATATGCCAATCCCAATCTAGAAGTATAATGTAGAATCCTTAATCGAGTGTCTTCTCAGGCCCCGGCTTGAGATGTAATTAACCACGGGGCTTGCGCCCATGGGAAACCAAATTTATTATTAAATAAATCTCACTCGAGCTGATGTATTAGGTGGGGGAAACCTGTTGTGATGATTAGATCATACAAATTATTACCCATTGGGGTGTGCTGGCGAGAGCCACTATCCTCAATGGTTAATCGTATGTGTGATTGAATCTGCCCTCCCATTAGCACCACTGTCTCCCCCCACGGGGCGGCGGTGCATTCCCTTTTGGAGGTCCACAAGTACACCTTAGAATCTAGAATTCTTCTAAAACTCTAACCCCTAGGATCTATCCAGGCCCTAGGACTCTCTAAAGTTTTGGACTATAGAATTCCTCTATTTTCTTGGACTAATCTAATCTTTAAATCAATCCTAACCTCAAGCCAATCCAGACTTTAATTCATTTCAAACCTCAATCAAAATCTAGACTTTAGTCCAGTTCAAAAACCAAACTCTAACCTTGATCCTATTTCTAATTAAGCTTCAACTTTATCCTATCACTTATAATCTCCAAATGACATAAATGTTTTGAAAAATTCAAATCAAACCATCCAAATTCAAAATCCAAATCAATCCCAAAAATCCAGGTTAAAATCTAAGGTGTAAAGGCCCTATCCTAAAACCCTTTTCCATTGAATTTTCAAACAGTTCAAACCCTAGTCGAATGACCTCTAATTCTGAGTCTATTAATTGCATATTGATAAGACATGTCTCTAGAGGTAACCCTCTAAATTTGAGCTCAATTTGAGCCCTCTAACCCTAGAAACTAGATAGAAATCCAGAGGGTGTAAAACTTTTAAATATTTACGGCCTATACCACTAGATCTGCCACCTAGTGGATCCTTACCTTGGAGCTTTCTCCAAACCTTTTGACCACCTCCAGACCTTCAATAATCATATGTTGAACATTAATATATATTTTTTTGGACTCACTTTGACCCCTAGTTGACCGGGGCCTAAAATGACCAAAATATCCCTTAGGTATGTGAATAGTCACCTTAGATCAAATGAGCTCCAAATTGAATGCAACCACTTTCAGTAAGTTTCAAATGTTAAACCAAATCTGTTGGATCTACACTTAGACCCTGGGTCAACTTGGTTGACCAAGTCAACCTAGGTTGACCTAAAAGCCCATTAGGGGCCCAAATAGGTATTTGGAACCACTTCTACCAGACTTCAAATATCATTTTAAATTGGTTCAATCCATACCTAGACCCTAGGTCAACCTAGTTGACCAAGTTAACCCAGGTTGACCAGATCAACCCTTAAACTATTTTGACTTTGAATCAAATTCCAAATATATTCAAAACCTTATGAAACCTCCAAATCCATCTCAATATTTGATTTCAAGATCTCTTAATTAATGGTGAGTCAAGTCATGATGGGTTGACCAATTCAACACATTAGACTTGATCAATCCCTCCTACTTGGGATCAATCCAATCCATTTACCCAAATCAAATTTTCCAAACTACCAAGCCCACTTTAATAGATGTTTCAAATATCCAAATCATTTCAAACTTAGCATAATTAAAGCTTTGACTAATTTGACCAAGTCAATATATTGAGTTTAATAAAATCCCTTTCTCTTAATCAAACCATATGCATCCATTCAAATCCCTATCAAACTTTTGAAAGTTCATTAGGGATGTTAAGCCCTTATGAATTAGCCTGAGGCTAACCAAGAGGGGGGGGGGGTGAATTAGTAGTTCTAAAAATTCTTAAGCAAAAATAATTTTGAAAACCTTTTTGAATGTTTTAAAATGATTGCAAAAGTATGTTGATGTGGAGATGATTAATCAACCAAAATAATAACTTTAATCACACGATCATCCACAGAAAAGTAAAGTATAGAAATTAAAAGTGGAATAGTAAAAAAATGAACCCACCAGATTTTATAGTGGTTCGGTCAACTTGACCTACATCCACTCCCCAGAGCCTCCCCTCCAGGTATTGCACTAAAATTCAGTGACTCTCCTTCTGCTCCCACAGCAAGGCAGAGAAGCCTTTACAAAACTCCTTTTCACTAACCCGGTAAGGCAGAGAATCCAGACTCCTTTTGCTTCCTCCTGAAGCAGGTAGAGAACATTAACTCCTTTCTCTTCCTCCTAAAGCAGGCAGAGAACCTTACCTCCTTTTGCTTTCTCCTGAAGCAGGCAGAGAACCTTGATCTTCTTGCTGACGATCCTTCCCATAGAGACACCAAGGGATAAGGGACGATGACTGGAGATGATGACTCGAATCCTTGCGTGGAGTAAACTTTGTGAACACCTCACAAACTCTCCCTCATAAGATTCTCTCTCTCTCTCACTCTCTCTCCCTCTCAAGACTCTCTCAGGTGAGGACAGTGCCAAAAGATCTCAACAGTAGCAAGAAACAGATCTTAAATAGAAGGGCTAAAAAATTGCCCATAATTTCAACTTGACATCAATGATCATCCATCATCCTATACGATCATTGTAAATCAGCCCTTTTTAGCCTAGACGATCTGGTTCCTCTGTATAATTAGAAGACATGGTTTATTCTGATTGTCCGGGACGATTCTGTGATCGTCCTGAATGATTAGTTCTAAATCAGGAATATCGTCTAGCACATAGTTTGGGACATTCATGAGAAAAGTCTAGACGATCTAAAGAAAATGACTTGATCATCAAGGATGATATCTCTATCATCCTGTACAATTAGTTCAAAAATACCCAATATCGTCTGGCATATAGTTCGGGTCGTCTGGGACAACTATGCTAGACTATTTCAAAATAATTGATCATCTAGGACGATAAAGCTATCATCCTATACGATTAGTTCAAAATGGTAATATCATCCAGCACATAGTTCAGGTCTTCCAGGTGAGATATATTGGATGATTAGGATTTATAATTGATCATCGAGGATGATCTTGCGATCGTCTAAGATGATGTGATTGATCAATCAATCCTTAATTACTTTCCTTAATTACCTAGCTAATTTAGGTATGATTGTAATGAATCATTCAGGATGATACACATATCATCTAGGAAGATTAGACCAAAATACTAAAAATAAAAATATGCCTAAATTAGTCTGGCGGCTGAGATTTTTTGATTTGAGCATATCATCCTGTACTTTGGGATGATTGTCTAGGATGATTTGTTTAATCAGACTGACTTAATATGGCTGTCCTAATTAGGGTTTTTATTTTCAATAAATCATCCAGGATGATATTATTATCATCCAGGATGATATTATTATCATCCAGGATGATATTACTATCATCCAGGATAATATGACCAAAAATAGAATAGAAACTCGAACTCACTAAAAATCTCTCCCTGAGTGTATGTGTGCAAGGTTACTTAGCTTGGGGATCCATTACATTATATTTGACTCAAGAAAGGTAAAAAATTATATTAAAATTGAAAAAATAGACTGACTCGATCTTAAGCTGGCTTGAATTACAATTGATCTTGTGAACCTGAAAGGTTAGGCAATCAAATAGAAATACAAAAAATGTTATCATCAAAATCATAATCCTTGAATTCAAATTTGCAATAATCTCCAACTTTTTTATGATGGCAAATATTTAATAGATACTTTCCAATTCAATAAATAAAATACAGAGCAAGAAAAACCAAGCAATGCAAATTCTATTAGCATAGGCAAACAGTACAACGATACTGAACACTAATAACACAAAAAGTATAATAACCCAGAATACTAATAACACAAACTACTCCCTCTTTTGACTTCTCAAAAAGAAGGAAATAGAAAAATACACAGAAGAGCATAGAAAGACAATACAAAAACATCATAGAAAAACAAACAAAAAAATCAACCAAGCTAAAAATAAGAGGGACCCTGATCAGGTGGAGGAGGAGGTGGTGATGGTTGAAATAAACTATGAATGGTGGCGAACTGCTGTCCAAACTAGGCCATATCCTGGTCGTGCTGCTGCTGCTGGGGATGATTTGATCATATTATCCAGGATGATCTGAGTATTGTCCAGGACGATGTGAACAAAAAACAAAAAAATGAAGGATGGAGAGGAATAATCAAGGGACCCAAAAATCATAAAAAATCAAAATCAAGGCAAAGATAGAAAAAACTAAAAGAAGCAAAAATGAGGAAACAACAACAAAAACCAAACAAATAATTTTTTTTTAATCGATCTGCTCTAGTAAAGTAGAATTTTGTCTTAATTTTTAATTCAAAAACTAGTAAGAAGAAATCGAAGGGCAGAAATTCAAAAAAGTTGAAAAATCGATTTTCGTAACTGCTACCTCAGACGCCTTACAGGTTCAAATTTCTTTGAAATAAAATCTAATTCAAAAAAGAAGAAGTTAGATAAGAAACATAATCCTTTCATACTTCGTTCCAAAAAAATATTTGATATGACAGAATTATAAATTAGAGAATCAAAAATCATGATTTTTACTCTCAAGTGTTTGAATATATTAAGTGATACATGAATTCTTCTAAGATTTTTAAAGATTTGAAAGAGGAGGAAGCATATTTCTTTATGGGCTCATTTTATGCCTCTATTTCAAATATTTGGCGCACTTTACGCATCTTTTGATTTTTGATACACTTTGTGTATCTTTTCAATTTTATTTGTGAACATTTCATATCTTTTCAGTGTTGAGCTCATTTTGTGCCTCTTTATTCAGTTGATTGGCACACTTTGCGCATCTTTTGCAAACTTCTTTTCTTTCAAAACCTCTAAAAGACTCTCAGTTGTGAGATTATTTTCCAGGTATAAGAGAAGAAGGGATGACTCACTCTCTTAGACAAGGAACAATAATCCACAAAATAGAATCATTCTCATATGATAAATGCAATCACTTGATTAAGAAAACTCGAAAGTGATTCAATGATTTGGAACACTACTCATATAAGATAGATTACTGTAGAAAGATAAAAAGATCTCTATTTCAAAGTCCATCCTTTTTAATTTTAAAAAAGATTTGTATTCAAAATGAAAAATATGACATTAAAGGAGTTAGATGAAGAGAAACAATCATTAATGTTTCTTCCCTTTAATTGTTTCAAAGGAGTCAATAACTGCTTACAAGCTTTCAAATAAAAATAAGGTAAAACTCTCAGTTAGAAATTCAGTTTATCAGTAGTAGTAAGCAGTGATCTAACTCTGAAGAAAATAAATAATAAATTAAAAAACAATAAGAAAGCACGTAAAAATAAATAACCAAATCGGGTAAACAACAACAATAATAAAAAATTAGCAGAGAATAAAAACCAAAAAGAAAATAGATAATCAAATCAAACAAAAATAAAAGAAAAATGAAAAATAGAAACTACAGAAATAAGTAATCATCAAATTTATGCATTTATGTCAATCACACTAATCTGGTCATTAAAATGTTGAATGTGTCAAAGGCTAGTGGTTTAGTAAAGATGTCAGCCAATTGGTTTTCAATTGCTACATGATGTAACTCAGTGTCCCCTTTGGTAACATGGTCCCTAATGAAGTGATGTCTTATGTCAATATGTTTGGTTCTTGAATGTTAGATAGGATTCTTAGAGAAACAGATGACACTAGTGTTATTACATAGAACTGAAATTGTGCCAACAGGTAATCCTAAATCTAAAATTTGTTACTTCAACTAAAGGACTTGGGCCACAAAACTTCCTAAGGTAATGTACTCAGCTTCAGCAGTTGAAAGTGTAACAGAGTTTTATTTTCTACTAGACCAGGAGACTAAAGACTATCCTATGAATTGATAAGTTCTAGAAGTGCTCTTTCTTTTCACCCTACACTCTGCAAATCAGAATCAGAATATCCAATAATTTTAAAAGAAGTACTGTGCCTAGGATACCAGATTCCTAAGTTATGGGTCCTTAAGAGATATCTAAGGATTCTCTTAACTACAGTCAGGTGGGATTCTTTAGGATCAGCTTGAAATATAGCACAAAGATAAACACGAAATATGATTTCAGGTCTACTAGCAGTCAGGTAAAGAAGTGATCCAATTATTCCTCTATATTTCTTCTGATCAATAGATTTTCCATTTGAATCCTTATCTAATTGAACACTGGAACTCATGGGAGTGTTGATTGGCTTGGCTTTATTCATTTCATATTTCTTCAAGATGTTCTTAGTGTATTTTGATTGATTAAGAAAAGTTCCATCATCCATTTGCCCTATGCTACACACTAAAAAGTAGGACAATTCTCCCATCATACTCATCTCAAACTCTTTAATCATTATCTTAGAAAATTTATCACATAAATTTTTATCAGAAGATCCAAAAAGTATATCATCAATATAGATCTGGATAATGAGTAAATCATCTTCTACTTTTCTCAGAAAAAGGGTGGTGTCTATGCTCACTTTAACAAACTATCTTTTCAGTAGAAATATGCTAAGCCTCTCATACCATGCCCTGGGTGCCAGTTTTAATCCATACAAAGCCTTTTTTTAATTTGAAAACATGATTTAAAAATTGAGAACTCTTAAATCCCTGGGGGTTATTCTACAAGCACATCTTCTTTTAGTACCCCATTCAAAAAGGCACTCTTGACATCCATTTGAAAAAATTTAAATCCCTTATAACAGGCAAAGGCTAGTAGCACTTTAATGACTTCCAAACAGGCTACATAGGCAAAGGTCTCCTCAAAATCAATCCCTTCTATTTGGTTGTACCCCTTAGCCACCAATCTTGACTTATTCCTAACCACCACACCAGAATCATTCATTTTATTCTTAAAGACCCTTTTTTTTAAGAGTGCATAAAGTAGATGCATTAAACCAAAATAAAGTAATTACATACTAATAGCATCACACTCCTCCTTTAACAATTGATAAAAGGAAGGAGGAATGTGGTTCAAACTAAAGTCATCCCACATAAAACTTTCACTAAGAGCATAGTTAGCACAAAAATCTGCTAACTTATTGCAATCCCTATTTACCCAATTAAAAATAACAAGATCAAATTCTTTAATGAAAGAGAGAAAGTCAAGTTCAATTCCCGAAATTCACCTATCCATACTATTGAAATTATGTTGTAAGCTCTTAATCACATTTGCATTATCTCCTTCAATTATGATACCTTTGAATTGTAACCTCCACTCTTGAAGAATAATTTTTAAAGATAAGATAGCCTCCATCTCCAAACAAGATATATCCCAGTGGATGTCATTTACTCCAAAGGCTAACAGAAATCTTCCTTTGTGATCCCGGACCACAACTCTAATTCCAGCATTGTAAGAATTCAACAAGGCAACATCAACATTTATTTTTATCCAATCGGGTGGAGGAGGATGCCAAAATTTTTTTGACAACCGAAGAGGTTGATTAGCATCCCACAGGCCCGAATTAGTTCTATTAACCATAGAACTGGAAGCCACTCTAAGCGCCTCAGCCGCAATCCATATGTTGCTATCTTTCTTGCCTTGATGAATAAGTTTGTTTCTGGAATTCCAACACAGGAAAACCAGAGAACAATATAAAATAACAATGAACTTCTTTGAATATGCATTACGATTCAACCAGCTACAACAGTCCTCAAAGTTCCCAAAAACTAGAATTGGAAATCCCCATCGATTTAAGATACCAACAATTTGAATTAGCTTAGAGCAAGACACCGCCACATGTTCAATGTCTTCAGTACTCCTGCAGCCCGTAGGACATAAATTTCTCACTTTTAATCTCCTATCCTCCAGGAATTTAAAAGTGGGAATAGCCTTGTGAAATAGGAGCCACCAGAATACTTCAGCTCTGGAATTTAGTTTTATTTTCCTGATCCAAGGCTAATATAAAGTTCTATCCGAATTGCTCTCCAACTGATCAAAAGCAATAGCAGAAATAGATCTCCCGGTATTCTGATACATAAGTTCTGCTTAATCCTTTTAGCCATCAAGATCAATTTGAATATTATATATCAATCTAACTAAATCCTCCCCAACCATCTAGATTAATTTCTCGACGTCCCACTTTCCATTATTAATAAATTGATCCACAGTAATGCCTTTTATAATCAAATTTGAGATAAAAGTAGGCCATTTTTTTAATGGTTTATCCAAAATCCAAACATCCTCTAGCACACTGACATTTCTGCCATTGGAGATCTTCCATCTTACAATTGATTTGAGAGCTTTGGCACCACTCAAGATGATCCTCCAAGCACTAGACATGTTCTACCTTAATTCAGAATTCCAGCAAGACATCCCATACGTTGGTTCCAAGACTTTATGTAGGAAAGAGTCATTGTCATTGATATACTTCCAAGCAACCTTTGCTCTTAAAGCATCCACCTTTTTAACAGAAGAATGGAGACCATGACCCCCCAGCTGAACAGACCTGCATAAGGACTCCCAATAGACATAATGCATACCATTCCCACTTCCATTCTTGTGCCAAATAAAATTCCTGCCTGCCTTATCAACTTTTGCCAGGATACTAGTCGGAATCAAAGCATGAGTACAATGAAACACCTGTATAGCAAGAATAACAGATTTAGTAAGAGTAAACCTACCTGGTAAAGAAATAAATTTACTTCCCAAGTGTTTAACTTCCCCATAACAT
This sequence comes from Dendrobium chrysotoxum, assembly GCA_019925795.1. NCBI lineage: Eukaryota > Viridiplantae > Streptophyta > Magnoliopsida > Asparagales > Orchidaceae > Dendrobium > Dendrobium chrysotoxum. The sequence continues at coordinate 3,699,838 of CM034311.1, forward strand.
TCTCCAACATGAAACTAAAATCAGAAGCCACTAATCTTTTCAAGGCAATTTTGACACCCAAATAGATGAATTCTTTTACTATTTTGAAGCCCATAACCCGAGCAATGTTCTTCCTTCTTCTTTTTTTCACCACTTTACCAAATAGCATAGAAGATTTAGAAAAGTTAATCTTCTGTCCCGTCCACAAACAATAATCCCAAAGAATACTCCTAATTCTCTTAACCAATCTTACATTAGCTTCAGAGAAAATTAAAATGTCATCTGCATAAAGCAGATGTGAGATCCTTGGAGCATTAGGATGAATTTTAATCCTATCTCACTCTCTCTTAGGATTAAAGCATTAGATAACAGCTGGGAACAAAGAATAAAGAGGAATGGAGATAGTGGACAACCTTGACGAAATCCACTATGAGCAGAGATCCAATTAGAAGAGTTCCCATTGATAAGAATAGAAAATTTGGTATTTTCCACACACTCCATGATCAGCCTAGAGAAATGTATAGGGAAGCCAAAATACTTCAAGATTTGTTCAAGAGTTCTTCAAGACATACTATCATATGCCTGTTGCATATCTATCTTGAAAGCAACCAGTCCTTTAGAAGCTTTGGAGTATCTAAATTTATGAAAGATCTCTTGAGCAATTAACACCTTATCTGAGAGAGATATGTCCTTTATAAAGGTCGCTTGATTTACTGAAATCAATTTGGGAAGGATTGGAATAAATCTATTGAGAAGAATCTTAGTAGGAAGGTTATAAATGGTTTTGCAAAGACTTATAGGTCTGAAATTTGCAGGAGTAATTGGATTTTTTACATTTGGAATGAGCAGCACCTGAGTATCTTTCCAATTATCCACCTTATTACCCGTGTCAAAGAAGTTCTTTAAAGCATTCCAAATATCAATTCTAATAATGGACCAATAGGTTGTTGTGATTTGGGTGAATCGGTTTGTTCATGTGAATTCTAATCTAAGTTTATGTTTTTGATGATTACAAAAGCTTATTGTTTTCATCTTCTAACATATATTTGAGCTTTTATTGTGTGTACTAAAGTATTTTTCAGAAAATTCACACTCTAGATTATTGAAGACTTCAAGTTCACTTGTTCAATGTAAATGAAGTCTGTAAATTTTCTTTTTCTTGAGTCTGAGAGAGTGTGATTGTAAGTTGGATAACTGTGCACACACACACAATGGGGGAGTCAAAAGTTTAAATTTTCAAACTAATCGTATAGTACAAATTTATATCGTACGGTACGATCTGTAGAATATGTCCTCCAAGAAGAACCCATCAGCCAAGAAAAATTTTCTAAGGCATGTTCGTACAGTATGAATACTATTCATACATGAGCTTTTGCTGTACGAACTGCTCAAAATTGGGTTCATCCAGAGGTTCGTACGGGACGATCAGGTCAGACGAAGCGCTCTATTCGATTCATCTAAGCATTCATACGGGATGAACTGATTGGACGAAGCTCTCTGTTCGATTCGTCTAAGAGTTCGTACGGGACGAACTGATCGGACGAAGCTCTCTGTTCGATTCGTCCAAGCATTCATACGGGATGAACTGTTCGTACGAAGCTCTCTATTCGATTCGTCCAAGCATTCATATGGGACGAACTGTTCGTACAAAGCTCTCTGTTCGAATCGTCTCGTTGTTCGTACGGGATGGATTGTTAATTTTTTAAACTATTTGTACAGTACGATTGTCGATCGTACGGGACGATCGGCACGGACTTAACTTGTAAATTCAGTTTTTGGATAGTTTTTTCTGTCCCAAGTATAAAAATGACACAAAACTAATTGAAGGAGAGATCATTCTACAAAAATTCTTTTGGGAAGTGAAAGGAGAGTGATTGGGAGAGTGTTTGGGAGTGAGTTTTGAGAGATCTTTCAAGAGAGAATTGTGAGGAGATTCACAAGGTTATCCAATTGAGAGAATTTCTTTTACTTGTTCTTCAAGCATCTTCATAGTTCCTTGGAGACTTTTGCAAGAGCATTGTTCGAGAGGATTTCGGTTCTCTGCCGCACTTGGAGAGTGAAAAGGACGACGGTTCTCTGCCGCACTTGGAGGGTGAAATGAACGATGGTTCTCTGCCGCACTTGGAGGGTGAAAAGGATGACAATTCTCTGCCACACTGGGGTTGGTGGAAGAGAGTTTGTAAAGGCTTCTCCGCCTTGCTGTGGGGGCAAAAGGAGAGTCACTTGTGTTTAGTGCAATACCTAGAGAAGGAGTCTCTAGGGAGTGGATGTAGGTCGTGTTTGACCGAATCACTATTAATTTTGGTGTTTTCTGTTCACTATTTATTTTCTGCATTTCTATTTTTCCGTAGTTTATTTCCTTTGTGGTTGAATTTCTGTGTTGAAAGTAAGAGCAAAAATTATCTCTGTTCGTATTGTACGAAGATCTATCGTACTGTACGATTCACTTTTAAATTTTCCAAAATATCAAGAGTAATTTTTAAAAGGACCAATTCACCCCCCTCTTGGTTAGCCTAGGGATGTTGAGCAATAGGTCTAACAACCTATTCACACTTTCAAGTGGTATCAGAGCAAATTTTAAAAATAACTGTTTTAAATACTTTTTGAAATTTCGATCATGGCTAATTTTGGAAATAAAAATACTATGGAAGGGTACTCGATCACTAGACCATCGTTGTTTGATAATATCCCTTTTGATTTTTGGAAAACTCGCATGTCTACTTTTCTGCAATCACTTGACTATCGAAAGTGGATGTTAGTTCATGATGGTTATACTGAACCTACTAGGATTGTAGAAGGAATAAGAGTTCAAACACCTTTTGCAAACTGGACTGTAGAAGAACGTGAATTAGCTCAACTGAATGCTAAGTGTTTGAATAGTTTCTTTTATGCTTTAAAGTCAGAAGATTACATGCGTGTGTCTACCTGTAAATCAGGAAAGGAAATTTGGGATAGACTTTGTATCACATATGAAGGTACGAATGAAGTGAAATAAACTAGATTGAACATTCTCTTTCACGACTATGAACTTTTTCGCATGAAACAGAATGAATCAATCTCTGACATGTACACTCATTTTACACACATAGCCACTTCATTGCATGCTTTAGGTAGAGAGTTAATGAATGCTGAGAAAGTTAATAAGATGTTATATTGTTTACCTCCTGCATATGATGCAAAGATAACTGCAATAACAGAATCTAAAGATTTGAATGTTTATTCTGTTGACAATCTTCTTGAATCACTAATTGCTTACGAGCAATCGGTGACTCAAAGATAGATTGATGCAGGTGAGAAGCGAAAGGAGAAGAATATTGCTTTAAAGGTGGACGACTCCAAAAGTGATCAATCACTACCTGAGGACGAAGAGGATATTGCCCTGATGACGAGGCAATTTAGAAGTTTCCTAAAAAGGAAGCAGAGAAGACACCAGCATTAGAACAAAGGTAAGTTCCAGAAGAATGTTAAGGCTTCAAATAAAGTCATTTGCTATGAGTGCAGGAAGCCAAGACACATCAAGACAGATTGCCCCAATCTCAAAAGAAATCCTAGCAAGGAGAAGACCGAGGAGAAACCAAAGGATAGAAGGGGTAAAAAGAGAGTACAACGAGCTTTCTGGGTAGACTCAGCTTCAGATTCATCAGAAATAGCACCAGAAGTGGAAGTTACCAATTTGTGCTTAATGGCAGATAATCTCGGCCATTCAGAGGAGGATGAGGTATGTGATTTAAGCTATGAAAAATTATTTGAAGTTTCTAAACGCATACACTCTGCATATAGGAAACTTAAGAAATTGCACGCTAAGTTGAATTTGAATTATATAGAGCTGTAGAAAGATTATGAGATCCTTAGAAAAGATCATGCATTAATTGACAGTATCCATATGACTTTGTTGGATGAGTATGATGATTTAAACAAACAGCATAATCTTTTAAAATCATCAAATGCTGAACTTGAAAAAGATTTTATGACCTTTATGGATGAATCAGATTCTAGAGAGCATGAGTTGAAAATTGACAATTTAATTTTAGAAAGTGCTAATGCTTATCTTAAAGTACAGATTAAAGCACTTAAGGAAAATAAAATACCACCTAAACTTGTAGAGTTTCATGAATCTTACCACAAGAACATTGACTCAAGATCTAAAAAGAAATTTTTTATGAAGAATAGATTGGTGAATCCCTTTCCAGGGATAAAGTGTTTTTCTTATGGTAGTTTAGGACACATTTCCCATACCTATACTTTGAAGTATAGAACACATTTAGTATGGAGACCTAAGGTGCATAAATCACACCATATCATACATGCATCTGGTTTAAAATTGTCAAGAGGTGAACCCAAACTTGTTTGGGTTCCCAAGACTAACGTTTGATTATTTTACAGGATCACTCTCACAGAAGACCTCGTGAGAGTATTTGGTACCTGGATAGCGGATGCTCAAAGCATATGATCGGAGATACGAATCAATTTATATCGCTGGAAGCCAGGAATGGAGGTAAGGTGATGCTTGGAGATAATACCACCAAGAGAGTGGTAGGTACTGGTATAATTAGAAATTCAGAAAATTTTGTTATTGAGAATGTACTGTTGGTTGAAGGTTTGAAACACAATCTATTGAGTATTAGTCAATTATGTGATAAGGGCTATCATATAAAATTTTTACCTACAAGTTGTGTTATTAGTCTAAATAGAACTGTTGTTTCGAATGGTGATAGAGTGAATAATGTTTACATGCTAGATTTTAATTCTTTTAAACCATCTACTGCCTTGTGTTTGAAAACTGTATCTGATGAATCATGGTTGTGGCATAGAAGGCTTTGTCATGCTAGCATGAAAAATCTTAAGAAAATCACTCAAAAGCAACTAGTTAGAGGGGTACCCAAATCAGATTTTACTAAAGATCACTTGTGTGATGCATATCAGCTAGGAAAACAAGTAAGATCCTCTTTCAATTCGATCAAGAAAATTATGTCTAGCAAGCCCTTAGAAATTCTTCACATGGATTTAATTGGACTTGTTAGTACCTTAAGTTTAGAAGGAAAAAGATTTGGGTATGTTATTGTGGATGACTATACGAGATTCACTTGGATTAGATTTTTGAATCATAAGAGTGAATCATTTGAAGAGTTCAGAGATTTTGCCACTTGGATTCAGAGGAAACTTGGTTTTGAAATAGTTAGTATCCAAAGTGATCATGGGGGAGAATTTGAAAATGAAATATTTAATGATTTTTGTAAATCTCTTGGAATTGAACACAACTTCTCAGCTCCTAGGACACCTCAACAGAATGGAGTTTTAGAAAGAAAGAACAGGACATTAGTTGAAACTGCTAGGGCCATATTGGTAGAATATTCACTTCCTAAATATTTTTGGGCTGAAGTAGTTAGTAAAGTATGTTATGTGTTGAATAGGGTGTACATAAGGTCTATATTGAATAAGACACCCTATGAACTTCTTAAAGGTAGAAGTCCCAACCTCTTGCATCTACATGTTTTTGGATGTAAAGTGTTCTTACATAATAATGATAAAACTCTTCTAGGAAAATTTGATCCGAAATCAGATGAAGGAATCTTTCTAGGATATTCAAGTGTTGGAAAATCCTATAGAGTTTTTAATAAGAGAACATTGGTAGTTGAAGAGACCACACATATTATTTTTGATGAATCCTATGATATTAAAGGGTCTAAGTTGGATGAAGATGACGTTCAGGTAATAACCCAAAAACTTGAAGATCAAAAAGTTGAAGAAAGGGTTGAAAAAGAAGAGGAAAACCAATTGCCTAGAGAATGGAAATTTGTAAGGAGTCATCCTAAAGAGTTGATTTTAGGTGAACCAAGTGAAGGAGTTAGGACTAGGCATGGTTTGAGGAAAGAAGTGAATCATTCAGCATTTATTTCAATGATAGAACCCACGAACATAGAACAAGCACTTTTGGATGAATTTTGGATTTTGGCCATGCAAGAGGAGTTGAATCAATTCAAGAGAAATGATGTTTGGGAGTTAATTGAAAGGCCAAAAGATTAAAGTGTAGTTGGGACTAAGTGGGTGTTCAAAAATAAGATGAATGATTCAGGAGTAGTTGTGAGAAATAAGGCTAAATTAGTAGCTAAGGGGTATAATCAAATTAAAGGAATTGATTTTGAGGAGACATTTACCCCTGTAGCAAGACTTGAAGCAATAAGAGTTTTATTAGCCTTTGTATGTTTTAAAGATTTTAAATTGTATCAGAGGGATGTCAAGAGTGCTTTTCTAAATGGGGTGATAGATGAGGATGTTTATGTTGAGCAACCTCCTGGCTTTGAAAATCCTAAATACCTTAATTATGTTTTCAAATTAAAAAAGGCATTATATGGATTAAAATAGGCACCTAGAGCATGGTATGAGAGGTTAAGCACTTTCTTATTAAACGGATTATTTGTTAAAGGAAGTGTGGATACCACTCTATTTTTGAAAACTTGGAAATGAAATACTTATTATACAAATATATATGGATGATATCATTTTTGGATCAACTGATAAAGCACTATGTGATAAATTTTCAAAAATAATGAGTAGTGAATTTGAGATGAGTTTAATGGGTAATTTGAGTTATTTTCTTGGCTTTAGCATTAAGCATAATGAGGAAGGAACCTTTCTTTGTCAATCTAAATATGTGAAGAAAATCCTCAAAAAATATTAAATGGATAATGCTAAACCAGTCACTACACCCATGAGTTTCTCAGTCCTATTAGATAAGGATACTAAGGGAAAATCCGTTGATCAAAAGAAGTTTAGAGGAATAATTGGATCTTTGCTTTATTTGACTGCTAGCAGACCTGACATTATGTTTAGTGTTTGCTTATGTACTAGATTTCAAGCTGATCCAATAGAATTACATTTGATAGTAGTAAAAAGGATCTTAAGATATCTTTTGGGAACTCAAAATTTAGGAATTTGGTATCCTAAGAACAGTTCTTCTTTTGAAATTATTGGATACACAGATTCAAATTTTGCAGGCTGTAGGGTGGATAGGAAAAGCACTTCTGGAACATGTCAATTCATTGGAAATTCATTAGTATCTTGGTCCAGTAGAAAACAAAATTCAGTAGCACTTTTTACAGCTGAAGCAGAATACATTGCCTTAGGGAGTTATGTAGCACAGGTGCTTTGGTTAAAACAACAATTGAGTGACTTAGGTTTTGATGTTGGCACCATTCTAATATTTTGTGACAACACTAGTGCCATTTATATTTCAAAGAATCCTATTCAACATTCTAGAACCAAGCATATTGACATAAGGCATCATTTTATAAGAGATCATATAGCGAAAAGAGAAATTGAACTACATCATGTCGCTACTAAAGATCAACTTGCAGATATTTTCACTAAACCCTTAGCCTTTGACACATTTAGCATGTTGAGCATAAGGCTAGGTGTGATAGATCTAAATGCTTGATTGAAAATTCTGCAAATGTATTTTTATTTGTGTTTGTTAGTTTGTTCGTTGGATGTTTTTTTTTGTTAAAAAAAAAAAAAGATAAAAATGAGAGAAAAATCAAAAATTTTTGTTGTGTTTTTGTTCCTTGATTGAATGTTGAAAAGCATGCATGTTTTCAAGTGATGGGAGTTTATAGTGTCTATTCGTACTGTATGATATATTATCATACTGTATTATTACATCATCGTACCTATACTTTGTCTGTACGAATTGGGAGGAAACACGGTTAGCATCAGTTATTATTGGTGATCGTATGTACGAATACGTCATTCATCTATACGATCCACATGTTGTTTCGCGTGAGGGACGAACCTAACCGTCACATGAACGATCTTAAATTTTTTGATCATCCCGGACAAACATGTCATCGTCTGTACGATCAGGAAGTCAAAAAGCTTGTACGAAAGGACGCCTCGGGACTAGCAGTTTATGAAAAATCATTTTATTTTGATTGCTTTCGGTCATCCCGGACGAACTTTTTATTCGTCCTGGATGAATTCAAGTTTGTCTTGTACGAACTTGATTCAAACAGTATGATCACAGTTTTTTTTCTATATAAAGGCGGGTCATTTTCTTTCATTTCACTTTCTATCTAGAACCTTTTAGAGCCTTGAGAGAAGATGTCTGGCAGTGGAAAAAGAGCACGGGTGGCTAGGGGTCCTGCGTCTAAAAGGAACTAGGATGAAAACTTTCTTAGTGAGGAGAATGAGGAAGCATACCTTAGGTATGTTGCATCTAAGGTTACTCCTTCCCGTATACTACTGCAGGAAAATATTCATTTTGCAGTTATGCCCCTCTTTGACTCGACCCACTTTTCTTTTCTCTTGACCTTGATCTATGCTTTCAATAAGGATTTATTTCATGTGTTCCTGGCCAACATGACCTTTAACCAGGATCACACAGTCATTTGTTCTTTTGTCCTTAAACAAAAAGTTATGATAACTAAGGAGGATTTAGGAGAATATGTTCATTTTAGAACTCAAGGGACTAGAGCTCATACCTTCTCCACTAGACCTGAAAATGGTTGGTCGGAAATTAACCGAGTTCTTAGAGGTGTAAGCATACCCACACATGTCTCCCAGGTAGATACATTGAATCAAAATGCTAGGATAATCCAACATGTGCTTAGGACATCAATCATACCTAAAGCAGGAGATCGAGTTAATATGACTCCACTTCTTTCTTCAACCACATTTCTTATTATGACTGGTCAACCTATAGATGAAGCCCAATTGATCTTAGACTACATCTACTATCTGTCTGATATTGGTTTGGCTAGTGTGAAGAGGAAGAAAAATATTGCTTTAGGACATGTTTTGTGTTACATCCTAGAGAAGAAATACCACCTAGTTTATCCTTCTGGTCCTTCTGAACTCCCACTGTACTTCACTGACACTTCCTTTAGAGCATTATTTAGGAAAGAGGGTACAGCTGACAGCTCAGATGATGAGCCTCCTTCTGCTTCTGCTCCTTCAGGTGCACCCTCAACTGTATCTGGACCATCACATGATTTCTATCAAAACATGGTCCAACGTTTTGATAGAATGGACGAATGGTTTGATGAAATGGAGGCTCATTTGAAGAGACAGGATGACCAATTTGATGTTGTAAATACTAATATTGTTACTCTTAACAGCTATTTTATGTTGTTCGGTAATACACCACCTCCTCCTCCGGATCAGGGTCCTTCTCAGTTCTAACTCGCTTTGTTATGGTTTGGCTTGAATGTGATTGTGTTTCTCTTTATCAGTCTTAAGCTGTTGTTATGTTTTTGTCAAGTTTATGTCTGGAAATGTAAGCAAGTTTTTTTTATGAGATTGTGCCTCAATGTAAAACTTGCTATATTGTATATTTTTCAAATGATTAGTAATGAAATGTTCTAGTGTTTCTGTGCTTATCTTTTTTATGTTTTTATTTCACTTGACTATAGTTGATTAATGATCTAGAATGTTAATTAAGTTGATATTACAATAAAAAATACTGTGCATATCATTAAATTTTCAAATTTTTTAGATTTCGTTATGATTTGGTGCGGAATAGAAGATCTTACTTAATTATATTTAGACATGTATTATTTAGTCTAAATTAGTGTATTTGTGATGCTTTAACATTTTACTCACATTATATATCTTTGTGTTTATTATTGTATTTGTGACTCAGAGATAGTGTTCTTGGAAAGAATCTTACATTCAAAGCAAAGCTTGAAAAGATGCACAAAATGTGCCATACAAGAAAAGATGCACAATATCACCAAATGTGAAAAGACACACAAAGTGTGAAAAGATGCGCAATGTCGCCAAATTTTAATAAGGCACAAAATTAGCCTACATTTTGAAAAGATGCGCAAAGTCGCTAAATATTCTTTCATTTAGCATTTTTTCTCTATTTTCACTAATCAATAATTGTCACTTTAGACTTAGAATCTTGGTAATGTTATCTCATTTTCTGTACAAAAATTAAGACTACTAATATGTCTAATACATTACTACTTTAGATCAACTTTTTTTCTCCTTAACATACTTTGAAATCTAACACTTTTGAGTCTTTAATTTTTGCATCTCAATTGAATATTGTAGTTAAACTTCATTTAACATGATTCCACTTCTCAACTATTTTTAAGTGCCTTTTTGCTGTTGGCAAAAGGGGGAGAGTTTTATTGTTTGACTTATGTTATGTGTTTGACTTATGACTTATGTTATGTGTTGTATGTGCTTATTTTATGTGCTTGTGTTGTATATGTTGTATGTGCTTGTATGTTTGTATGTGCTTGTGTTCATTCATACACTCTTTCCTTCCCTTCTCTTGTGCATTCCATTCTATATCCTCATATATCTTGATTAGTCTTTAGGGGGAGCTTAGGGATAGGATAAGTCAATCTTTTAGGGGAACTTTAGGGATCTTTTATTTAGGGGGAGTGTAGATCTTTTATTTAAGGAAGTACATTTAGTGGATGTTAGAAGATCTATTTTTATGTATTTCATTTCAAATAATAGTTATTTTGCCATCATCAAAAAGGGGAGATTGTTGTGATTTGGGTGAATCGGTTTGTTCATGTGAATTCTAATCCAAGTTTATATTTTTGATGATTACAAAAGCTTATTGTTTGTCTAATTCATCTTCAAACATATATTTGAGCTTTTATTGTGTGTACTAAAGTATTTTTCAAGAAATTCACACTCTAAATTGTTGAAGACTTCAAGTTCACTTGTTCACTGTAAATGAAGTCTGTAAATTTTCTTTTTCTTGAGTCTGAGAGAGTGTGATTGTAAGTTGAATAACTGTGCACACACATATAATGGGGGAGTAAAAAGTTTAAATTTTCAAACTAATCGTACAGTACGAATTTATATCGTACGGTACGATCTGTAGAATATGTCCTCCAGGAAGAACCCATCAGCCAAGAAAATTTTTTTAAGGCATGTTCGTACAGTATGAATACTATTCATACATGAGCTTTTGCTGTACAAACTGCTCAAAATTGGGTTCGTACGGGACGATCGGGTCGGACAAAGCGCTCTGTTAGATTCGTCCAAGCATTCGTACGGGACAAACTGATCGGACGAAGCTCTCTGTTTGATTTGTCCAAGAGTTCGTATGGGATGAACTGATCGGACGAAGCTCTCTGTTCGATTCATCCAAGCATTCGTACAGGATGAACTGTTCGTACGAAGCTCTCTATTTGATTCGTCCAAGCATTCGTACGGGATGAATTATTCATACGAAGCTCTCTGTTCGAATCGTCTCGTTGTTCGTATGGGATGGATTATTTAATTTTTTGAACTATTCGTACGGTACGATTGTCGATCGTACGGGACGATCGGCACGGACTTAACTTATAAATTTAGTTTTTGGACAGTTTTTTCTATCCCAAGTATAAAAATGACACAAAACTAATTGAAGGAGAGATCCTTCTGCGAAAATTCTTTTGGGAAGTGAAAGGAGAGTGATTGGGAGAGTGTTTGGGAGTGAGTTTTGAGAGATCTTTCAAGAGAGAATTGTGAGGAGATTCACAAGGTTATCCAATTGAGAGGATTTCTTTTACTTGTTCTTCAAGCATCTTCCTAGTGATCCCATTTCCAACATGTCAACTTTTATATTGCTCTTTCTATTCCAGGCATTTGGTAGAGAATTACCCATCTTATTAATAGATTCAAGCGGGACAACCTGGTTACAATCCTGCTTTAGATAATTCAATTCTCATGATTCATAATTTCGAACCTCCTTCAGATCATTGACTGTACCATTATCCTTGCCAACATTAGCTCTAGCACTGCCAATTTGCTGAGCTTCACAAAGTAATTTGGAATGTAACATAGCAAACCCAGCAGCAAGACCTCCTAGTTTTCCTTCCTTACAGATATGAAACTTACTCCGATCAGAGAATGATTCATCAATAGCCAAGGGAACTATTGCTTCATTACCAATAGAGATCTGTTCTATCATAGGCGTAGAAGAATCTCCATTCGATAGTTTCTTATCATTGACACAATCCTCCATGTTAATCAAATTCATGGCATTCACATTTATCACGTGTCGCTATTGATAGGGAATGCATTTGAAATACCAAATCTATTAACAAAGATTTTCATGCCTGATGAAGAAGCTTCAAGGTCATTTAATGGAGAAAAATCTGGAGAGACAAGATCTTTTGGATTTTTAAAATCAGAAACAATAGCAATGGATTTTCCCTTACCATCAATGAAATTAACCTTATTTTATTGAACAAAAGCACCTTCCCTTATAACTAAGGCTCCCTTAGACATCTTTCTCCGTGAATCAAAAATTTTACGAATTGAACCTGAATAACTTCTGTCAAAGCTTCCTTTCTCTGATGTCCCACCAGTGGATGGCCGGCGAGCATCCATCCGGCTTCGCGATGGGGTGTGCCGGTGAAGACCATCAACCTCCTAGTTTCCCACCGTGAAAACACAAATAAAAATTTGAAAAAAAGTTTTAATTTCTCTCTCTAGAAAACTAGAGCTTCTCTCTCTGACCCATTTGGTTCCCACTACACTTTGATTCTTAGGTCTTTCTACTAACTCCCAGACATCATTCCTCAAAAATTGGTTAAGTTATTCTTGCATAACTAAGATCCAAAATTTATCAGAAAGGGCTTGATTGATGTTGGTGGGTTCAGTCATTGAGATAAAGCTATAATGGTTTATTTCCTTCCTAAGTCCATGCCTAATTCTAACACCTTCTGAATGGTCTCCTATGATCTATTCTTTAGGATGACTCAAAGAATATCTCTAATCTCTAGGCAAAGTATTTTGAGGTTCTACCCTTTCGTCCAGATTTGCAATTTTTACTCCTTGGGTAATCTCTCATATTTCTTCTTCTTCCTTAACTCTAAACTCTTTAGAAACACTATATGAGTAGTCTCCTCCACCACCAATGTCCTCTTGTTGAACACTCTAAAAGATTTTCCCACACTTGAATATCCTAAGAATAATCCTTCGTCAGATTTTGGGTCAAATTTTCCTAAGGATAATTTTCCATTGTTAAGAATGAAAACCTTACAGCCAAGAACATGAAGGTGGGATAGGTTTGGAGTTCTACCCTTAATAATTTCATAGGGTATCTTATTTAGTTTAGATCTAATATTCACCTTATTTAACACATAATAGGCTATGTTCACCACTTCTACCCAAAAATATTTTGGAAGTGAATACTCAGCAAGCATGGCTCTAGCAGCTTCCACTTAGGTCTTGTTCTTTCTTTCAGCTAACCCGTTCTGCTGAGGGGTCCTAGGAGCTAAAAAGTTGTGACTAATCCCTTGCTCCTCACATAAAGTTCCAAATCTCACATTTTCAAACTCTCCACCATGATCACTATGGATGGTCGAGATCTCACAATATAACTTCTTCTGAATCCAAGTGGAAAAGGATTTAAATTCATCAAACAACTCAATTTTATGTGATAGAAACCTAATTCAAGTGAATCTCGAGTAGTCATCAATAATCACAAATCCATAGACTTTTCCCTCTAAGCTGGCAGTGCTAACAGGTCCAAATAGATCCATGTGAAGGACTTTTAAAGGTCTAGAGGTGCTAATATCCTTAATGGAGTGGAAAGAGGATTGGACTTGCTTTCCTAGTTGACAGGAATCACACAGGTGGTCCTTAGTGAACTTAAGCTTAGGGAGACCTCTAACTAATTCCTTCTGAATTACTCTTCTAAGGGTTTTCATGCTGGCATGACATAACCTCCTATGCCACAGCCAAGACTCATCAGTAGCAGTTTTAAGTAGAATGATGCAACACACTCAATGTTATTTAAATCAAGCATATAGATATTGTTGATCCTCTTGCCCTGCAAAATAGTGTTATTATTTAAGCTGATAATGCTAGTGTTTACCAGAAACTTTAAGCTGAACCCTTTATCATAAAGTTGATTGATGCTGAGCAAGTTATATTTCAGTCCATCTATAAGAAAAACATTTTCAATTAAAAGGTTCTTAGAGTTTTTAATTATACCTACACCCACCACTTTCTTGATGGTGTTGTCTCTAAGAGTAACCTTGCATCCAGCCCTGGCCTCGAGTGAAATGAATTTATTTGCATCTCCAATCATATTCCTTAAGCATCCACTGTCCAGATACCACATGCTTTCACAAGATCTTATGTGAGAGTACCCCTACAAAATCATCAAACGTTAGATTTTGGAACCTAAACAAGTTTGGGTTCCTTCTTATGGAAATAAGAATGCAATGCATGTATATTATTCTGTGAATCATGCAATTTGGGCCTCCACACCCAATATGTACTACGGTGAACAGTGCAAGTGTGGGAGATATATACTAACATGCCACAAGAGAAACATCTAACACTAAAAAAAGGTTAACTAATCTATATTGGTGATAGTGCCTTTTCCTAGGTTTGGATGATGCATGCTTTGATGATTTTGAATAAAATTCTTCAAGTGATGGAGGTTGCCAATTTTTCATAAGAGCAGTTAATTCAACATCAATGAATTTATTTGAACTATCAAGAATTAAATTTTCCACTCTTAATACATACTTCCTACTCTCAATATCAAATACATGAGCTTCTAATTCCTTGAATGCAACTTGTAATTCAACATGCGATGCTTTCAATGAATCATGCTCAACAATCAATTCAGAATGCTTTTTATTTAACTCATCAAATTCATCAAGTAATGACATGTGATTGCTATCAAGTGTAGAATGATCCTTAAGCAAAACTTCATGCTCTTTTTACAGGTTCAATAATTCCAATTTCAGGCTAGCATGCATTTTCTTAAGTTTCCTATATGATGAATGGATTTTCTCAGAAAAATCAAGTAATTAATCATAGGTTAGTTCACATACCTCTTCTTGGTTAGACTGGCCAAGATGTTCATCTGCCATCAAACATAAGTTTGTAGTCTCCTCCTCAGCTTTAGTCTCAGAGGAGTTAGATGTAGAATCTACCCAGAAATCCTTTTGAATCAGTTTCTTGTCCTTCCTGAACTTGGGTTTCTCCTCACCCTTCTCCTTGCTTGGGTGAACCTTAAGTGTAGGACAATAAGCCTTTATATGTCCCAGCTTTCTGCATTTAAAGCAAATTATACAGAAGAACCTTTAGAATTTTTGCTAGTCTTACCTTTATTACATCTTTTATAGTTCTTATGTTTCTTCTTAGAAAGCTTTTGAATTACCTAGTAATTAAGGCAACATCATTGCTTTCAAACCATAAAGAATTAGCATCCGTATCATTAGCCTTCAGCGCCATAATTTTCTCCTTCTTTTTCTCACCTGCATCAAGTTATCTTTGGTTCACTCCTTGCTCATAAGCAATGAGTGATCCAAGTAAGTTATAAATGGAATAAGTGTTCAAATCCTTGGATTCAGTGATGGCAGTTATCTTAGCATCATAGGAAGAAAGGAAACATCTTAAAATTTTGTTGACTTTCTCATAGTTAGTGAGCTCTCTTCCTTTGGCATACAGGGAGGTGACAATTTATGTGAACCTAGTATACATTTTAGATATTAACTCACTAGGTTTCATGTGAAAGAGTTCATAGTCGTGAAGTAAGATATTGAACCTAGATTGTTTAACTTCAATTATGCCATCATAAGTGATACACGATTTATCCCAGATTTTTTTACCAGTTGTATAAGTTGACACACGCATGTAATCTTTAGATTTTAGTGTACAGAAAAAATAGTTTAAATATTTTGCATTAAGTTGTGCTAAGTCCCTATCATCATGAGTCCATTTAGTAAAAAGAAGTTCGGTTTTAACACCATTAACAAGTCTAAAAGGTGCATCATAACCGTCTTTAACAAGCATCCACATGTAATAATCGATGGATTGTAAAAAGGCAGATATGCTAGTTTTCCATAAATCTAAAGGTATGCTATCAAATAAGGGTGGACGAGTAATGGAATACCCTTCTGTAGTATTCTAGTTACTAAAGTTAGCCATGGATAAAAGTTTAAAAGTTTTCTAAAACCTAATTTTTGAACCTCGCACTGATACCACTTGACCATTTGTTAGGGATGTTAAGCCCTTATGAACTAGCCCGAGGCTAACCAAGAAGGGGGATGAATTGGTAGTTTTAAAAATTCTTAAGCAAAAATAATTTTGAAAACCTTTTTTAATGTTTTAAAATAATTCTAAAAGCACATTAATATGGAGATGATTAATCAACCAAAATAATAACTTTAATTGCACGATCATCCACAGAAAAGTAAAGTGCATAAATTAAATATAGAACAGTGAAAGAACGAACACACCAGATTTTATAGTGGTTCGGTCAACTTGACCTACATCCACTCCCTGGAGCCTCCCCTCCAGGTATTGCACTAAAACTCAGTGACTCTCCTTCTGCTCCCACAGCAAGGTGGAGAAGCCTTTACAAAACTCCTTTTCACTAATTCGATGAGGCAGAGAACCCAGACTCCTTTTACTTCCTCCTGAAACAGGTAGAGAACCTTACCTTCTTTTGCTTCCTCCTAAAGCAGGCAAGGAACCTTACCTCTTTTTTCTTCCTCCTAAAATAGGCAGAGAACCTTAATCTTGTTATTGACGATCCTTCCCATAGAGACACCAAGGGATAAGGGATGGTGATTGGAGACGACGACTCAAATTCTTGCTTGGATTAACCTTTGTGAACACCTTACAAACTCTCGCTCACAAGATTCTCTCTCTCTGTCTTTCCCAAGCTCTCCCTCTCCCTCTCAAGACTCTCTCAGGTGAGGATAGTGATAAAAGATCTCAACAGTAGCAAGAAAGAGATCTTAAATAGAAGGGCTCAAAAATTGCCCTAAATTTCAACTTGCCATCAAAGATCATCCTGTACGATCAGTGTAAATCAACCCCTTTTGGTTTGGACGATCCGGTTCCTCTGGATGATTAGAAGTCATGATTTATTCTGATCGTTTGGGATGATTCTGCGATCATACTGGATGGTTAGTTTTAAATCAGGAATATCATCCCGCATATAGTTCGAGAAGTCCAGGAGAAAAGTCTGGATGATCTAAAAAAATGACTTGATCATCTAGGATGATATCTCTATCATCATGTATGATTAGTTCAAAAATGCCCAATATCGTTCAGCACATAGTTCGGGTCATCCGGGATAATTATGCTGGACTATTTCAAAATAACTGATCATCCAGGATGATAAAGCTATCGTCCTGTATGATTAGTTCAAAATGCAATATCATCCGGCACACAGTTTGGGTCATCCAGGTGAGATATATTAGACGATGAGGATTTATAATTGGCAAGATCATCCTGGATGATGTGATTGATCAATCAATCATTAATTACTTTCCTTATGATATGGCTAATTTAGGTATGATTGTAATGAATCGTCTAGGACGATACACGTATCTTCTGGGATGATTATACCAAAATACAAAAAATAAAAACATGCTTAAATTAGTCTAGCGGTTGAGATTTTTTGATTTGAGCATATCATCCTGTACGATGGGATGATCGTCTAGGACGATATGCTTAATCAAACCAACTTAACATGGCTGCCCTAATTAGGGTTTTTATTTTTAATGGATTGTCCAGGATGATATTACTATCATCTAGGATGATATGACCAAAAATAGAATAGAAACTCTAACTCACTAAAAATCTCCCCCTGAGTGTGTGTGAGTATGGTTACTTAGCTTGGGGATCCATTACATTACATTTGACTCAAGAAAGGTGAAAAATTACATTGAAATTGAAAAAACAGACTAACTCAATTTTGAGCTGGCTTGAATTGTAATTGATCTTGTGAACCTGAAAGGTTAGGCAATCAAATAAAAATAAAAATATTTGTTATCATCAAAATTATAATCCTTGAATCCAGATTTGCAACAACTTTTAATCCATCATTATTGATGCCTTGAGTATTATCAAATCCACCATGAATCAAGTCATGGTCAAGTTGACCAAGTCAACATGCCCCCATTTGGTCAAACCACTTTAAAACCCTTTCTAATGTATTTAAACCCTAAACCTTGAACATTCAACCTTCTTCAAATTATCTCCGTTAGTTAAAACACTCTCCCATCTACCACCTTATCAGTCATTGTGGTAATTTGACTGGTCAACAGTCCACATGGGCATTGGAAGGGTCAAAGATGGTCAAACCAGCCTTAATCATTCTCTACTTCATTCTAGACCACTCAAACAGCTTTAAACATTCTCTAAAATGTTCGTAAGCTGAACTTAAGCCTTGGATTAGAGCTTAATCCAATGCACATGGTCCCAAGATGGTTAGGCAAGGACAAACCCTTTAAACCTCATATCCTTGCCTTATCCTCTCCCACCTGCTCCCAACCACTCTATACCATATGGCAGGCATCAAGGGGTGCCCCCAATGCAATCCCAGCCATTCAAGGGGTCTAGGTCATTTGAATAGGGGTAAAAGGGATCAAGGCAAGCTCATTCTAACCTACCTACTATCTCTTTACTTCACTCTCCCAGACCCAGTATCTTGTTGATTCGAACTCTCCTGACCTCTATCTCTATTTCCCAATAAAGTCCCACTATTTAAAGCTCATCGACGGTGAGCTTTCAGGCAAACCGAGTGTAAAGGCCATCCAAGGCTCAAATATCAAGATCCACGGCTTTTCAAGACTCAATTTCTTCTACAAAATGGGGTGTGGACAGTCTACAAATGCAATAAGCCATTAAATGGGTCAAACTATCCATTAACTTGGGTAAAATCTTAAACCCTAGCTTAGGGCACTTGTGGTTAAATTGCGTTTTAAAAATCAAGTTTTAAGTTTCAAAAATTACTCTCTATGATTTTTGTTCAAATATGGATTCTATGTTTGAAATTTTAGTAATTTTGATCGACGAGATGAAGAGAACACGCCAAATATTGAGTCTAGGGCTTACTTTGCCATCTGTTTGGCCTGTACAAAATCCTAGCTGTTAATCTTACGATCAACGGCTTAGATTTTTTCAATTAGCTTGTATATCCAACCGTGTTTAGACTTCTACCAAATTGACTCACCGTCTAGATCGATTTGGACCGTCGATTCAGAAATACGGATGATCCAACAGCAGAGGGGCCGTGCTGACGTGGATTAGTGAGCCGCGTCTCCACGGCTCAATCATCGACTGATGATTTCCTGTAACGCAATCATTACGCTGCCAAGTAATCATTACCCGCGGTATGCTCTGCCAAATAACCAGCTACTGCATGTCCGACCTGCTGCCATCGCGCTACCGGTTTAGGATTAATTTTTTTAATTAATTTTTAATTAGTTTTTAACTTAAATTTCTTAAATATTCATATAAAATTGAATATTAAGCTAAAAAATTATTATAATATATCAAATTAATCATATTTTAATCGTCTTTAATTTGAAATAAAAATCATTTAAGAATATTCAATATATTTTGAATAATTTAAAAAATCAAAATTTTGATATTTTAATTATTAATTGATTATAATAAATTAGATTAATTTTATAATTTTAAAATAAACTTATTTTAAAATTACTTTAAATCAGAGAATGTATATAAAATATTAAATATTTTAAAATTAATTTAAACTTATAATATTTCCCTTTTAAATATTTTATGTACTTTCAACAATTAAACAATTAGTTAATATTTAATTACATATTAAATTAAATATTTTCAGTTTAAAAATTTTAATTTTAAAATGTTTAAATATTTAAGGGATTTATCTTAAAGCACTTTGATTTGAAGTCAAAAATTAATTTAAGATATGTATGTATATATATATAATTATATTTAATTAATTATTTTGTTAAATATTAATTAATATTTAATTGAGATTAAATTCAAATAATTTTAAAAATTAATCAAATAAAATTAGTTTGAATAATTTAAATTTCAGAAATAATTATTATTTAATTGAATTTAATTTAAGAGATATTTTAAATATTAATTAATTTTAAATTAATTTAAATAATTCAATCAATCTTAAATTTTAAAAATTCAAATAAAACTCAATTTAAATGAAAAAAAACACAAATAATTTATCAAAACTTTAAGAATTTTAAATAATTTAATTTAATATTAATGTTAAAATTTTAAAACTTAAATTATTTGAATATTTGAATATTTAATTAATATTTAATCAAATATTGATTAAATATTTTTGAAAATTAATTTTTTTTTAAATTATTTCAAAAATCATAGGATCTCTCATTAATATGTTAAACTTATTTTGATGATACTTTTAATTATTTTAATTTAAAACCTATATTTTATGTATAGGTCTATATATATGTATTTTAAAATCCTATTTTAAAATTATACATGTATATTAAATTTTTGGATAATTGAGAGATCCTATGAAATTTTAAACATAGATTAAGCATGTTTGAATAGTATTCATGGGGATGATTAGTGAACAATCATATTTTGATTGTTCACTAATCTAATTTTTAATCACATATCTTATATTCGATCTTCGTATGTCTAGGGTGCATACACTTGCATATAGCTTAGGCTCTCCTAGACCTAGGAATTGATTGTGATTATGTATGCATATCATGTATGTTTAAGGTTTAGACAAACCTTGTTTCAAACCCATTTAAATTTAGTGATTGTACTAAGGATAATAATTAAGGACATGTCTAGGAAACTTAGATTAATTCCACAAAAAAGGATATGCCTCCTATTGACATGAAATTTGAACCATTTGAACCTAGTGACATATACAACCTTAAGAAAATTTCCTACTAATTTTTAAAGTCATTAAGCCCCTTAATTAATTTAGTTAAGATTAAATCTTAATTAATCCTTAAAACTTTCAAAAAATTTAATAAATCAAATTCAAATCACAAAATTACAAATAATATCTCAAACTAACCATAATTCAAACCTTAATTTAAGAAATATAAAAGAATTTTAACTGGACATCAAAATTTATCTTAATTTAATTTTAGTTGAAATTTAATGTTTAATTAATTAAATTAATTAAAAATAATTAAAAATTCTAGAAAATTCCCGAACACTTGGGAATCTCTTCTTATGTAATTTCTGACCTTTTGAGTTGATTTCAAGGAGTTGGGTGTTCATTTGGAATCAAATCATTAAAACACCCTTAATTAAATAATTTTAAAAATTCAAATAAACATACAAGCTTTGAAAAATCATAACTAATTCAAGAAAATTCCAAATTGAACAAAATCAAAGGCATTCAAATGATATAAGGATCTACTATTTATCAAAAATATTAAAATTCTAGAAATAATTCAAATTCAAAAAGTTAACTTTCTCGTCAAAGTTCAATTCAAAATCAAGTCAAAACTTCAAACCTTTACAATTAAATATAAAGAAATTTAAATCTAGCATACTTACAGTCTAACTGATCGCCTTAAGGTCTAGTATTTTATAAAAATATTAACATTTCAGAAATCAAGCTTAATCAAAAGGTTAATTTTTGACCCCTTAATCAAATGATTAAAATAATTCAAAAAATTTCAAAATTGAATAATTTATTCCAAATTCAAGAAAATATTAATTTAATGTTTCAATCACTCAACCAACCCCTTAATACACAACAACCACTTTGAAGATGAAGTTTTTAGGCTTGACCACTCTGGGCCGCGGGGCTACGTGTCCTAAGGAGACTTTGTTCCTCGAGCTTGGTGGCACAACGCCATGAATAAATTCAATGGAGTGCAAAACTTTAATTCTAATTGATTAATGATTATTTAACTAAATTTAAAATCCTTAATTTAAATATGTTAACCTGGCTTTTAGGCTGGACTACTCTGGGCTGCGGGGCTACGTGTCCTAAGGAGGCTTTGTTCCTTGAGCCTGGTGGCACAACGCCACGAACCGGTTAATGGCAAATTTAAACAAATTAAATATTAAAAATTAGCAACCAATCAACTTTAATTAAAAATTAATTAACTTTCAAACATTAGTTGAATCAATTCACTTAATCGTACCGGGTACCACTAAGTAACCCAGGCCTACGAGGCTATTAAATTAGCCCCAAGTAAGGTGAAATAAACTTCATGGCCTCAGTGAGCAATAAAGGTGATATCCATTTAACACTTTAAAATATATCTTAAAGTTAATTTTAAATTATTAAGATTTAAACTTTAATTAAATATTTCCTTAATCCTTTCAACCAACTAGAACATGAAGCACTTCAATCAAGTACCCTATATAGGACATATCCAACCCACATAGCCTACCTCACACACTTTAGATGGTTTGCTCAAACAACCAACTCTAGTCTTAGGCTAGGCCGGTGTTTACTTTTCTGTAGTTGTGTGCCAGATTTTTCATGATTTTTACTGCATGTTGGTTATTAGAATTAAGTGATTAATTGATTATTTATTTAATTTTTATACTCTGTTATTTAATTGATCATGTATTAGATTTACCCCTAAGTTAAGGATGATTAATATTAATACAATCTTATGTAGGTGGTCATGCTCGCAGAGGATAATTGAAATAAAGGGGGCAAAATAATTAAGCTTTAAATTAATGATGTTGTCTGTAGGTGCTTTAGATACACTTAAGTCCCCCTTTAAATTAAAAGAGCATGGACAAGCATGGCTGTGATTTGAGCATTTTAAATTCAAAATATTAACTGCATGGGATGTTTAATTAATTGCTTACCTATTAGGATAACCCTGCAGGTTGTTGAGTCTAGATTTTAAATTTTCATTCAATATAATTTGATTATAATTGAGTTGTAATGTTTAAAGTACTTTGATAATGGGATTGAGTATCTAATTTGGAATCCAAAGAGGAAGGGACATCCCTTAGGGTAGAGTCCCTCTCCATTTGGAGGTCCAAATTAGGATGATTTTTAACTATTCAAGGAGAAAAGATAACACCCCTTTTGAGGGGGAGTTTCTTCACTTAGATATCTTGACCCGACGATCCCAGGAGCTCATGGAAGAATGAAGAAGTAAAGAGTAAGAAGACCCGTTATCAAAGTCACTTAAGTCTTAGGAGTAGAATCTAGGTTGTAGTCAGTGGTACACGGCCACTTTACTTTTCCTGCAGGCCTTGGGTTGTATAATTGAGTGGCACTTGCCACATGAAATTTCAACTTAAATTTTAATTTAATTGATTTGATTATTTAATTAATTTGATTTATATATTAATTGTAATATTAAATTGTATGCTTTTAATAACTTTTTGGCCCTTATTGCATGTCGTGTTTTGGTTTAGCCTGGAACCTGATCTGAGGCTCGTGAGGGATCGCTAAAATATTTTTTACTTTAATTAAATCTAAAACTTTTAAGCATATATAGAAACTCTAAAGTCTTAAAAAGTAAGCCCGGGACCACCGGTAGTTCTCATTTCATAATTATTGCATTTTCTCTCCACTTGTTAGGCACCTCCCCGCCTGCAGGTTCTGGCAGACCACCTAATTTATGAGGGTGCAGGTCTGTCAAAGAGAATCTGTGCATTCTTCTAAGGAAAAACCTATTTTTAAGCCTAATTTTAAAGCTTCTTCATCCTGATTCAAGCATTTAATCGAGTCAATTAGCATGCATTGTATTATCAACAAATTAAATTGAGTCTAAAACTTAATTCATCTTTTTTATTTAAGTTTCATATTACCCAACATATATTAAGGGGCTAAATTATTGACTGGTCTAGATGTTGGCCCTATTCTCAAAAACTCAATCTTAAATAATGTCCATACCCAGTCTTACATAAAAAATTGAACTCATAGTTTTGAAACATTTAGGTGGTTTAGCTGGCTCCCCAATCCAGGCCGGGGTAAGTCTAGATCCTACATTGCATTAGTTAGGTTCTGGGTTATTGATTTTTGGTACCCAATTTAGACTTAGGTTCTGAGGCAGACATAGGCTATAAGACCTCAAACTATGGGAATTGAATCCCAACTTTCTAATAAAATTGATCATTCAACTAAATATCTCTTTCAATCAAATTCAAGCCCAACACTTAGGATAGGCTGGGGTGTTTCTGAAGTAATTTAGAATCTCAAACACCTCTTACCCTTCCTTCTTTGACTCTAAAAATAAGTGTTCAATTTTGATCCATTCCCTATTGAGAATTCTAAGCCTCACCTTCCTTTGACATCAATCTTTAAAAATCTTAAATAAAATTTATACCGCTATTTTAATTGAGTATTCAAAGGAAATGTCGATTCCCCTACATTGTAATTAACTACGAGGGCTTGTACTCATAGGAAATTTAAAAACCTAGATTGAATTTTCAAAATCAAGCTTTTCAAAACTCTAATTAATTATCTTTGGAAAATCAACTTGGACAATCATTATTGTCATTTTCAAATGATTAATAATAAATGATATCTTCTTCCTCATGGAAGATATATCGTCTTATTATTATGATTTTGATTATAAAATTAATGATCTCTTTCCTAAATTATCACAGTCAAATATTTGATCAAATATTATTTTGATCCTTTGGGATCATATGTTGTTTCCATTTTAGTTTGACTATAATAATGTGGGAAGTCCAAAGTTTTGAAATCTAAACCTATTAGAGAATGATATCTTCAACTTTTGAGGTGATATATCATTTATAATGATGTGTTCGATTCCAAAACTAAAATTCCAGAAATAAAACTTTCCCAAAGAAAATTAACCCTTTTTTAAAACCACACATTTCAATCAAACAATACATTATACACTATGTAATGAAGATTCAATGATCAAGATTGGGTAGAATAGGGTGATGTTTGCAAGAGTCTATAATTTCATTTCTTTATATTTTATATTTCTTAAGTCAAAGTCATGTAGGGTATATGCTAGCTTAGTAATCTACTAATTGTGCACATGCACATAGGGTACTAAAAATATGAATTTTAGATTTTTAAAGTTCATACTATACAATCTAGATTATATTGTATGATTAATTATTCAAAAAAATAATAAAAATAAATAATTGATTAATTAATACTCTTTGCACTAATCATATTGTATAAACCTGATTATATAGGATAATCAATTTAAATTAAAACCCTAACTACCTGCCTCGTTGGCTCTAGAGTGTGGGCCTACTGATGTAGTTGATGGTAATGAAGTTTTGGTTAATGTTGGCTCCTGTGGTTCCAAGGAGTTGGAACGGGTTCTGGGTCCCTCTGTTGTCAGGGATGCTGCTGCTCTATTGGCTTCTATTTTTGATGGGGAGGATGTGGCACCTTTAGCTTTTGAATGCACTAATATTGATAGTGTAGATGGTGTAGATGATTTCATGAATGTTAATAATTATTATATTAACCTTATAGCTAGTCCTATTACTGCTGATGGTGTGGAGATGTCGGATAATAATTAGGTTTCTTTAATTACTGGGGGTGGTGATGCCATAGGTGAGCTGGGTAATGTCTAAGTTGTTGTTCCTTTGGTTGATATGCCTATATCTTCTATCTCGAATGCTGATATGTTAGCTCATCTCGCTAGAGATAATGTTGTAAGGCAATGTGATTGGTTGCATGATGATAATTATTCTTCAGGAGGGGGGGGGGGGGGGGAATTATTGAAAGTGATTTGGATGCTCAGAACAACTTGGATTTAAGTCTTCTTCAAGTTGCGGATGTTTGTTTTCTCAAAAATAGAGATAAGCATAGAAAATGAAAATCCAAAAAGTTATGATTATCTTTTTTGGATGTTTTGTGGTTGTGATGATTTGGTTTCTCTTGCATGTGCTTACTTTTTACTGCAATGGTGTTAGGACAGGACTATGATGTTGCAGGTATCCTGCTCCCTCCTCGAATGGCCAGGGCTTGGTTGGTAACCTTGGTGGTTACTTCTCTTCAATTTTAGTGGTTTGGTTTATTATCATCTTGGATTTTGGCCGATTTCAACTTTACCTCCTTGGATGGCCCTTCCCTGGCAACCAGGTGGCGGTCTGAGTCTTTTTATTTTTGGGATGGGATCTAAATTTTGTTGGTTTGATGGTTTTCATTTCTCTTTGCTTGTAATTTTATCTATGTGGCCATCTTGTGGTCTTGTTGTGTACTACTCTTTCTTTAATAGATTTCTTTTGGTTAAAAAAATAAAACCCTAACCGCCAATCATAATATTTTGAAATTCAAAAGTATAATTAATCGCACTATATGATTATGATATATTGGATGATGTAGTTAAATTTACTAGATTTAATCCAGTAATTCAACAATCAAATCTACATTAATTGAGATTTCATATCATGCTGTACGATGTCCTAATTCATACAGTATAAACCGATTAGCTCCAATGATGATATTTTACCGTCAGCCATTATACGAGATGAAAATCCTATTTAATTGAACTCATCGTACTGTACGACCCTTGATATTATACTAAATGAGCAGTTTAAATATTTAAAATAATCATACAGACCCTTATTCATCGTATAGTACTAACAAGATGCATTGAACTTTATATTATACGATCCATGATTGTATTGTACGAACAGACTCGACTAACTTAAATTTAAGGATTATTTTAGGCCTTTATTTAAATATCATTCCTAATCCATCTTAGGGAGTGTTTTGCCATTTTTTTAGGGAGAGCTTCTGTGAGAAGAGTTTGAAGAGGGAGCATTGCTTTGGGAAAGAGAGATAAGTGAGGTCTTGAGGGAGGAAATTCTTTTAGGAATAAGAGAGTGTGTGAGAGGGGTTTTTACACACAGTTGCTTAGAGATCTTGCACCTTCTTTGTCCAAGGTTAATGTCATCTCTCGAGGGAAACTTCAGAAGAGTCTTCTTATGGGAAGGATCCAATTTCTCCACCACACTGAGGAGATGAAAAGGATTTAGCTACTCTACCACACCAAGAAGGTGAAAGGGATTTGAATTCTCTGCCACATCAAGGAGGTGAAAGGAATTTGGCTACTACGTCATATCGAGAAGGTGAAAGGGATTCAACTACTTTGCCACTTCAATGAGGTAAAAATTCAGCTACTCTACTTATTGAGGAGGTAAAAGTAAATTGACTACTCTGCTACACTAACGAGGTGAAAGAGATTTAGCTTCTCTACCACACTGAGGAGGTGGAAGTATTTGTAAGGGCTTGTCCGCCTTGCTATGAGGAAAAAAGGAGAGTCACTAAGTTTTTAGTGTAATCCTCGGAGTGGAGGACTCCAGGGAATGGACGTTGGTCAAGGTTGATCGAACCACTATGAATCTCTAGTATGTTCATTATTTATTCTTTACTTTTACTTTTTTGCATATTATTTCTTAAATTTTGCTTATTGTTTAATCTATAATTTATAAGCATCGCTTTGCATTAGAAGTATATTTTGATTTTTCTCCAAAGGAAAGTAAAAAAAATAAAAAATAAAAAATGACAAAAATATTTTTCTTTGCAAGTTTCTTTTATAAAAATCAAAACAAAGTTTTTGTGAGATTAGTATTGTCTGAAAGTTTGATAAGGATGCTAAGCCTAAGTGAACTTATCCCTAGGCACACTAAGAGGGGGGGTGAATTGGTGAATTTAAAAACTAATTGCTTAATTTAAAAATAAAGATGATACTTTTAGATTTTTCAATATTTCACAAAACAAGTAGCAATTTCCACTTAGTGCGGAAGCGAACAAATTTACCAAAACATCTAAGCAATGATGATGAAATTCTAATCCATAGAATGAAGCATTGAGTATGATTTTCACCAAGCAGTTATAACATAATTAAAATGTAAAAATGAAAATGCAAAAAATAGAAATCAGAACAAACACACCAGAGATTTATATTGGTTTAGTCAAACAATGTCCTACATCCACTCCCTAGAGTCCTCCTCTCCGAGTATTGCACTATCACTATAGGGTCTCTCATTTTTCCCCCATAGTAAGGTGGAGAAGTCTTTACACAAATCCCTTCCACAAAACTTGGCACGGCGGAGAGCTGGAAACTTTGTCACCTTCCAGGCGTTGGCAGTGAACCTTCAATATTTTTCTCCATCCTGGAGAAGGCAGAATATCTTGAGCTCCTTTCTCATCCTCCTAGTGATGGTAGAGAATCATGTCCTTGAGCTGAAGAATTTCTCCCCGGAGCCATCCAAGAAACCTACACAAACACTTGGAGGAACAAGGTAAGACACTTGCTTGGAGTAACCATGTGAACCCCTCATACTACTTCTCCCTCTCACACAAGCTCTCCCTTTTCTTGCCAAAGCTCTCCCAGATATTCTTTTCAAAGATCCATCTTAAAAACACACATTAGCCAAAGACTTTGAAATAAGTCAATGAGAGATTAAATACAGGGCCTCACAAAAAGCCTTAAATTAATTTCTAGTGATATTAATCGTATAATACAATCATGGATTGTCCAGTATGATTACTTCAAAGTACTCATGTTATTACTATATGAAGAGCTAGATGCTGTATAATTAGTTCAAGGAATTAAGCTGATTATCCAGGATGATTTAGATCATCATCCAGTATGATTAGTACAAATGGCTTAGATTATCATACCATATGAGTGGAAATAATTTAATTATCATCCCATACAGGAATCAAGTCATATAGCATGGTTAATATACATCGTAGGTATAGTATGATTAGTTCATCTTGCATTAATTATCATAATTAGCTATTTTAATTATTTTTTGATAAGTTGATCGTATAGTATGATTAGTTCATAAAATCCATCTTCTGATATTGTCACTAACTCACTTCCTTGAGTGTGTGTGTACATGGTTATCAAGCTTAGTATCTACCAAATACATAATTTGACTCAAGAAAGGTAAAAATACAAAGGAATTAAAATTATAAACATTTCATGACATACTTAACCCTAGTCTACCCAATCTTGAGCTGATCAAACTTGCAAGTGTACGGTGGACCTGAAATGTTAGTGCATAGGAAAAAGCAAATATGTAATAATAAAAATTAATAAGAGATAGCATATTAATGAATCTAATAATATTTATTCTTATTAAAATCATAGGCGTTGGGTCCAGATTTGCAAATAATCTCTCCCTTTTTGGTGATGGTAAACACTGTTGGTAAACATCTCAAATATATTTTTACTATTTCCTAATTTTTTTTAAAGAAAGATAATGCATACACAAATAATAAGAAATGAAAGGGAAAAAGAAAATGGTAGATTAAGCATTCCAACACAGAGTACAATCTACTAACAACAAACTACTCCCCCTTTTGACATCACAAAAAAGAGAAAACTGCTAAACTAAGATATTAAAGAGAAGCACATATATCATAAAGCACAAAAGTAAAAATAATATAGACACAAGGATGAAAATATAGAGCAAACTAAAAGCATGAAGGATCCTAATCAGGCAGAGGTGGTGGTGGTGGTTGGAAGAATCAGTGAATGGAGGCAAATTGCTCTCCGAACCAAGCTATGTCATTATCATGCTGTTGCTGCTTCTATGCTACGTAGTTATCAAAGTAAGTCATATCATTGTCATGTTGTTGTTACTATTCTACTACTTAAGAGTCAAAATGAGCCTCCCACTAATCAAACTACTGAACCAGCATATTATATTGAGACTACTGGTGGATAAGTACTAGTGCTGGAACTGGTGCTGGAGCTGGACCTCTCTCTGCTTCCATGGGGTCATCGTCCATATAGTGAACATTATGGTGGTGAATGTTGTGAAGGACATGGAAGGAGCTATTAGAATAGAAAATTGAAAGGTGATATGGCAGTGTAGGGAATTGGAATTTTTATTTGGATTCAAGGATGAAAGAAATTATGTGACCTAAGACAAGATTTGTTTAGGATCTCAAATACAGGTTAAATTTTCAAAATATTGAAAGATTATATCAGCTATATTGAAATTTATCTCAACCATTATAAAGTAGGTTGCCATGGATACAAGAGGTGTGATGTTAATTTGATCCCAAGCTTTTGAAATTATTGAGTTATAAATGATATGCTGGATGATTCTAGTATCTTGCATTAGGGTATTGACATGGGCGATGTGGTATCTAAGATTTGATTCCCTAAGGGTAGTGGCTGCAAGGGCCAACTATTGTCTGGATTTGAAGCTAGAAGGTGAACTTTTTTTCCAGTTGTAGAAAGATGGAGGAATTCATGAAAATCTTGATAGGTAATTTTGATAGACCTCCTATTTATGTAAGATTGGAGGGTAGTACCCTCACTAATAATTAGGAGACTAACAAAAAATTCAAAAAGAAGTTTTGAATTGAACGGGTGGTAAGTGTGAGAATAAACTGAAGGGTGGTGCAAGCAAAGAGAGAGGGAGAGAGTACCTGGAAGTTTAAAACTTCCTAGTTTATGACCTTGGAAGACGTGATCCCAATAGCTTTGTACCAATTAAAAGTCTCTTCATCAGTGACTTTAGCAAATCGAGGATCTACGGAATGTCGAGAAGAACTTCTTACTAGAGCTCGTAAATACTTTCCTTCAGCCATTTCAAAGATTGAGATCTTAGAGAGAAGGGAAGTGTGGTGAAATAAGAATTGAGTGAAAAAAGCTTTGAATTTCCTCTCTTTAAATAGAATGGCCATATCGTACAGTATGATAGATACATCATACAGTATGATCAAGTACAATCAATTTCATCCCGTCCGATGAATAAAAAAGATGGTCTTATTATATAGTATGATCAAAATTATACTGGATGATTAGAGAGAAGACGTTCATCTAGAGGTATCAACCTGGATGATTGTTAACTAGTCTGATCATTCTGTACAAACTGGTGGTTATACAGTATGATATGATATTAAATATCATACCGATCAAATTTAATTCATACAACATCCATTACCGCATGTATCATATAGTATGAAGTAGGTGTTTGTAGAGTACGATCACCAATGATTGATCAATATTAGCTATTGGATGTGCTATGATCAGTGATTTGGTGTTTTCGTGAAGATCGTACAAGATGATATGAAATAAAACAATATGATGTAAACAAAATTCTGAAAGTGGTGTTTGATGATCAGGAAAGCTCCATAAAAAGAACATAAAATAAATCAAAATAAACAAAAGAATAAATATAAACAATCATAAAACAAATTTAAAAGAAAAACACATAATAATATTTTTTAAATTTTCAAACTTTCTTTTACAAAAATAAAAGCAACATTACAAACATTCATAAAAATAAATTCAAATGAAGGACACACAAAAATATATATATTTTTTAATTTTCAAATCATCCTGATTCAAGGATGAATATCTATAACACCTAGTCTAGTCCTTAAGGTGTTAAAGGTTTCAAAAGCTAAGGGTTTTATAAATATATCTGCTAATTAATTTTCATTAGCTACTTGATGTAACTCTATATCCCCTTTTATCACATGGTCTCTACTAAAATGGTGCCTAATGTCTATGTGTATGGTCCTTAAATATTGGATTGGATTCTTTGATATGCAAATGGTAATAATGTTAGTACACATGATTTGAATGGTGCCTATAGGTAGTCAAAAATCTAAGATTTATTGTTTAAGCCATAGGACTTGTGCAATACAACTCCCTATAGCTATATATTCTGCTTCAGCTATAGATAGGGCTATAGAGTTTTATTTTTTACTAGGCTAAGAGACTAAAGATTATCCTATGAATTGGCATGTTTTAGAGGTGCTTTTCCTATCAATCCTATAACCTACAAAGTCTGAATCAAAATATCTTATGATCTCAAAAGAAGTACTATATTTTAGAAACCATATTCTTAAGTTTTGGGTTCTGAGAAGATATATAAGAATTCTTTTAATAGCACTCATGTGGGATTCTATGGGATCAACCAAAAATCTAACACAAAAATACTAAACATAATATCAGGTCTACTAGCAGTCAACTAAAGGATTGATCCAATTATCCCTCTATACTTCTTTTGATCAAGTGATTTTCCATTTGGGTCCTTGTTTAACTGAATAGTAGAGCTCATGGGACTATTTATTACCTTAGCATTATCCATTTCATATTTCTTAAGGATGTCCTTGATGTATTTTGATTGACTAAGGAAAGTTCCATCATCCTTCTGCTTCACACTAAATCTAAAAAAAGTAGTTTAACTTTCCAATCATGCTCATCTCAAACTCCTCACTACTAATTTTTAAGGATTTATGATAAAGATTTTTATTTATAGATCCAAACATTATATCATCAACATAGATATGAACTATGAGTAGGTCTTCTCCTTTTTTATTTAGGAATAATGTGGTTTCTACACTACCCTTAACAAAAGCTCTATCTAGAAGGATTGCCCTCAGCCTTTCATACCATACTCTAGGTGCTTGCTTCAACCCATACAAAACCTTTTTTAGTTTGAATACATGATTAGAGAATTTTGAGTTCTCAAAATTAGGGGGGTTGCTTAATATATACATCCTCTTTAATTACCCCATTTAAGAAGACACTTTTAACATCCATTTGATATAGCTTAAATTCTTTAAAGTAAGTAAAAGCCAAGAGCACTCTAATGGCTTCTAGTCTGGTTACTGGGGCAAAAGTCCATTCAAAGTCAATTTCTTTAATTTGATTGTACCCCTTAGCTGCTAATAAAGCCTTATTTCTAACTACAATACCAGAGTCATTCATTTTGTTCTTAAAAACTCATTTAGTTTCTGTAATACTCTGGTCTTTAGGCTTACTTATTAACTCCCAAACATCATTCCTAACAAATTGATTCAATTATTCTTGTATTGCTTGGATAAAGAATTCATCAGCTAGGGCTTAATCAATGTTGGTAGGTTCTATTATGAAGATAAATATAGAATGACTAACCTCCTTTCTAAGTCTATACCTAGTTCTAACACCTTTAGATAGGTCTCCTAGGATCAGTTCTTTATGATGACTATACGAGTATCTTTATTCTCTAGGAAACGGTTCCTGAGGTTCTACTCTACATCTTATGTCAATAGGTTCTACCCCTTGAATTTCCTCTACTTCTTCTTCTTCTGGTTTAGATTTAGAGGTCCTATATGATTCAACAAACATAGCATAAGTAGACTTTTCTAATGCTAAGGTCCTCTTGTTGAAGATTTTATAAGCCTTACCTATAGATGAATAACCTAAGAAGACCCCTTCATCAGACTTGGTATCAAATTTTCCTAAGGGTGATTTACCATTGATCAGGATAGAACATCTACAGCCAAAGACATGTAAATGAGAAAGATTGGGTGTCCTACCCTTATGGAGTTCATTGGATGTTTTATTTATCTTGGATCTAACATTTACCCTATTTAAAACATAACAAGAAGTATTTATTGCTTTTGCCCAAAAGTATCTAGAGAGATAATATTTAACTAGCATGGCCCTAGCGGCTTCTACTTAAGTTATATTTTTTCTCTCAGCTGTTCCATTCTGCTAAGGGGTCTTTGGGGCAGAGAAGTTATATTCTATCCCTATCTCTTGACAAAAAGATTCAAATATATCATTCTCAAACTCTTCACTATGATTATTATGAATGGTTGAAATTTCACATCCTAATTTTCTTTATATACAGGTGGAGAAGGTTTTAAATTCCTTAGATGATTCATTTTTCTGTGCTAGGAATCTAAATTAAGTGAATCTAGAATACTCATGTACTATTACATATTCATATAATTTCCCTCGTAGGCTGGCTATACTAATGAGTCCAAATAGGTCCATATGGAGAATTTCTAGTGGCCTAGAGGTGTTGATGTCTTTTATTAAATGAAATGAAGACTTAACTTATTTTTTTAGTTGGCAGGCGTCACATAGTTTATCCTTAGTGAAGTCTAACTTAGGTTTGCCTCTAACTAGATCTTTTTGGGTAATCTTCCTATGAGTTTTTGTGCTTGCATGACATAATCTTCTATGCCATAGCTAAGAATCATCAATAATAATTTTCAAGCACAAGGAATCAAAATACTCAATGCAGTTCAAATTAAGCATATAAATGTTTTTCACCCTTTTTCCTTCTAAAAATAAATTTGCCATTTAAGCTAATCATATATTTTGTAGATAAAAATTATATATCAAAACCCTTGTCGCATAATTGACTAATGCTCAGAAGGTTATGCTTTAGGCTATCAACTAATAAAATATTTTTAATGATAAAATTTTTGGAATTGCTAATTATACTTGAGTCAACCACTCTCCTAGTGGTGTTGTCCCCTAGTGTGACCTTGCCTCTTGACCTAGCCTCCAATGTGATGAACTGCTTCAAATTACCAGTCATGTACCTCAAGCATCTAGTGTCCAGGTACCACATACTCTCACTAGGACTTTTGTGAGAGATTTCATACAAAGTCATTAAACATTATATTTGGAAACCCTAGTGAGTTTGGCTTCCACCTTATGCATTGATAAATGAGATGTTTATATGCTTTACTATGATGCAAGTAGTTTTGGCCTCCACACTAGATGTGTTCTTTGGTGGATAGTGCAAGTATGAGCTAGTTGACCTAGCATGCCACACCAGGAAACGGGTTCACTAATATATGTGGGTTATGGTGCCTTTTCCTAGGGTTAAATGATGCATGCTTTGATGAAGGTTTACATTATGCCAGAGTAGTTGATGGCTTTTTCTTTTGAAGTGTATTTATTTTTTTCTTGTAGGAATTTATTTGCACTTTCTAGAATGGATATTTCCATTTTCAATTCATGCTCACTACTATTTGAATCGCCCATAATTATTTTTAACTCCTTAAATGCATTTTCTAATTTGATATACTTTTTCTTCAAGGATTCATATGCAGTAATTAGTTCAACATGCTTCTTATTTAATGCATCATATTCATCAAGTAAAGACATGTGATTGCTATCCAAGCTAAAATGAATATTTATCAAATAAGTATGCTCTTTTTGCAAAGTAGTAAAAATTGTTCATATTAGCATACATCTTTTTTAGTTTCTTATATGAATTATGAATTTTCTCAGAAATGATAAATAATTTATCATAGGAGAGTTGACATACCTCTTCTTGATCTGATTGATCAAGATTATTGTTAGCCATAAGTCACAGGTTTGTTACAGCCTCATCTACTTCTGGTTTTGATGATTTTGAGGTAGAGTCGGCCAAAATGCCATCTATGTCTTGTTCTTCCCCTTCCTAAATTTAGTCTTTTCTTCACCCTTCTCCTTGACTGGATGAGTTTTCAGGTTGGAACAATCTATCCTCAAGTGTCCTGTCTTCCTGTATTTAAAATATATAATATTAAAAGAAGCCTTAGAATTCTTATTTGATTGACCTTTATTCTACTACTGATGGCACTTTTATTTTCTCCTTGACTGGATGATTTTATCGGTAAATTGAAATTAGGCACTTTTTGAAGCCTCTCTATTTAAGCTCTTCAATTATCTCTTTAGACAAACTTCTTTTTTGTTGAGTCTAATCCAAAGAGATCTTAGAATAGGCGAAGGCGAGTTTGGTAGAGAGAGAGGGAGAACATTGTGAGGGGGGGGGGGGTTTGTAAGGTGATTCATAAAGGTTGCTCCAATCAAGGATTGTACCATCTTCTCCCTTCTTCATCCTTGGTTCCTCGGTGGCTCTGAGGAGACAATCATCAGCATCAGGTTGAGGTTCTCTGCCTAATCCAGGAGGGAGTAAAAGGATTGTCAAGTTCTATGCCTACTCCAGGAGGGAGTAAAAGGATTGTCAGGTTCTCTACCTACTCCAGGAGGGAGTAAATGGATTTCTATGATTTTCTGTGAACTTTAGGTGGGA
The DNA here is from genome assembly GCA_019925795.1 of Dendrobium chrysotoxum. Lineage (NCBI taxonomy): Eukaryota > Viridiplantae > Streptophyta > Magnoliopsida > Asparagales > Orchidaceae > Dendrobium > Dendrobium chrysotoxum. The sequence continues at coordinate 3,735,301 of CM034311.1, forward strand.
CTAAAAGGATTCTGGGTTCTCTACCTCACCGGGTCGGTGAAAAAGATTTTGTAAGGGCTTCTTCGCCTTACTGTGGGGGAAAAAGGAGAGACACTAACTGATTAGTGCAATTCCTAGAACGGGAGGTTATGGGGAGTAGACGTAGGTCATATTTGACCAAACCACTATAAATCTGCTGTGTTTTTTCTACTTATTTTTCCACATTTATTTTCATTTGTTTCTGTGATCTATGATTTAAATTATCTGCTTTCGCTTAATTCGTTTGTGTTTAAAAATTCAAAAAAAAAAAAGTTTTTTCGTTCTGTTTAAGAATTTTTTTTTTAAATACTAATTCACCCCCTCTTAGCTAGCATCAGGACTAGTTCATAAGGGCTTAACAATCCTAATGAACTTTTAGTACCTAGGTAATGACTATTTGAGGCATATAAAGAGAGATCTGAAGTAGTTTATAATGCTGGAGGCCAGGAGTGGAGGCAAGGTAACCATGGGAGATAATACTATGAGGAAAGTGCTAGGTATAGGTATGATTGGCAAATCTAATAGTTTATTATTGAAAATAATATTTTTAGTAAGAAGGATTAAAACTTAGTTTTCATAGTATTATCCAGTTTTGTGATAAAGGTTTTGACATTAAGTTTCTTTCAAAAAAAAAGCATTATTACTTTAAATGAGAAAACTATTTTGGAAGGAAAATGAGTTAATAATATATATATATGCTAGATTTGAATTAGACAAATACATATGATGATATATGTTAATTTAAAACTATTTTAGATGAGTCTTGGCTATTACATAAGCAACTATGTCATGCTAGCATGAATACACTGAGAAAGATAACTCAACAGGATCTAGTTAGAGGCATCCCCAAATTAGAGTTCACTAAGGATCATTTGTGTGATGCTTATAAGTTAGAAAAGAATACTAGATCTTCATTTATTCTATTAAGGATATCATTACTACTAGACCACTAAAAATCCTCCATATGGACTTGTTTGGATTTATTAGTATAGCCAGTCAAGGTGGTAAGAGCTTTGGTTTTATTATTATGGATGACTACTTTAGATTTACATGAGTTATATTTTTAGCATATAAGAGTGAGTTATTTGATGAATTTAAGACCTCCACTAAGATTTCAAGGAAGTTAGGATGTTTAATTTCTATGATTTATAGTAATCATGGTGGAGAATTTGAAAAAGAAAAAATTTAATTATTTTTTAAGGAATTTAGGATAGGTCATAATTTTTAGGCCCTAAGACCCCACAATAAAATAGCATAGCTGATAGAAAGAATAAAACTCAAGTAGAGGATGCTAGGGCAATATTGAGAGAATATATTCTACCTAGATATTTTTTGGTACAAGTATTGAATATTGCTTACTATGTGTTGAATCGAGTAAAAATTAGGTCTAAGTTGAATAAGATACCCTATGAATAACTTTAGGGTAGGAAACCAAACTTATCACATATAGATGTTTTAGGTTGTAAGCATTTTGTGCTTTTGAATGGTAAATCTCATTTGGTAAAGTTTGATTCTAAGGTAGATGAAGGAGTTTTCTTATGTTATTCATCAATGTATAAAGCCTATAGGGTCTTCAATAAAGAACCTTAATTATAGAGGAATCCACTCATGTGGTCTTTGATGAGTTAGATAGATATATTGAGACTAGGACATGTGATGATAATGAGGCTGAAATTATCTATGGAGTATAAAGCATTGACCTAGAACATAGAGAAGAACCTCAAGATCCTTTTCTTAGAGAATGGAGACACTCATCTAGTTTCCCTAGAGAGCTTATCTTAGGATAACCATCTATTCAGGTTAGAACCAGGCAAGGTCTTAGAAAAGAGGTTAGTTATACTGTATTTATTTCACTAATAGAACCAACTAGTGTAGATCAATCTCTGAATGTTGAATTCTTGATCCTGACCTTATAAGAAGAGCTGAATTACACTAAAATGGTGTATAGGAGTTGGTTAGTAGACCCAATGACCAAACTGTAGTTGGCACCAAATGGATTTTTAAGAATAAGTTGAATGACTCTAACAAGATTAGAAATAAAGCTAGGTTAGTAGTTAAGTGATATAATCAAATAAAAGGTACTGATCTTGAGGAAACTTTTACCTCAATAGCTAGGTTAGAAATAATAAGAATTTTGCTTGCATTTACATCTTTTAGAGGCTTTAAATTGTATCAAATGGATGTCAATAGTGCCTTTTTGAATGGATTTATTAAAGAAGATGTGTATGTATAACAGCTCTAGGCTTTCAGAACTCTATATTTCCACATCATGTTTACAAATTTAAGAAAGCATTGTACTTTTTTTTGAAGATATGCAGATAGCATTAAACATAAAATGAAAGATACAGAGAAACCTATGTGACAGAAATCCTATCATAATCCTTCCTATTCAAGTTAACAAAACTTTAAGGAAGTTCACTAGAAATAAAAGCATCCTAAAAAAATCACATAAGAGGGTGTAATGAGAACAAAATCTGTCACTCTATTACAATTTCTAGGGATAAAATGAAAAATTACATTATGAAAAATATTAAGAAAAGAAAAATCCACTTTTTGAATGCTATTATTCCGATCCTTGGTCTTTAGCATTGAATTTTGCAAAAATTTGATAACATTAATGTTATCACCTTAAAAAATGATTCCTTGTTTATCACTCATCCATTCTTGAATTACATTTTTGAAATAAAAAAAGAAAACTAGTAATTCCAGTAATGATATATCCCAATGCACAAGCTTCTTTTCATATGCAAGTAAGAGTCTACCTTTATGATCTCGCAAAACTCCTGCAATAGATGCCATGTTGGAATGTATAAGCGAAGCATCAACATTAAGTTTAATCCAATTTGTAAGAGGGGGATACCAAGATTTTAACAGCATGTCTTGCTGATTAATATTCCAATTTTGACTAATTAGAAATAAATGTGATTGAGTAGATTATGATAGGATATGAGCTGCAACCAAAGAAGCAGAAGAAACATATTTTCCTTGAATAAATAAATTCCTTGCTTTCCAATTATGATAAACCATAGAAACATAAATTCTAGCAAATCCTAGATTAAGAATAGCTACATTTTCCAAACTAACATAGCAATATGAAAGGTTTTGAAAAGTTGGTAATAAGACAACTTTATTTTATGTTAATGATATACTCTTCATGGGATTAAATAAGCACATAAGGCATGGAATAATATGTCAATAACTTCCTTTTAAAAAAATTATTTATTAAGCGTACTATAGAAACCACCTTATTCCATTAGAAAGTTGGAGATGACATACTTATAGTCCAAATTTATGTTGAGGGTATACTGTTTGGATCTACAAAAAAAAAATTATGAAATGAACTTTTCTGTTGCTATGAGTAAGGAGTTTGAAATGAGTATGGTGGGAGAGCAAACTTACTTTCTTTGGTTTAGTGTAAAAGATGGTACCTTCCTAAGCTAATATCGAAACATATTAAGGAAATATTGAAGAAGCTTGATATAGAAGATCTTTAAAATATAAATATACCGATGAGCTCGAACACCCAGTTAGACAAGGATATATATGGAAAATCCATTGATTAGTAGAAATATAGAGGGATTATAGGATCACTACTTTACTTGACTGATAGTAGATTAGATATCATGTTTGGTATTTTTTTATATGCTAGGTTTCAAGTTGATCCTAAGGAGTCTCATATCACTGTAGTTAAAAGAATCCAAAGATATTTGATAGGTGTTGACCTCAATTTTCATTCGAGTACCCTCAAGGGCCTTTGATTGATTTAATCAAGCCCCGTCAAGTCTAATTCGAGCTCGTATCAGCTCAAATTGAGTCAAATTAGACCCAAATTATTTTCTATTATGCTAGATTAATTTATTCAAATAGAATTTGCATCGATTCTGGTTTAATTTCATTAATTAAATTCCATCGAACATGATTTCAGCTCCATAGAGATAATTTAATTTCAATTAAAGCCTATTCGACTTCTCTAAATAATTTGAAATTTTTTCCAAATCAAGAAATCAGATTCGACGGTCTCGATTTCATCAAAAATTTGATCTGGACATTTTGGTATCCTTAGTCGAGGGATTTGATTTCCTGATTTTCAGCAATCAGCATTAAGAGGGCATTAAATTCATATCTCTCATGCACTCCCTCTGGCTATCGAACTCAGGAATCCCATGCGAAAAACTCTCTCCTTCTCTGTGCTCTCTTCCTCTCTTAGTTGGAGAAGAACCTGAAGGCCGAACGCTCCCCCTTGGCTGCTCGTGAACGACCTAGGCGGAACCCCTTTCTCCCTTCTATCTCCTTCTTTCGCACACCCAGCCGATGCCGAAGCCTCCAGCTCTCGGTCTCTCTTGCCCGATCGAACCCAAGATGGAACTGGACCCCTTTCGCCTCTCTTGTTCGAAGTCGTTGCCCCCTTCTCAGCCTCCAAGGTGATTTTCTTCTTCCTACTCTCCTACTTCATCTCCTTATTCTTCTTACTCTTCCTATCTCCTTCTTCCCCTCCTTCTTCTTCTTCTTCTTCTTGTTCTTCTTCTTCTTCATTTTTCTTCTTCTACCCCTTCCTCTATATCTCATAATTTGTGTTTATATGTCAAAGATTTGGATTCTCTTTTTTTAAGAACATATGTTATGATATTTATCAATATATATTTCATCTCATTTACTAAAGTTTGAGTAATCTAGTTTAAATGCTATGATGAGCCTTGAATGGTCATGGTGGATCTTTATTTCAAAGCTTTAGTGAACTTAATGTTAATGGTGTTGTTGTGAGCTCAATTGAATATGTGGACAGATTTTCTTCCTTTAGTTTGATGGTTATAGGTGGTTGTAGAGCATGATTCTCATGTCAATTTGTTTTGTGCATCTTTGTAGTATTTCATACTAATTGTTCGATAAAATGCCACAAGGGAAATCCATAGTTGTTTTGCTTGCATTGAGCTCTATACAATGATCTCCTTCATATGAAATTTCCTCAACACAATGCTTAGAGGTTTGCTAAAAAAAAAAATCTTAGAATAGCGCTGAGATTCAATGAGTCGGAGACATGTTCTTTCATGAGTTTTCTTTCTTTTACCTAGAATATAAATGGATTTGATGTTTGTGAGATATCATGAGGTCTTTTGGCTTAGAATATCAAAGACTAGCTCTTTGGGTTTGTGTGTGAGCTTTGATCGATGTCTTCTCAATTTCTCTCATAAAACTTTGATTGAGCATGAACTTCAAAAGCATGTTTTTCTGGCCTTTCTTTAGTCACTTGATGGTTATAAGTTTTGGAGAGAAATTTTTGCATATATTTTGTTCATTCTTCCATAAGCATTTAAGTTGTAATCATGTATTATATCGATGTTTATGTTTAAAGCAAGCAAGTTGGTAGGAATAATCCCATGTTTTATTCTCATATTCTAAAGTTTCCTATGAATATAAAATTCACTTTTGAACTTGTTTAGAGAGATATGATGGTTGCATAGAGACCCTATATCTAGTGAAATTCATGAGTTTGGGTTGGATGGATTTGTCCACATGTTTGGTATCCCAAGATGTTTTAAGTTCCCAAATGATTTGGAGAAGAGTTGTGTGCAGATTTTCACTGGTTTTGTGCTCCAAATTGATTTGGAGATGAGTTAGAGGCAGATTTTCACTTGTTTTATTCCCCAAACTATTTTGGAGATGGATTAGAGGTAATTTTTATATATCCTCATTGGCTAAGGGACTTGTAATATTATTTATTTTGATGCAAAGGCATGTTTATAAATTTAAGTTAAGGTTCCTTTTGAAATTGTCGTTGGCATGAAGTATGGAAGAAGGAAATTTGTTGGTGAGCATTGTGTTGGAAAAGCTTTACGAAGTTCCCCTTTTGTCAGAAAATTCTATAACTTGCCTCATGGTTTGAAAGGGCTTTGGTTTGTTTTATGTCCCAAAGAGCTTGGGTTTGTTTTATGTTGAGAAGATCTATGGCTTGTTTTATGTTGGAGGGTTTTATGAGCTGTAATTGTCAAAAAAGCTTTGTGAATCATTTTATCTCGAGAAATTCTTTGTGAATGTTTTATAATGGAAAGCTTTATGAAACTTTCTTGTTAGAGAATTTTCATGAATTTATCCCACGTTGATAAGATTTGTTGTTAGTTTTTCACCGAAAGAAATTGTAGTGGATTTTATATGAGAAGGTTTTATGACTTGCTTTGTTTGAAAGTTTCATGAGTTGTTTTGGGGATTGGGGATATTGTGAATTGTTTTATACTTGGGAAGCTCGATGTTAAAAGACTCTTTAAGTCTTCTCAAAGTGAAATGAACTTTCATGGATAAATTTTCTTTCTCCTATTCGTGTTTGATGAGTTAAAAAAAATGGAGAGTGGAAGCATGCTTGGGTTTAGAGTGGAAGAACTTGTTTGGGCTTTGGTTTCGAGACTTGTTTCTTCTTCGCTACTTTAAGCTTTATATAGAAAGTGATGTGGGTAGTTGTGTTGAATATTTTGAACGCTTTCTTGAAACGTGGAAAGATTAAATAGCATCAAAAATTTTTTCCTCTTATTTACGTTTGGCTCAAATGATGATTCGAAGTGAAGGATGTGTTGAAGGCATGTTTGGGCTTTGAAAAGACATGCATAACAATGAGATGCTTACATACTTTAAAAATAATAAATAAAAATCATTTTTAGTAATAATGTGGGAGAGTTCCTAAGATTCAAAAAGTCCCGAGAGCAAACCAACGAGCCGGTGTCCAAGCCTGAAGAAAGGTATGTTTTTATTTATTTATTTAATTGCATTTTATTAATATTATTTGCATATTGAACATTACCCTCCTCTCATCCAATCTTCTTTCTCTTCTTTGTTCTTTTGCGAGGGACTTTTGGAGATCAAAAGATAAAGAACTCAGTGGAGCGCAGATGATGGAGCTTGGGCAATCAGAGCCGAGCATCAGTCGCCCCCATTCATTCTGATGGAGGTGCTATGGGCGATACCAACGGGTCATAGCCCCTGGTGTAGTGAGTTTCCTTAAAACTTAGAAAGCCTTTAGGAGACCTTTTGTCACGTTCCCATACCCTTTAGGACCTTGTAAAAACTTCAATTATTAGATTATTTTCTTATCTTATTTTATTTTATTTAGATCCCTGAACTCATTTACATACGTGCGAATGTCTAAAGGGATAGAAATAAATCTCTTTTCATCCCCTACAACACTAGTGACACTTAAGGACAAAAACTAGGGATCGAGTCATAGAAAACTTGGACTTAGGATGCATGCTCCCTTTAGGATAGAAACACATAACATAAAAAATTTAGTGACACATTATCCTAGGACTAATATGCCATAATTTATTAATTATTAATTAATGAAAATCACTTATAACCCAAGTCCAAATGCATTAAAATACTTAATCCTTAATCAAACAATAATCAACACACATAATCACTAGGAGATAAAATTTGAATATGAACTTGAATTAAATCTAACTAATATATTTATCACCCCTTAATTAAATATTAACTAAATAAAATTCATTAAAAAAAACTTAAATTTAAGGAGTTATAAAATTGGAAAATAAACCTAACTCGAACCCAAAAGACTATTAAATGCCCAAACTTTGAAAAAATCATAACTAATTCTAGAAAAATCTAAATTGGGCAAACTAAAAGGCATTAAACTCTAATTGAAACCTAGTATTTTTTAAAAATATGAACTTTCCAAAAATTAACATGATTTAAAAAGTCAACTCCTTGGTCAACCGTAGTTCAATAACCAGGGCCTGAACTTCAAAAAATCATAACTTTGCGTAGAAAACTTCAAATCCAGCAAACTCAGAGTCTAATTACTCCTTGTAAGGTCTACTATTTAATAAAAATGTTATAACCCCAAAACCTTACATATTTGTAAAAGTGACCTTCTGGACCCCCATAACCTAGCGGGTAGGATGACCTCGAACCTTCTAAAATCCATTAAGTCAACTCAAACTCCAAAGAACATTATCCTAAGCATTAAAATAGACCAACTAACTTGAATAATTAAAATGGACCCCAATTCATTAATATTTAAATCTTGACTAAAATTCCCATCTTGGCCTTTAACAAACCCGAGCACTAAAATAACTTGAATTAACTACCTGACATAGGACTTATCCAAAATCAGACGAACCCACTACATATACGTAGAATTATTTGCTAGGGTACCACTTCTAGATCTAGGATAGGTTGGTGTTTTTTTTTAATTTTTTTTATTCCTGTGATGTGACGCTCTTGCATATGGCATGTGTGCTGGTTGAATTGATTTATTGTGATTATTTATTTTATTACTACACTATCTTTATCTATAATGTGATTGATTATGCATTAAATTTACCCCTAGGTTAGGGATAAATTATACTAATTTAATTATATATAGGTGGCCATGCTCATGCAACGCTAAAATAAAGGGGGCTAAAATCACAATAAATAAATTATAGAATTGCTCGCTACAAGTGCTTCAGTCGCTTAGCCCCAAAATAAATAAGAGCGTGGCCAAGTGTGTTTACTTTTCTGCACATATATAGCTGCTTATTATGTCGTATATTAACTACTTGAGATATTTTATTAGGATAACCATGCAGGAGAGTCTAAATTTTCTTTTCTTTTAATGAAATGTAATTTAATGTAATGTGTATCAAGTTATGAAAGTCTTTAAAAGCAGGGCATTTCAAACACTAGGTACCCAAAGAGAAAAAGAAAGGCCTCTCATAGGGAATTTTTTTATTCATTTGGGTACTCTTCCGAAGGATAAATCCTACAAAGCCAGAAGGAAGATGATTCAAAGAAGATGAACCCTATGAGGACCAAAGGAAGATGATCTGTGGAAGACTTGAAGATGAAATGCCTTGCTTTTAAGACTTGTGTCATTCAGTAGGATTAGAATCCAAGCTGTTATCGGTGGGGCCTGGCCACCATTACTTTTTCGCAGACCCTGGGTTATACTTATATGGCACTTGCCATGGACTTTGGACATTACTTTCTATGGATTTATTTTATTGATGTGTTTACTTTGTTTGTGCCGTAGGAATTGCCTACTTTTCATAGGTTTCTTTCTTGCATGTTTGTGCGCCTGATTTTGCTAGGCTTCTTAGGAATAAAACCTCTTCTACTCGTAATTAAAATTTAATATTTTAAGAATTAAATAATATAGAAACTTAATGATCTAGGGAATGGTCAGAATCGTCTGAGGTCGCATGCATATTAATGCATTTTCTCCTCCCTTATTTAAGATACTTCCCAGCCGGCGGGTAGAGTCTAGATAATCTGACCTACGAGGATGAGATACTGGATCTGGGGAAGTCTAATCTTTCTAAAAAATTATTTTATAAGCCTCTTTAAAATTTCATGTATTCCTGATTTGGAGATTTTAACCATCATGCATTGCATTAAAAATTAATTAAATTAAAATTTAATTGCATTAATTCTAGAAGTATATTATCCTACATAAGTATAAGACTACTTAGAAGCCTCTCTAGATGTCATCCTTAACTTCTAAAAACTGAGCTACCCACCCATCTTTCATAAAGACCGGACAGCATGGATTTTATACGACTAAGGGGTTAGCTGGCATTTCTTTTTAGGAAGGATATAAGTCCAGGATGCATTAGCTAGGACACGGGTGTTAGTGTTGTGTACCAAACACTAAACCCACTTTAGATTTAGGGTTTAAAGCCACTATTTTTGGTGTCTCATAGTATGCCTCATCGGTGGATAAGTTCTCTATCCTCCATAGGTTATAAATCCCACCCATCTACGTCACATGGATGACACCACCTCCATCCTTCTCTCTTGTATGCTCTGAGTGTATTATTTATTTCTTTTCTCTAATTTCTTCTCATTACCTTAGTCCCTCCGGATGCTGATGTGAGCCATGTTTGCTGACTAAGCTAAGTTGAACTTTTCCTTTCCTTTGAGTAGAATTTCCTAGTCTCCTCTCTATGTGCCAATCTCATCTGAGAGAATAATGTAGTATCCTTAATCGAGATTCTTTTCAGGCCCCATCTTGAGATGTAATTAATCACGGGGGCTTGTGCCCATGGGAAATTGAATCCCCCAATCAAATAAACCCCACTCAAGCTAATGTATCAGGTGGAGGAAACCCTGTGACTTCGATTAGGTCATACATATCATTACCCATCGAGGTACGGTGAGAGCCGCTATCCTCAATAGTTAAGCGTATGTATGATATAATCTGCCCTCCCATTAGCTCGCTTGTGAAGAGCGCAGACGCCTGCGATCATTTTATCCTACGGGATAGTGCGGTCGTACCCTCTACATTCTATTCCCCTGCACGGCGGTGTCCTTTCTGAGGTCCATAATAGGCACCCAAAACTTATGCATATAGTACCCTAGGCATAGCACCACGTTTTTGACCTTGTAGGATATTCAGATTTGGATTTTACTGGGTAAAGAGTAAACAAGAAAAGTACATATAAACTTATCAATTTATAGGATAATCTTTAGTTTTTTGGTCTAGTAAAAAATAAAATTTTGTAGCCTCTTCCATCGTTAAAGCAAAATATCTATCTGTACGAAACTTTGTTGCCCAAGTCTTATGGTTGAAGCAAAAGATCCTTAATTTTTGGCTAGCTGTAAGCACAATCCCTATTATGTGTGACAACACTAGTAATATTTGTATTTACAAAAATCTAATTCAACATTCACCAACTAAACACATAGATATTAGACATTATTTTATTAAGGATTATGTAGCAAATGGAGATATAGAATTACATCACATGGATACAGAAAATAAATTGGCAAATATATTTACTAAACCCCTCCACTATGACATGTTCAATACAATTAAGACTAGACTAGGTGTTATTGACATTCACAGTAAGAGAATTTGGGGTAGAGGTATGATTAAAATGTATTTGTTTTATTTATGTTATATGTTTGTATTTATTTTTGTCAAAACTATTTATTCTTTGTAGTGTATTTATATTTTTTTATTATTATGTACTATTATTTTATTTGTAGATCTCCTTTTTGGTGATATCAAAAGGGGGAGTAGGGAGTTATTGGTTGTATTGTTTTATTTTAATTAGTACAATTTGTGTTACTCCTTTTTTAGTGCTTATTATGACTTTATTTTTCTTTTAGCTTATGTTAATTGCTTATTAAACATAAAATAATAATAATAATAATAATAATAATAATAATAATAATAAATTTTACATTAAATAAAAAAATAATTATTCCTTATTTTTAAAAAGAATCACTTAGTAAGGTGAAGAGCTTAGAAATAAAATAAAATTATGTTTATAATTCAAACCAACAATATTTATCATCATAAAAAAGGAGGAGAATATTACAATCTGGGAGTCTGATCTTCTATTTTATTGACTACAAATATTATTATATGTTTATTAAGTTTCTCCTACTTTATATACTACATATCTTTTCTGTGTGCATCACAAATATTTAAGGTTCAACATACATAAATATCATTAGAGAATTAGAGCTCAAGAATGGGTTGTATGGGTTAAAAATATTTGAAAGAGTCTATAATTTTATTTTTTCTTAAGTCCATGTATGTAATAGGTGTATGTTAGCTTAGCAACAACAACACATACACAGGGGAGTGAAAAAGAAATATTTTAATTTTTTTATTAATCATACTATATAATTTAAATTATAATTAGTTCAAATAAAAATTATTTAAATATTTAATTTATATATCATACTTTTCGAGAACCACATGGTAATAGATGATCTACTATAACCAGAAACCTTGCTTCCGAATCCAACTTACCTAAAATAGGAATTTTAAAATTTCTAAAATTAAACTATTTGGACTGTACAAACCTATTCATACTATATGATCTTTAAAAATATTATCTAATTAAGTAATGGAATTAAGAAATCAAGTTAGATCTACATTAATTACATATCGTACTGTACGATTATAGATCATACTATACGAATCATCCAAGGACACTCTGGATGTTATTTGGTTTGCTCTACATAATTTGAAGTTTGATTTGAACTACTCATATTGTACTACTATTCATTCATCCAGTATGATTAGTAAAGAAATTAAACAGATCATATTGTACTACTATATACATCATATAGTACCAACGGTGGGAGAAGTGAATTAATTGCACTGTATAAAATAGAAATTAGACTATACGAATAGAGTCAGCAGAATCAAATTATTAGGGTTTTTGGAAGCCCACTATTTAAGCTTTCTTTATAGACTTTGTAGAAGACTTTAGCAGTCATAGGGTTTACTCTTCTGTGAGAAAGTGTTGAAGAGAAGGCTTTGAGTAAGGGGGAGAAAGGGTGAGGTTATGACGGAGGGAGAAGTTCCATGTGGGTTTCAAGGGAGTGTGAGAGGGGATTCCACACAGTTGTTCCAACCAACTTGCACCTAGTTCCTTCCTATATTATTATTATTCTTGAGGGAAGCTCCATGAAGAACCCTTGGTGTCAAAGGGCTGTCGGCAACTCCGCTGCTCCGAAAAGGTGAATGTGATTCAAGCTACTAGAAGGGTGAAAGTGGTTTGTGCTAATCCACCACATTGAGGAGGTGAAAGGGATTTTGGATACTTTATTGCACCGAGGAGGTGAAAGAGATATTGGTTGTGTTAGCTTCTTGTGTATGTGTGTGTGTGTTTGTGTCTAATTCTAAAATTTAAACTGAAGAAAAATTCAAATCAGTTGAAGTTTAGGTAGATTTTCCATCCATCCCTTCTCCCTAAGAGATTGTTTAGGTCAATCTTTATAGTGGAAAATTTTTGCCATATAATGTTCCTCCTTGAGATTAGGGAAAAAAGTAATTGATAATTTAGAGTCTTCACTCCTACCTCAGCTTATGCCTGCTCAATGCCATACTGATGATGGTAATCTCAAGACTAATTATAACGAGTTGGCTCACCTCAAAAACCTGCTCTCCAAGTTGAGTATATATGATGCTCTAGTCTTTTCCAAAGAAATGAGAGGAGATTTGATCTGAGCACTCATCAATCTAGACATTTGCATGGCTTATCTAGTAGCAATATAGCCCAAGGGAGCACTTTATTTTGAAAAGACCTCTTAAATATAATTTTATGATGAAGATTTTCTCCTAGAGCTGATCGTAACTTTTCACGTTTGATGAAATCATATTTTAGTTTGCTAAAATCATATTTCTTAATTGTTGAAATTGAAATTCAGATTTGCTTAATTTGAGTTTTATATGTGCTGAAATTGCATTTGTGCTTTGTTAAAATCAATCAAATGAGTTGAAGTTATTTCTAATATTTGCTAAAATCAATGCTAGATTGTCATATTATTATATTAATTTTATTCATTTTTAAAAATATTATTATTTGTTATGTCATCCAATTTTTCTTTCTGCATGTTGTAGTTCTTTTTTTTTTTTTCTCAAGCTCTGCCTTTTTGCTACATCTATAGCTCTTTCTCTTGTTTTGCTCGCTTAGCTTTGTTATTATCGAAGTATTATTTAATCAATAAGAAAATCTTACAAATTGGTAGAACCAAAGTCACAATGAAGACTATCAAAACCTTATCAATGTAGCAAAATTGTCCTCTCTCTCTAACCCCGCCTCTCTCTCTCCCCCACCGTCTCTCTCTCTCTCTTCCCGTATCTCTCTCTCTCTTACTCACTCCCGGATAGGAGAGCGGAATACACTAAATTTTTTTTTTAAATATTATTTTCTTTTTTATTATATTTATTGCACTAGGTGATCTTATAGCTTTTTTTATTAGTGTGTTTATGAGGAGCTATGTTAACATGAGTAGGCTCTTAGGTTAAAACTTTCTTCTACAAAGCTAATAATTTGAAAATAAACCTAAAATCAATCATAGAAAATACATTCTTTAATACACAGTAATACATAATAGTACACAATAAGACACAACAGTACATAACAGTACTGTTATACTCCAGAATCTATATTGGAAGAATTATATATGTCTATCATTTTAACCATTTAACAAGAGCTTACCAATGAATAATGAAAAGAAACATGATTGCATTTTATCTAGAACTGGAGGTAGAAAAATTATGCATTTTGTTCGGAGCCTCATAATTCCAAGGCTATCTAATTTTCTAGAAATAGTAGCTATTTCAGCAATTAATATTGATAAGCCAACATATTAAAAAATGCTACACTTTTTTAGGATTGATTCTTTTAGATGCAAATTGAAATTATTATTAGTCATATCCATAATCAAAGCAATGGCGTCATCCAAGGGCTTTAGGATCAAAGAACTACCAACAATGGCATCAATAATTAATATAAGGGAATCTATAAGGACATTATAAAAAGTTTGAATTTCTGGAAAATTAGCAATATATTTTTAAAAATTAATAATAATATTTTAAATAAAATTAGTAATATATTTTTAATAAAATAATAATAATAATGAGGAGCATACCTAGCCAATACAATAAACTCAGCTTCATATTGCATTATTGTCTTACATCCTTGTTCCAGTACTACATTACAGTCTTACATCTATATTTCAGTCTAATGAAGGGTACCCACATCTATTGTTAGGCTGATGGAGGTACATATAACATAAAGAAAAGTTCAGGGTAAAACTAATGACGAGATCACTTGAGATGAATTCACTGTAGTATATAGAACGTAGTTTGTACCTCCATTATCCCAATGATAGATGTGGGAAAGCCTTCATCAGACTGGAATAGAGACGTAAGACAATAATGTAGTACTGGAATAAGGACGTAAGACATTAATACAATATGAAGCTGAGTTTATTGTGCAGGCTAGGTATGCTCCTCATCTTCTTTCGATTCGTTGTCGGATCCGATTTTCACAACTTTGATTTCTACACTAGATTATCTTGATTATAAGCATTTTATAAAACAGAATTTAAACGATTCCAAAATCAATTGTTCAAACTAGTATCCATATGAAAATACGTCACATTAGAATAAACTTAAAGTTTACTCATCACACACATGCATTATTTTTTTGGCTGATTATTTGAAAATTTAACCTATCACATATTTAATGTATAATAAAAACAAAATCAATAAAAAATGGTTATTAGACAATTTCATTCGTAGGATCAATAGCAATCACTGCCCAACTTTGAGTATTGTGCTGTTGAAGTTAGAGCAATTCAGAAGGAACTAAAGTGAGATGATTCCTCATGCAATCCAAATATCAACAACATTCATCAATTCTCTTTGTTTGCACGATATGTGAACCTCAGCTGTAGAGAAACTTCATAAAGAGAAGGAGAAAAGAAGCTTTAGATTAATGTATTTAATTATTTTTAAAAGGAAGAACAAATGTTCCAACAAAGTCTTCGCTATAATGCATCGATACTTAGCATGAGCAAAACGATACGAGATGTAAACATTCAGGTGAAAGGGGAAGGTTTAAGGGAAATAAAATTTGGACACAAATAATAACAATTAAATATTTAAATTTAATTATTATAAGAACTTCTCTCCTATTTTTGGAATTTGTTTAATCAAACACATCAAAATTTTATCACACATATCAGTCTCTTGAATGTATAAGATATTGAATATTAATTTTATAGAGTATAGATGGATCATACACCGTTAAAGAAAGGCATCCTAACCTCTTATTAGGAGCTTTAGTGCCATCATAGATATTGCAGTTTTACAAGTAATGTATAAATGCAGGTGCATGAATTTGAGTTCAAATCAGCCATGAATCTTGAAAAAATTCACCTTAGTACAAACAACAAGAAAAGAAGACTATAATTGAGAAGGCTTGGAAAAAGCACCCGTTGCTAAAAGCTGTGCACAATCACCTTTTTTTTTTTTTCTACAAAATTTGATGGCCAAGCTCAACTTCATTAAGAAATTACATTCAAGTGCATCAAGTTCAAAAGAGATTGCTTGCAAGAAAAAGATAACCAGCAATAAATATGAATGAAAGAAGTTATTTTTGTAAGACAATTAAATATAGAGAAAATGATATAAGACAACAAAAAATGGACAGAAATGCTGTAGAGATGATGTCATCAAAGCAACAAGTAGTACAAGATTAGCATAGAAAAACAGAAGAATTGTGCACCAATCCAATTTTTTTCATTCGCAGCCACTAGAGATCAAAATATGGCAAAAATATTAGTAGAATGCCCATTTTGCATCTAGAAAGCAATACTCCAGGATGTATGTCATCACCCCACCCTAAAAATATATTATGTTATCCGTCAATTAAGTGAAAGTCATCAGCTTGTAATAAATAATAAGAATTTCCAGCAATTATCGGGTTGAATTGGTTAAAATAAAAGATAAATAGTCCTAAATAAAAATAAAAAAAAAGTAGCCAACAAATCAAAACCAACAGGCTAGGGTACCACAACGTCATTCCAAATATAATAGTAGCACATAATAGGAGAAAATACTTTCAAATGCAATATTACAATTAAAAAAGCCCTTAAGAAAAGTATTAAGTCCCGAATGATACACAGGTTATTGATAATGTTCCACTTTTGACTTTTTAAACAATGGCAAAGTATATTCTCAATACTAATAGCTCAAAAAAAAAAAATTAAACAACAAATTATTCATAAA
Source organism: Dendrobium chrysotoxum (assembly GCA_019925795.1). NCBI lineage: Eukaryota > Viridiplantae > Streptophyta > Magnoliopsida > Asparagales > Orchidaceae > Dendrobium > Dendrobium chrysotoxum. The sequence goes on from CM034311.1 coordinate 3,751,847, forward strand.
AGGAAAAGATTACATGATTCATGGACCAACAGCCACTGCGACAAAAAGTAAAAAATAAAACCATACAGCAAGCTATGAATCAAACAATAAACAACAGAACAAAATAAAGCGAAACTGGAATCAAGAATAGAAGCCCCTGCAGATCCCCGTGGCCAGACACAGACCCTCTATAGGTGAGAAACCCACAAAGCTAAGCCACCAAGAATCCAAGCAAACGGCCAAAACACCCAGGTTGCCAACCAGGTGAGCCAACAAAGGGAAGCAGGGGCTTCCTCATCATTGTCCATAAATCCAGCAAAAATCACTGCCAATGTGAAAAAAGGAAAGAGCCCGTGCCTATTTCTTCTTGCCTTTACCTTTACGCCTTTTAGCACCATTAAGACGACTATGTTCAACCAAATTAATAGGCAAAACCTCCTCAAAATCATCAGATTCTTCTTCCTCCCCACCATCAGAAGAAGAAAAGGAGTCATCCAAAACTAACCAATCAATTTGTTCCAGAACAGACTTAGCCACAAGAGACTTCAATTTACTATTAGACATAACTAAAATAGGAACATTAATAAAAGTGGCATTACCTCCCGAAATAGCATTGGAAAAAGTCTTACCCACAACAGCATGTTCCATAGAATTAATAGGAGAAGACACACCACAACCAACCAACACAGCAGGGTCAGAAGGCACAAAGTCATCCCCACAAGAAGTAACCTGACCCACTGGCAATACAGGCAAAGTCAAATCAACACAATTTAGAGGTGAAACCGCTTGGGCCGAAACACTAGATAGTTCATGCCCATCTTCCCTATTAACCTCACAGGCAACAAAATCCTCCTCCTACGAACCTTCCACAGCCAACCCGACATTAATAGGGGGATCCCGCAAAGCAACCGAATCTACCAAAATCGAAGACCCTTCCAAAGAAGGCAAAACAGTAGAGATAGCAACAGGAGTAACAGGAGAATTAGAAGGCGCGGCCAAGCCAACATCCAAATTCATAGATAAACCGTTCAGAACAGAATCCGCACAGACCACATTAAAAAGAATAGCACAAAATGAGTATGAATGATCCTAAAATTCTATCATTTCTTTTAATCTAAAAATAGTGTGATGTAATATGAGTAATAAGGAAATTGAACATAGAGCTAATGATATAATTGAAATCCACGTCATATTAAAGGACTTGAATAAAGCTACATCTAAGATAAAAAAAAAATTTGTCCGGCGCACTACATTTAAAAATATGGAATAAATTTTAACATTCACTGAATAAAACTGTCAAGGATATTATATTGCTTTGATTAAAAAAGTAATTTTTGGCTCAAAGAAATTCCTCTTAATACCATATTATCCTTAATTTTGACCACATTAAAAAGAATTTTCCAGACAAAATACCATATTTGATAGAACAACCTTGAACCAAACGAATTTCCTCCAAATAACCTCATAATCATTAAAAATTTGAGAGAAAGTAGCTTTGTAATAGAAAATAGACTTCAACTGGTTGCTTGGTGGGCCACAAGAAATAATACTAATCTAAAGAATATAAAATAAGCAACTTTGGTAAATATGACCAATGAGTTATAATAACATCAATTATCATTTTGAATAAACTTGCTGATTTTAGCAGTAATATCATTATTCGAGCATGCAATAAAATTAATACTAAATAATTCAATAAGAAATATGCCTTGTACCCATCTTAAATGAATAAAATTTTCATTCGGCACACATTGAAGAATATAAAATGAATTTAGACATTTAATGAATACAATTGTTAAAGATTAGACATTACTTTGCCAAAAAATTTCAATTTTGGTCCAAAAGAATTCCTGGTAATGTCCGAATATCCTTAATTTTGAGCCTATTAATAAAAATGTTCCAGACAAAAATACCATATTTGATAGCTCAACCTTTAAACCAAGCCAATCTCCTTCAAGTAACCTCATACTCATTAAACAAAAAAGTTAAGAGAAGATAGCTTTATCAGAGTAAATATACTTCCCCAACCAACTACTATGAGGGCCACAAGAAATAATATCAATCTTGAGAATATAATTTAAGCAACTTTAGTAAATATGACTAAATAAGTTAGAGAAACATCAATCACCACTTCGAATAAACTTGATGACTTTAATAGTAATATCATAATTAAAACATGCCATAAAATTAATATTAAATAAGTCAATAAAAGATTTGCCTTGTAGCTAAAGTGATTTTTCAATAAAATTTAAAATAATCCTAGACTTTATTTTGCTGGCAACATCACAAACACATTTTCAAAAATAAGTAACATTATTTCTAGAGTTTTTCCAAATAGAATCATAATTACTAAAGAACCAAAAAATAAGAAAAATTGTTATTGTACAACCTTCAAAGAGAAATTTGACACTTCGTAACTTTTAAACATCTGCAGCTCTGAAACAAATGCTAACATTCATAAAAACTTTCATTACAAATGCTAATATTAAAACATACATAAATCCAAAAAACTTTTCATTAAAATAAAGAGACAATTCTCAACAGTAAACATAGCACAAACATACTTTTAGTAGAGCAATTTGCATAACCAAGGTAGTTAAGTCACACAGTCTTAATTTTATTATAGTAAAAGCTTTGCGTCATAACAAAAAGTCTCTTCAACCATCATGAAAAACTGAGGAAAATTTAAAAATCACAATCATTATTTCTCTGAATCAAAATTGATATATCATCAAAAATTTATCTTAATCCGACACAAATCTCAAGGTAAATTTGAGTTAAAAACTTTCAAAATTAAATCTGGAATCATTCGAACTCCGATTTCAGCAAACTTATAGTCGAACTGAATGTTTCGAAAACACGGACTCAACGACACCTAATTCGACCCAATCCGAGCCCAAATAGGTCCAAATCAAGGACCTAAAGCATGTTTGGAAGGTTCAAATAATAAATTGGATAACCAAATGATTTCTAAATGTGGCATGCTTATAGTTGAATTGAGCGGGTCGACGAGGCGAATCCAACGAGCCCAATATCACTGAATTCCGATATCATTAAGACATTTAAAAACTTAATAAAAGGAGCACGATCAAGAGAGTCGACATTGATCGTCCATTCAAAACACTCCCAACATGCCCTTGATTTTCTCCCTATTTACTATCTATTCAACTACCAAAAAATTATAAATAGACCCCTCATTATTCACTGAGCGGGGGACCAAGCAAGGAAGAGAAATAAGAGTTCTCTTGCCATCAGACTCCTCAACCACCACCCGGCCACCAACTATTGTCAGACTTTCGCCGAACTTTCACCCGGCCACCAACTGTCACTGGTCTTATGTCCGACCACCGATTATCGCCAGACTTCCGCCCAACCACCAACTGACACCGGATTTACACTCGACCACAACCGTCGTTGGACTTTCGTTCGACCCCCTGTTTATCGCTAGATTTGTACCCAACAGCTGACTAATATAATCTGATCGACCTCAAGTTCAAGGAAGAATCAATCATTTGTAATCTATTTAAAAACTAGTAGATTCATTATTTGGGCGTGGCCTCATGATTTTTCTTTTTAGGATTTTTCATGTAAAAAAGTTCTAGTGTTTCTACTCTCTCTGTTTGTGAGCTGGATACTCATGCAACATTAAGACATAAAATTATATACTTTAATACTTTGAATATTCTAACCCGCAACAGTTTGGTGCCTTATGTGAAAAATTAATCCCACTCTCCTAAGCACTGCTTCAATGGTCAACAAGCATAGTAATCACAATATTCGAGCCTCCGCTCCAACTCACACCAATCTAGAAATTAATCCATGAATCAAGGATACATGGCATCTGTCTCTTTTTATCATAGTGGATGAAACCCTACTTGAGAAGGGACTTCAGGACCCTCCCTAAAAGACCGTATCTGAAAAATAAAAAATCTCAAAATGAGATCCTTCAACTTCTATGAAAGACTCGATAATCGATGTTAGCACAATAAGAGAAGATTCATCTCCCTCAAGATTCGCCACTAACTTAGGACGTCTGACTAGAACAATGTCAAGCAGTACCCCCTCTCCCTCAGTTAAGAATTCATCCTCTATAACATTAAGAGAATGACCACATTGACACAACAAGCTCTACACATCCCTATCATACAAGACGACCAATACGTGTACCTTTAGTTACTATTAGAGGATTGGTCCAACATCACATTAATGAAATCCCGCATAACGCCATGCGAGATGGACTATGGCGATTAGTCAAGGAAGAGTTTCCTTTAAGAGGTGTAAGGAAATCCCTTAATCCTTAGGACATTCAAGAATTATCTCCTCTAAATGAAGATGGCCTTAAAAACCCTGTTCCTATGGGTTTCAAGTTGCCGAGCATAGACGCTTATGATAGATACTTCGATCCTTATGAGCAAATCGATCATCATAAAACTATTATGCATATCCGACTAGCCTCAGATGCGCTCCTCTGTTAAGTTTTTCCTACTACACTTAAAGGGAAAGATCGAACTTAGTTCTATTTGCTTCCAGCTAGAACTATCCCCACGTTCATCATGTTATATAAAGTGTTCGTCGAATAATTTGTTATTAATCAAAGAATTGTTAAGGATTCTTCCCATCTCTCTAGGATTAGCCAGAATGAAGGAGAATCAATTAAAGAGTATTTTTAACGATTCTCCACCAAGGCTCAAAAAACTCCAGGGGTTGATCCCAAGTTGCTGAGAGGAGTTTTCCTCAGAGGCCTCTATCTTGGTCCCTTTTACTCGGTGCTTATACAAGACACAGTTCATTCAAATGTTGACTTAATCCATTATGTGGAGGCACAGATTTCAGCAAATGAAGCAATCAATCCTTATAGAAAATAATTTAAGCAAACTTTCAAAAAATATAAGAATGAGCCTACGATGGATAACTCGTCCTCGTAGCGCAAGAAATAAGAGAATAGTAACCTACCAACTCGACCCCCACTACCACAACATGAGCCTCGACAAAAGGAGTATATGCCACTCGACACACCACTAAAGCATGTAAGTAGTTCAAGGATGAAATTGAGAGACTTATTCAATAAGGATGCCCTCAATGGTTCATTCAAAATCCATTTGCTCATTAGAACACTCCTCCTACTGGGGGGGGGCAACTTGCATAAAGGAAACCACATAATAATTATCAAATTGTTGGCGAGATTGAAACCATCACTGGAGGCCCCTTATTGCCTAATCAAATCTTATTTGTAGTAAATGAAGAGCTGATGCCAAAGAAGTCTCGTACTGATCGTTCCATTACTTTTGACGACTCTAATTTGGAGAGAGTAAAAAGCCCTCATCAAGATTCACTCATGATTAATGCGAGGATAGGTGACCCATATTATAATGTCAAATGAATTTTAATAGATAATTGGAGCTCCATGGATGTCTTCTCCTAGTCTACTTTTATCAACATGGGTCTCACTAGAGAGAAACTTTATCCTGCCATAGGACCACTATATAAGTTTAATAATAGACCCGTATGAGTAGAAGGGACATACTCATAGAATTTCCTCTATAAGCCACTCACATGATCTAATTTATTGTGGTAAAGTTAGAATCAGCCTATAACACTATCTTTGGGAGACCCTTCATTCAATATTTGGGATTTTTACCTCCATCCCTCATCTCAAACTAAAGTTTTTACTCTTATTGGGATCGATATGGTGCGAGGAGATCAACAAGTGGAATAATCCTACTATTTTAGGTAGGCTCAACTGTGTCCCTCAATCACTTTAAGTATTGAGGACTTTGACCTCTAGAACAAAGATATCCCTCTAAGGGATTCTCCCATGGAAGACCTCACTTGTGTATTTATATCATATAAGCACCCCTAAAAAACTGTACATATTGGGTCTCTACTCTTTAACAAAGAAAAAGAAAAGTACGTAGATTTTCTAGGTATGAATCAGAATATTTTTGCATGAAGTCCAGCCAACATGTTTGGAATCCACCCTAAAATAATAGTGTACTCCCTTAAAGTAAACCGAACAGGCAAGCTGATTATCCAGAAGAAACTAAACTTTGCATCAGATCACGAAGAAGTAATAGAATAGGAAGTAGATAAACTCCTAGAGGTTAGATTTATATAGGAAGTGCATTATCCCACCTGGTTGAAAAATGTCATGATGGTGTAAAAAGTTGGTGGAGCTTGGAGAATGTGTGTGGACTATACCGACCTCAATAACACCTGCCTGAAGGATAGATTTTTGCTTTATCTTATTGACCAATAGGTCGATACTACATCTGGACACCAGATGTTGAGCTTCATGGGCACCTACTATGATTACAATCAAATAAAAATGGATCCTGCAAATGAGGATGTGATAGCTTTTCAAATAGATAAAGGGTAGTACTGGTACATGGTCATGCCATTCGGGCTCAAGAATATTGAAGCCACATATTAGTGCCTCATGAATAAGGTTTTTAGAGACCTTATTGGGCACACTATAAAAGTATATGTCAATGATATATTGGAAAAAAGGTCTTAAAATTACAACATATCTCTCACTTGGAATAGTGCTTCAACCTTCCTTGATGCTACAACATGTGACACAACACTACCAAATGTGCTTTTGGAGTCGCTTTAAAAAAATTCTTGGGTTTCATGGTGACCCACCAAGGGATTGAGGTCAATCCTAAAAAAATTAAGGCACTAAGAGATATGGAACCCCCGAGGAATATCAAGGAAGCCCAGAGACTGAATAGAAGGATTGCAATATTATCTTATTTTTTGGCCTGCTTAAGGGATAATATTTACCTTTAAGATATTGAGAGGTGCTCGTAGCTCAAGGTTCCAATGGACTGATGAATTTTAAGAAGCTTTTGAACAACTACAAAAGTATTTGGCATCGTCGCCATTGCTTTCAAAACTAATACAAGGAGAAAAATTATTCATGTACCTAGCTATTTCTACTTATACTATCAGCTCGGTCTTGGTTCAAAAGGAGAATATTATACAACATCCCATCTATTATGCTAGTAAGATCTTATCTGAAATAAAAGGATGTTATCCACTGGCAGATAATATAGCATTGACATTAGTTTATTCAGCTAGAAAACTATGCCCTTACTTTCAAGATCATACATTGGGATCTATACAAATCTTTGAGATTAAATAACATCTTTCAAAAGTTAGAATCATCTGGCAGATTAATTAAGTGGTTAGTGAAACTAAGAGAGTTTAACATCCATTACTTACCTCAGCCCAATATCAAATCTCAAGCACTTGTAGACTTTATGGTCAAATGCACCATCCTCGCATCTAACGGGCCACCAACTACTTCTCCTTCTCCCCTATGTTGGACATTATATGTCGACGGAGATTTTGGAAGTTCTAGTGTCGGATGAAAATTTTGTTAATCTCTTTACAACAAGTTACACTTGAATATGGGATCCAAATGAAGTTCCCTATAACGAACAACGATACAGAGTATGAGGCCCTCAATGTCGGGTTAAGGATGGCCATAGATTGTGAAGAATAAAACTTGGTGATTCACACCAATTCATAATTTTTCATCTCTCAAGTGGAGAGAGAATTTAACACCCATAACCCCTATTTGGCCTAGTACTGCATTATAATAAAGTTACTCCTGGCCTGAATAAAAGAGCATTAAATCATTCATATTCTCTGAGAGCAAAATATACGAGCAGATGCTCTCTCCAAACTTGTTACATCAATAACTGGGGACGTCTTCAAGAGAAAGTGCATCAAGGAGATTCACTTCCTAAGTATCTAAGATTCGTGGGTCATACAATCGATTAACAAACCAAGAGGGGATTCTTAGATCGATTCAATCTTGTCCTTCTTACAAGATGGTGTGCTCTCTGAAGATTCAATAATTTTCACACAACTTCAGAGGCAGGTAGAAAACTTCACTATTATTGATGAAGAGTTTCATAAATGAGCCTTCAGTGGATCATAACTTAAGTGCCTTCCACCTTTAGAACTCAATTATGCACTTCAAAAAATTCATTCAAGAGTATGCTGAGAGCATCTGAGAGGAAGAGCATTAGCCTACAAAATCATAAGATGGGGGTTTTATTGACCCATAATAAAATAAGACGCACTTGAATTCACTCAAAAAGTGTAAAAATTATCAATTGCATTCCAATCTCACCCATATACCTGTTATAGAGCTTTTATTGCTCTAGAGCCTATAACCTTTCGTGCAATGGTGAATTGATATAATAGGACCTTTTCCTATATTCACCGGACAACAAAAATTCATCATCCTATCTATAAAAAATAATTCACCAAATGGGTGGAGGTAAAATCTCTATAGAAGCTAATGCCAAATAATTCTTATGGAAAAATATAATCTATCATTTTGGCATTCATGCAAGAATCATCATCAACAATGGGACTTAATTTACTAGAAAAGTCTTTACATCTTTTTGTAATAATTTTCATATTCAACTAATGTATACATCTATAGCCCAACCTCAAGCAAACGGACAAACAAGATTACAAATCAAATAATACTGAAAGGGTTGAACACGCGCCTAGGAAGGTTGGAGGGCAATGGGCTGAAGAACTCCCAAATATCCTTTGGGCTTATCATACCACTACTAAAACTCTAACATGAGAAACCCTATATAACCTTTTCTTTGGTAAAGTAGTAGTCGTACCGATCGATATTGGAGTTCCAAGCCATAAGGTTCAAATTTTTAACTTTAATAACAATGAAAAGTTCAGAAACAACTTGGATCTTTTCTCAAAAGCAAGAGATGTGGCTCACTCAAAGTTGTTGCATACCACCAAAGAATTATCCATCACTACAATCGAAGGGTGAAACCTCGATGTATCTCAATTGGAGATATAATTCTGCACGGTATTGAGGCAGTAGGAAATGGCCCCAAACACAATAAACTCTCTCCCCTCTGGAAGTTCCTTATTTGGTGGCAATCATGATCAAGCCCAATACCTTCAAGCTAAATGATGTTGATGGAAAGATGCTCCCTCAAACTTGGAACATTAAAAATCATCGCAAGTATTAATAGTAGGTGATGATAGCACTGCTTGTCTTGTGTCCTATTTTTCTTCTAAGTTGAATGTTGTATAGTCCTTATATCTATGCTCCCCTTCTATGTCGAGTATTGTGTAACTCTTATATCCCTAAGTTGTACCAGGGAATTGATATGTTGTTTGTTCTTTGCTATTATTATCTTCTTCTTTAAAAAGATCTTAACGACAATCTAAAGCAAACAATAAAATTTAATTTTTTATCCTTGATTTAAGAAATAGACAATCTTCATTGTATCTTAATTATTGGATGATCAATCTCAAAGGAATTGGATCTGACCTCTTCCATATAGGTTAATATCATTAAGCAATACTTTGACTAACAATCTTAGATAGGTCAAACATCCTAGAAGGGTGTCTATCACATTCACTCAAGATGAATGAGTTCACTGAAATATTTTATGTCAGTCAACTTGAAATAAAATAAAAATAATTAAATAAGTTTCATATATATATATATATATATATATATATATATATATATATATATATATATATATATATATATATATATATAAGAAAAAGAGAACATCAATAACTCTTTGTTATATCACAAAAAAGATCACATACATAAGAACATCAACTTTTGATAAATACAATAATCATAAATAAAGATATAGTGATACAACAAATAACAAAGAAATATTACACAATCTCAACATCATCATCCTCACTGGAAAATACTTTTCTCAACTCACTTTCAATATCATCATCACTTGAGTCTGAAGGGGAATCATCAAAAGCCTAGCTAGATGTCTATCAAAATCTAGGATCTATATTGAAGGAATTACATATATTTTTCATTTTAATTATTTAACTAGAGCTTACTAATAAATAATAGAAAGAAATATGATTGCATTTTTGCCCTTCCCGGAGCCTCATATATATCATAGAATCCTTACCCTTTCTTAAAAATATATAAAATCATGAAATGAGGACATAGCCCAACAAATAACTAATATCTTACAACGGAAATCAATACAAGATAAAAAAGAATAATATGCTATAAATTATATAAAAAATATATGCATCAATATCTACACTAATGATTTGTATCAATTTATCCTTCTAAAGTTCATCACATCTTAATTAATTATATCATCAGTTATAATAACAATAATATTTAATAGTACTAATGCAAGTAATAATATTAGTATCATGATCAATAATATTAAATAGTGTTAACGATAGTAAATAATTTTAATGTTAGTCATAATATCAGTATAGTGTTCGTAGTAGTGTCTCAGTATTCAAATATTCAATGAGTGTATCTTAAAGGAATCTTGTTCATGTACTTATGATTCCCAATCAGTCTCTCCTTATAACTCCCAATTAATATACTCCTCATAACTCCCCTTGAATCATATAAATTAGTCACCCGACTACTTATAATGCCAAATCAATCTCCAGCTCATGACTCCCAATAAGTGAATCTCATGGATCAGTAGGGTATCACATGGACTTATCATATCATATACCTTATATCATTTAATACTTCATTTAAAATATAATAAATCATATCAAATCATTTAGAATATCAGGAGATAATGTATTTTTGATAGATTTAGAAAGATAAAATTCATAAAAATTAAAATCATTGAAATTAGAAGTAAGAGATAAGTAACTTATAATGAATAGGCAAAATTTGTAATAAGAATGACTAAAAAATATTATCCAAAGACCTTTCTCTCTCCTTTCTCTTCTTCCTCTCTTTCATTTTTTTTTCCTAGCCAAGTAACCAAGTGAGGGAGTCGATGGGGTGAGGCAGAGATATATATATATACTATTCATAGTCTAGCCGCAGCGCTCTCTAGATCAACACCAAAACACTCTACTTCAAAATTTTTATATTTTTTAGATAATTTTATTTTATGTATTTGAGTTATTACAATCTATAATGCCCATAATCAAATTTGAAAGAATTACCTATTTATCATTTTAAAAATATACCAGAGCTTCTCTAAATCATCATTATAAATAATAACCAATAAAAGTAACAAATAATTACATATACCTTAAAATATTTCACTATATTCATTCTCCTAAAATTAATATACAATAATCAGGAGATCAATACAATCATTAATCTATCACAAGCTCTTGACTATAAAAGAATTTTAAAAAATATAGAAAAAAACTAAAAAAATATGAGAATCTTTGACAATCTCACACTAATTAGTCATGACCCTTCCTTGACTTGAAATCATAAAAATCTACATAATGAGCTAAAAAGCCTAGCAGGAAACTAAAACTCTATCACTGCTTTTAATATAAGGTAAAAGAATCAATATATAAGTTTCAATTTAGTCAATATCAATTATCACTTAATATGAGCAATAAAAATCTCAAAAAATCAATAATAATATTAATATGAATAATAAAGTCAAAAAACATCTATCAAATTATTAGACATATGATAAAGTGTACTATCATTTGATAAATTATAGCAGTATATTATGCTATGTTGTATCAATATTAATGTAGTATGAGCTATCATTCTATCAATTAATTTAATATACTATCAATCAATTTAATGTACCATCAAGTAAAAATTATCATGAGTATAATTATGAAAAACAAGGCATGACATTTAGTTTTTAATGTGGTATTTCTTTCATACATTTGTTATTTATCATAGCTCTCAGTCTAAAATTTTTTTAACAGGTGGATTTCAATAATCATTTAAGAGTAGTCACCCTCTACCTGTCGGCATAATTCAATCAATTAGTTATAGGCTACAAATAAGATTATACCATCAATCTTTTATTTAAAGGAAAACTCATTAGCCCACCCTCCTACATAGGGTATTCTATTTTAAGAGCCTACTCGTATTCATTATAGTGTTAAATGATAGCCTTCCTTATGTACATACAAATGTTATCTTTTTTATGTAATTAAAGTCAATATCATGTATGAAATGCAGAAATGAATAAATATAGAGAAATCTATCAAATTTATATGCTATGCATTTACTTCCAAAAATTATATCTTTCCATTTAATCGGTGATAATATGTTACAGTTAAAATGTTCATGTTGATGAGATCATCACATATAAAAAATTATATGGTGAAAGTTTTATCAATACGAATTTATCCTAATTTTTTGGTAATGAAAACACAAATTTGACTAGAAAATTACCAAAAATATAAAATTGTTGAAAACTGAAATAGGGTAACGATTTCTTATAGTGATAATAGCAAATTTTCCAACAAGGTCGATGAATGAAAATTGTACCACGACCTCCAAAACCAATGTTCTTTCCTCTCTCCTCTCTTTTCTCTCTTAAATTCCCTAAAATGTCTTTATTAATCAACTTAGGAAGTTTAAATGACTTTTAATGGATACAGGTTAATGGATTAAGATATTTAAATAAAATATTAATATAATAATTAATATAATTATTTAATTTAACCAATTTTTTAATATATAATTCATATAAATCAATTTAGGGATTTAAAAAGTATAAAAAATATTCATAAAATAAATCATTTTATTTAAAAAATATTAGTAAAAATGGTTTGTAAAATGTATACCTGATTGTCCCAAAATTCACACTTGTACCAACATGTGTCAATTTATTAAGAATTTTCACCAGTGCCCAAAAATTACAAAAAAATTAGTATAAGTTAAGCACTACAATATCAATGGTATGGCGAAGATGGGCAATTTTCAAATTTGACTTATAATGACTCTTAAAAAATTTTATTTGCTTGGTTCAAAATATAAGTTATTACACAATCTCCCAACCTTTGAAAAATGTCATCCTCAATATTTTTATATCAGTTCGAGAGAGATAGAGAGAGGAAGTATGCTCAAAATAAAATTTTAAACTCAAATCAACTAATTATAAATTAGAAATTATATTTTTATTCTGCTCATAAGATCTAATTATATTTTAATTCCTCTAAAAACCATTGTTTTGATATCATTTTATCACAATCTAATATCTATATTGGAAGAATAACATATGTCTTTCATTTTAACCATTTAATTAAAGCTTATCAATAAAAAGTGAAAAGAAATATGATTGCATGTTTGTCATGTTCGGAGCCTCATATCGTAGGATCCTTACCCTTTTCTGAATATATGTAAAACCACGTAATGAGTATATAGCTCAACAAATAATTAAAATCATACAACTAAAATCAATGCAAGATAAAAGAGAATAATATGCTATAAATAATATTCAGAAATATATACATCAATGTCTATATTGATTATATATATCAATTTATTATTCTATAGTTCATCACATCTTAATCCATTATATCATTAGTTACAGTATCAGTATCAGTCAATAGTATTAATATCAGTAATAATATTAGTATCATGATCAATAATGTTAAATAGTGTTAATAATAATAAATATTTTTATTATCATTTATAATATCAATACAATATTTATAACAATGTCAGTATCAGTATTCAGATATTCAATGAGTGTATCTTAAAGGTATCTTGCTCATGCACTTATGACTCTCAATCAGTCTCCCCTTATAACTCCCAATTAATTTACTCCTTATAAATCCTTTTAAATTGCGTGAATCAGTTTCCCCAACTTCTTATAACTCTTAATCAATCTATAGCTCCTTATGAGTCCCAATTAGTGAATCATGTGGATCAATAAGGTATCATGTAAAATTATTATATCATGTATCTAATATCATTCAGTACTTCATTTAAAATGTGATAAATCATATCAAATCATTCAAAATATCAAGAGATAATGTATTTTTGACAGATTTAAGTTAAATAAAATTTGTAAAAGCAAAATTATTGAAATCAAAAGTAAGAGATTAGTCACTTATAATGAATAGACAAAAATTGTAATAAGGATGACTGACATATATGATCCAAAGACCTTTCGCTCTCCTCTCTCTTCTTCCCCTCTTTCAATTTTTTTTCTTAACCAAGCAACCAAGTGGGGGAGTCGGTGGGGTGGGGTAGGGATATATATATATATATATATATATATATATATATATATATACTATTCATAGCCTAGTGTCACAACGCTCATCATATCAGCGCCAAAGCACTCTACTTTAGAATTTTCATATTTTTCAAATAAATTTATTTCACATATTTGAGTTATTATAGTGTCAACCCTTTAATTTCAGCTCCAATCTTGTGCTGCACTAAATGAACTCCTTTTAGAAAACCTCTGATAAAGCCTTCTTCAATATACTATCACTTCAAGTCCTTCACCTCTACTGTATATATATGATCATGAGCTTTTTTAATATGATCTTGAATTATACTCTTGAAGGCTATTGACTTCTTAAATTCTTCTATAACTTTGGGAGATGATAATTCTGATTTGGACTTGGCCTTTGATAGAGCAATCTCTTTCTCGGATAAAAGACCCTGAAATCTCATGTTTTCACCTTCAAGGATTGTTATCTTCTCCTAAGGGATTTGCTGGTCTTTCACATACTAATTATTCATCATCTTTGTATCCACCGGTTTAATATAGATTCAATCCATTTGTTGATTCTACAAACAAGCAAAAGTTTTCATATTAACCAATTCAGTACTGCATTGTACTAATTATTCTTTCACTGTATTTATCTCATTGATCTTGCCATCATACTTTCGCTTGTACTCTCCTTGAAGATATTTGACCTTCACAAATTCATTATTCCAATCATTCAAGGTCTGAGTTAGCTCAACCTCAAGATACATGCACCACAACAACTGAAATAATAAGATGAAATTTGTAAGGGACATTTTCTTATAAATGTGTAAAAAAAAAGGAGAACAAAAAGAAGTAGATACTCACCAATTCATCAGCTCATCAATGTCCAACACATTGATGTTTCATAATATCTTTTGGAATATGAAACTTAGATGGAGAAGAATTGTGATTTTTTCAGTACCTGCTAAAATCTTCTCCACCTTCTTCTTCTTGAACGAGGCTGTGGATCAACATCATTCACTAATTCATTAGTGGCAGTCTTTGAATTGTGGGCAGGTGCTTCCTAAACTTTTGCTGACTTCTTCAACATGATCGCATGAGACCTCTCTACCTAAGCAGATAATCCAACCTTGAATAAATATTCTTCCTCTGCATACTTGCTCAAATAGTATACCTCATAATGAAGGATGTCTACATCAGGAATATTGAGCATCCTCAATTTGTCTTCTACTCCTACACAAAGGTGAATGAGTAAATCCTTTAGCTTTTTCCATTTCTCCAAAAGATTCCAATCATTATGCATGAAAAAAATCCATTGGCCCAGCTCTTTGACAAATCTCAGGTGCGAATATCCAGCCATTTGAATCTGAATGTAATACAACCCTACGTATCACAAGTGAATTAACCCATCCGAGAGAAGCACTCTGGAGTAAACACTGCTCCACGATCTCTAAAAAAGACAATCAATCTCACTTTAATCAACATGGCTCTATAGGAGAACTGGGATAAACTCACTCCACTTGTCACTGAAATATCAATCAACTTCAGAGGAAGTGGAAACCGTAGCCCCGCTCGTAAACTGAACTCAAAGACAGTCAGATATCTTGAATGAGGAAAATAAGCCAAATCAGACTTTTCAAGCACCTTCACTACAAAATCATTGGGGAAATAAAACTTCTTCTAGAAAATGATCAAAAAATCACTGGTAATAATGAAAATCATATCGTCAGTCTTAGCCATCTTGTGGGATTTCTTCAGACTGTCATTTTGGGCAACAGGTCATTAATCTTCTTTAATCAAATGAATTTTAAAGGAGTGGTCACCCATTTGAACTTCTGCATAAAAGAGAAGCACTGAATTTTGATAAGAGATGCTATCTATCAAAAATAATGGAAAACCTCTAAGGTGAGAAGGAATATGGGAGAGAAGGAGGCTGGTAAATTAGTCTTCTATACAAAGAGGGACACTTGTACTTTATAGAGAATATCACCTATTTAAGATAGTAGAATGCCTCTACTATAAGAGGACTAAATGAAGAGATGCATTTTAAATTGATAGAAATTTAATTCAAATTTTTTAGAATATTCCTATAGATATTATCACAACCAACCAACTGAGATTAGCATGCCAAGCAATGCACAACAACAAACATGCACGAAAAAGAGTAGCACGAGCAGGATCGCTGCACAGGAAGGCAAGCAGGCATGAGATTGTGGGCAACGGGCCGGCTAGCCAGCGGCAACAACAGCTAGCCAATCGATTAGACTGCCAAGTCACATCTAAGCCTGATTTTTTACCTCGACAGGCATATTTGGACTATTCAAACACTAGTGAATTTATTTCAACTAGGCATAACTCCATGATTTTTCCCTTTAGAATTTTCAACTTAAAAAAATTATGACATTTCTAGCCTCTATTTGTAAGTTGAATACTCATGCAACATTAAAACATAAAATTATATACTCTGCCATCACAGATATGCCATCACAGATATTCTAATCCGCAACAAAAATAATTAAAATATATAAATTGCTCAACCATACAAAATCAGTTGAATGAATGAAATAAACAATGAGAAGTTGACATAAAATATTCAAAATGCATTTCAACTTTATATATACTCGATAAATATAACTACATCAACTACTTCATTTAAAAAGGGTTTAGCCTAATTTCAAGTGTCCTGACAAAAAATACACAAGCCATACAAAAACAAGGACTATGCACAAGAACATGCCATTGAACAACAAATGGACTAAAAACTCATTATGCCTTTGCCACCACACAACCTCCAGATGACATAAGGGGAGCACCGTCCATTGCCCATAACTTACGGAGAACTGTAAGAAGGAACTAGTTGTAAGAATCTGAAATAAGGCCCACAAGCTAACTGAAGGACTTTTAACTCCCACAAGCCATGCATTCTTCATTGTTTTCAAAGGAACAAGCCATCTGTGCCAGACTGGCTTGAATATCGCCGTTTTCTGCCGGATTATCTGGCTGCTTTGTTTCAGGCTGGCATTAATTTAAGAAATAAGCATCAATTAGAGAAAACAATAGATGAAAACTAAGGGGCTGTTTGGCAACAAGAAAAGATTTAATAAATCTTGAAAATTCAAATATAGTAAATCCTAAAGGTATTAAATCCAAAAAATTACTTGGCTTGAAAGAGGTTGAATTTAATTAAATTCAAATAAATTATATGGCATATATACTCTTAAGATTTAAAATTTAAATGAAAACAAAAAAGCATAGGAAGGAGAAATAGTGTCAATCTCTTGAAATGAGATTTATCAAAATAATATATTTTAAAGTCTCCAAAAATCTAGTTAGCATATTTAATCAAAATTTTACATAAAGCATGCTTAAAAATAGCATACCAAACATCCCCTAAGAGAGCAACATGCTAATGAGCCGATAGAGATAAATTTTAAATCAAGAAAAGTAAATTTAACTAGATAAAAAAAAAAGCAGTAAGGTCAAAATCAGTGTACCTTGAGCGCGGAGGTATCAACGGTGAACTTTATTGCATCAGCAGCAGCACGCGATCGCAAATAATACATCCCAGTTTTAAGGCCCTTGAAAATAAAAGTCATAATAAACTTGGGGCTTATATGTTTTCATATGTAAACACTTCAAGGAATTTTCAAGAGTAAGAACAGTTCTGAAAATCAAAATAAAAGATTATCAATAACCACTCTACCTTGGACCAAGCATGGAAATGCAGAGAAGTTAACTTCCCAAAATTAGGTTGTTCGATATGAATATTCAAACTTTGACTCTGATCTATGTAACATCCACGATCAACAGCCATGTCCACTATAGTCCTTTGCTTAATTTCCCATACAGTTCTAACATGGAAACAATAAAAAAAATAAGGATTATATGTTGAAGAAAAAAGAGTCGAGCACACTAAATACATCCTTACTTATAAACTGCTTTAAGATGATCCGAAATTTCTGGAATCTTGAGAATGGAACCATTCTCATATAGTATTTTATTTTTGAGAGTAGCGGACCAGAGGTTCATCTCAGTCAAATCATGCAAGAGATGTTTATTCACCACAACAAACTCTCCACTGCAAAATATTTGCTTCAGATTTTTGTTTGGAAAATGCTTAGACAAGCTTTTGAAACGCCATTGCAAGAACTTCAACATACCTCAAAACTCTACGGCTGTAGATGTTCGATGTATATGGCTCAAAACACTCATTATTGCCTAGAATTTGGCTTGTTGAAGCAGTGGGCATTGGTGCAACAAGTAGGGAATTTCTTACTCCATTTTTGGAAATCAAATGCCTCAATGTAGGCCAGTCCCATCGGTTAGATGGAGTCACATTCCACATGTCAGGCTGTAGAACTCCCTGCACATACATCACGAAGGTCAGCAAATAAGTAAATGAGAAATCATTATGTAACAAGATCATATAGTCCTCGATATAACAGCCATTTGAATATTTGTATCACTGAACAGGATCCGAATCAGATCTTGTTCAGTCCATTATATGGCAGTAATTCAGATACTATGGCATATCACCCAAACAAGGAGTATGCAATCTCAAAGGGATTAATCCGAAAGTGTCCAACTGAATGAAGAGCATAACCTCTACAAGAACAGATGACAGATTCTCCATTGCATGCAGAATCACTACCTCTTTTACATCAAGTAACATACTAAATGTTCTCGAAAAAAGTTTTTATTTTATTTGAAGAAAATTTGAGAGACTGACTCGATAGATTAAGGTTAAAGATTACAAAACTGATAGGGAAAACCCAGCTAAATACAACAATGGGTCAAATAGGATTAAAAAATTTGCAACCAACAGCCAAAAAATTGTAAGAAATTGCACAAAAAATAAGGAAAGAAGACCGTCTGTGGGGTACAAACCTGCAAGTTAAATGAATCTTTAGTTACCAGGATGTTAAACTGGTCCAAGGTAGACTGGTCTAGCCGGCCCTAAACTAGGGCCGCCACCTGCTCTATGTCAGGCTAACCAGGAAGCCACTGGCCCCTTTGTGGGGCCCATGAATTAAAAGCAATTTTCAAATAGGAGGGGGAGGAATTATGAGGGAATTAATTTAAGAAGGATTGTTTAGTAATTGTGCATTTATTTTGTATTCTCTAAATAGGGGAGAAGAGTTAGGGTTAGGGTTATGTTAATGTTTTGCTGAATGTAGGAGTTTCTTGGTTTTGCTTGGGCTCTAGCTGTCAGCTAGAGATTGGAAGAGCCAGATCTTCCTCTAGAATTGAAGATCCATTGTATCTTGCCTGTTTTCTTCTATATTTCTTCTATTAAAGTTTCCTACTGATTTTCCAAGGAATTTTCTTCAATTCCTGCATTTTTCGTGTTGAGATCCCTAATTTTAGCCATTATTGTGATAATATTTGCACTTTTTTCCTATCAAATTGATATCATAGCACTTTCTTGGGCGAAAAAACAAGTATTCTTCATTGTGTTTGCAATTGGAACCTAAATCCAATTAATGGCAGCAAAGAAGATGGATGTGTTAGAGGAAAGGTGGAATAACTCAAGGCCGAAGTAGAGAAAAAAAATTCCGGAGTGGAGGAAGGCTTTCAGCCATCGGAACCACTTTGGAAACTTTGAAGAGATAATGAAAAATGCTTGAGATGCAATTGCATCATCGGCGATTCCTAGGGTGGAACCATGAGGAAAGGAGATCCAGGATGACAACGATGAATTGGAGAGTGTTTTTTTCATCAAGGAACGCCACGTGGAGCCCCATTGGTGGGCAAATCGGGTTATTCTGAAGGGAGGATAGCAAAGAGAGGGAAGCCGACCCTTTTGGGAGAGTAACCGGGCATGGGAAAATGTGGAATGGAGAAGGGCATAGTTGGGGGGGCCATGGGGTCAAAACCAACCAAGGGAGGAAGAAAGGGAATCACACCTCCACTACACCGGGGGAACCAAGGGGAGAAGGAACCAATGGGGTATGGATGAGAGGGTAAGGAATCTAAAGATGCTGGTCTTTGAAAGGGAGAATGCTCAGGGTTGGGTGTACCAAATGGAACGTTATTTTGCCATCCATGGGTTAACTGAAGGGGAGAAACTCATGGCGGCGGGTCTATGTTTGAAAGGAAAAGCCCTTGCCTTGTTTCAATGGAGGGAGGCGAGTTATCCGATCTACTTATGGGGGGAATTTAAGGAGTGTTTGTTGGAACATTTTTGAGCCATCTTGGAAGGGGACCTCCATGAGCCATTCTTTGTCGTAATGCAGGAGGGGACAGATATAGAGTAACGAGAGAAATTTGAGCTACTAACAGGGAGACTTAGGGGAATTTCTGAGGAAGGATGGGGGGGATTTCATGAAGGGGCTTAGAGAGGACATATGGGTAGAACTCAAAATACTGAAGCCTAGGAAGGTGAGAGAGACGATGGAGCTAGCTCAGAGGGTGTTGGAAAAAAATAAAAGAGAGAAAGTCATCAGAAGTAACACCATGGGAGGGGCCTATCAGAGTTCCCCTACAACCCTAGCTCCCAAAACCCAAACAATATCCTTCCCTCCCAAAATCCAAGCAATATCCTTCTAGAGAGAAGCTCCGAGGGAGAAGAGCAGTGGAGTTTGCTCGAGGGGGGGGGGGGGGGCCTTCAAGCGGCTCACAAAGGCGGAGATTAAGGAGAAGCGGGCAAAGGGATTATGTTTCAAATGTGATAAGAAGTACATGCCGGGGCATAGGTGTAAGGACTGAACTCTTCAGGTTCTCACCGTCTGTGATGACGAGGAAGCTAAGCAGAGATGTGGGAGTGAGGCATCGGCGGAAAAGAAAAACTGCATTTTTACATAGCTAAGATCTCCTTGAACTCAGTGGTGGGGTTCACTCCAAAATACACTATGAAGGTGAGGGGAGAAATAGCAGACAAGGAGGTAGTTATAATGATAGACAGTAGGGTCACCCATAATTTCATCTCCAACCAGATTGTAGACCTATTAAGGCTAAAACAGGTGGACATAGGAGGATATGGAATGATGATGGGAATAAGGAAGATGGGGACAGGTAAAGGGGTGTGAACGGGAGTGGTCTTGACCATACAGGGAATCCAGGTGAGGGAGGAGTTTCTCCCATTAGAGCTAGGGAGCAGTGATGACATCCTGGGGATGGGATGGTTGCAGGCCTTGCGGGACACCAAGGTAAATTGGGGGATGCTGACAATGGAGCTCATGGTAGAAGGGAGGATGGTGATTAAGAGATGCAGGCCTCTCCAAAGCCATGGTGTCACTAAAAACCATGGTAAGAGCCATACAGGAGGAGGGAGGAGGATTTCTGGTGGAACTGCAGAGCTTGGAGGGGATCAGAGGGGAGGAAAGAGGGGACACCCCTCTTTTAGACAACCGATACCCCTCGATTTAGAAGAATGAAATTGAAAAGCTAATCCGGAAGATGTTGGAGGCGGGAATTATCAAGCTGAGCGTGAGCCCTTTTTCTAGCCCAATTCTACTAAGTAAAAAGAAGCATGGGAGTTGGCATTTTTGTATGGACTACCAAACCCTTAATAAGGAGACTGTGCCAGACAAGTTTTCTATCACAATGATAGATGAACTACTAGACAAGCTCTGTGGAGCAACAATATTCACGATGGTGAACCTGAAGTCCGGATACCATCAAATCCGGATGAGAAAGGTAGATATCCCAAAAATAGCTTTCAGGACACATGAGGGAAACTATAAATTCTTGGTGATGTTATTTGGTCTCACCAACGCCCCTGCTATCTTTCAGTCCCTCATGAACAAGGTGTTCTGACCTTACCTCATGAAGTTTGTTCTAGTTTTCTTTAATGACATCCTGGTGTATAGCAAATCCAATGAGGAGCATTTGGAGCATCTTAGGGCGATCTTGGAGGTGTTACAGGAGCATCAGTTGAGGGACAATCTGAAGAAGTGTTGTTTTGCACAGGCGAGTGTAGAGTACTTGAGGCATGTGGTATCACAGGAACGGGTGGTCGTTGATAAGATAAAGATCGAGGTAATGCTGAAGTGGCCTCTACCTAAGAACCTGAGGGAGCTAAGAGATTTCCTAAGATTGGCAGGGTACTACAGGAGGTTCATAAGAGGATACAACAACATTAGTTGGCCTCTAACAGAGCAGCTGAGAAAAGACAGCTTCATGTGGGGAGAGGCAGCTACTCAGGCCTTTGAGAGATTGAAGACCTCCATGACCACAGTTCTGATGCAGGCATACCTGATTTCAGTCAGATGTTCGTGGTAGAGACAGATGCCTCAGGATAGGGGTTGGGGGCAGTGCTCATGCAAAATTACATACCAATAGTCTGCTTCAGCCAGGTGTTGACAGCTAGAGCTAGGCTGAAATTAATCTATGAGAGGGAGCTGATGACCATTGTATTGGGTATTCAGAACTGGCGGCCATACTTACTGGGATGACATTTCATCGTTAGGACCGACCAGAGGAGCTTGAAGTACTTATTGTAACAGAGGATGGTGATCAAGGAACATCAAAGGTGGTTGTCCAAGTTGTTGGGATAGGAAATTGAAATCCAATATAAGGAAGGGATGGAAAATAAGGCGGCATATGCCATACATGTCAATGATGCAAAATGGCAAGCGGCATGGCGCACGATGCGGCATGGCGCACATATGGCGCTATTTACTTGGCGTGACGCGACGCATCAAAGTAGTGCACACTATTTATGCCATGCATGAGCAATGGCGTGCACTATTTTGTTAACATGTTATAAATATCAAATTATAAATTATAATTAATTTTTTTAGGTTTATATATTAATATCATAATCGATTATTAATTAATTAACCTTCAAATTAATAAAATATCAAAAAACTTTAAATGATTTAATTTTTTTGTAGGATTTAAAGTTATTATTTTTGTTATTAGGCGGGATTTGGGATAAATTATGTTTAAATCCTGCTCAAAATTATTGATGTAAGATTATATAAGATTTAAAATCATCATTTTTGCTATTTGATAGGATATTTATGCTTAAATTTTACTCTAATCAACATATTATTTGTTATTTAATAATATTTAATATTAATAAAAATATATTTTAAAAATTATTTCTATTGTGCGCCATGTTTAAAAAGGCACTCACCGAGCCATGTGCTATGCACCATAGCACCACGGGGATCTTTACGCCGTGGTGCGCCATTCGCCACTAACAAATATGGCATATGCCTTGTCTAGATGCATGGGAAAGCTCCAAGAGATAGTCATTTCGATACCATTGATATTAGATTGCAGAGCTATTAAGAAAAAAAATGCACAAGGCAAGGAGCTGAGGAAGATCAGAGAGGATCTGCTAAAGAAGAAGAATAATCATCCTGGCTATTCAATAGAAGGAGAGAGACTTCTATACCAAGGGAGGTTTGTGCTGCCACCAACCTCAATTCATATTCCGAAGGTGGTCAATAGAAGGTTAGAAACATATCTGCAATGCTTTTTTTTAGAGACACCTTAGTTGTGGGCTAAGTGGTTGGCATGGGCATAGTACTAGTACAACACTTTGTATCATTCAGCGTCCTAGATGACCCCTTTCAAAGTGTTGTACGGTAGAGATCCGCCTCACTTGGTGCACTTTGGGCAGAGTAACACATCAGTCTTTTCACTAGAGCAATACTTCGCAGAGCAGAACAGGATACTAGAGGAATTGAAAAGACATCTGTTGAGAGCTCAACAGATTATGAAAAGGCAAGCTAATGAGCCCAAGGGCATTCAATTTGAGATAGGGGATGGGGTGTATTTGAAGGTCCGTCCCTACAGGTAGAGGACAGTGGCGAGTAAAAGGAATGAGAAGCTGGCACCACGTTACTTTGCTCTTTCGAGATAGTGGAGAGGATCAGAGCAGTGGGGTATTGATTGAAGCTACCTCCAACCGCGACCATAGACCCAATATTCCACATGTCACAATTGAGGAGAGTTATAGGAGATCAACCTCCACTGCAAAGTTACCAGCAACGCTAATAGAAGATTTGGAGGAGGATTTGGAACCACTGGAGTTGGTAGGAGTGCAACAAGGGGAGGGAGGAAGTAAGGAAGTGTTGATTAAGTGGAAAAACCTACTGAAGTACAATTCTACTTGAGAGTCATATGAACAGATGAAGCATCAATTTCCATCCTTTCACCTTAAGGACAAGGTAGTTCTTTGGGAGGAGGGTAATGTTACCCTAAACTAGGCCAACACCTACTCTATGCCAAGCAAGCAAGGAAGCCGCTGGCCCCCTTTGTGGGGCCCATGAAACAAAAACAATTTTCAAATAAGGAATTAAGAGGGAAATTAATTTAAGGGTTGTTTAGTAATTATGCATTTATTTTGTATTCTCTAAATAGGAGGGAAGAGTTAAGGTTAGGGTTATGTTAATGTTTTGCTGAATTTAAGAGTCTCTAGATTTTGCTTGGGCTCTAGCCATCAACTAGAGATTAGGAGAGCCGGATCTTCCTCTCGAATTGAAGATCCATTGTTTCTTGCTTGTTTTCATCCGCTTTTCTTCTATTATTAAGTTTCCTACTGATTTTCAAAGGAATTTTCTTCAATTCCTGCATTGTTCTTGCTAAGATCCCTAATTTCAACCATTATTGTGCTAATTTCTGCACTTATTTCCTATCACAATACAACTTTACCCCACCCCACTACAAGACGACCGTCTAGCAATCCCCAAAAACAAACACTAATTTCATGTAAACTGTAGTGAAATTAATCCTTTATTCATTGACCAACAAGTTGTCGGTGTTCAATATAACCATCATCTAATGTGAATTTGGTAGTAAAACAATTAAGTAGACCATGCACTATAAGAAAATTATACAATCATGCATAATGATATAGTGCATCAGGAGTAAAGAGAATTGAATGACACGAGTTTTGTTTAGAATGCAATTGCATAAACTGAAATTTCACAATACTAACGTCTACTATAAATGAAGGAATAAGAAAATCAAACCATCTAAAGATAAACTTTGCTTAATAACTAGCCTAGTGCAGCACATTACAAACCTTGCTTATGGGGCTTCCTTTGTATGTTTCATATGGACCTTCCTTTGCAGCAAGGTCAGCGGAAGCTTTGAGAGCATGGTAATATATGGTCTCAAATATATCTTTGTTCAGCTGTTGCGCCTGCAGGCCCAGTTAGCATTTTATCCAATATTAATATAAAGCTTACCATGATAACAAGTCCAATAAATCTCTTATTACCACATTACCTGTGGTGAATCAAAAGGCATGCCAAGCAATATAAACGTATCAGCTAAACCCTGAACACCAATGCCAATAGGCCTGTGCCTTAGATTTGAATTCCTTGCTGTATCGACTGGATAATAGTTCACATCTATAATTTTGTTGAGGTTTGCTGTAACTATGGCTGAAACCTAAAACACAAATATTCAGCATTTTCACAACTAATCAACAAAAAAACATGTAATGTTAGTCATTCTCACTTCGGCTAGCTTGTCAAAGTCAAAATATCTGTTTTTTGAACCAATGCTCCCAACAAGCTTGGATGGATGGGACTCTAATGAAACACCCTGCAGTATACAAGTCAAGGGAAAAATTGCTGAAAGCTCAAAGTATGGAAGATATTGTATTGCACCAGCTAATGGGCAAAGTCATGACACAACCATACCATCTCCCTGACAAAGCGAGGTAATGCTATGGATGCCAGGTTGCACACAGCAGTTTCTGTTGGACTGGTAAACTCAATAACCTCGGTACATAGATTTGATGACTTGATGGTCCCTAAATTTTGTTGATTGCTCTTTCTATTACAGGTGTCCTGAAGAAGTAAAATGGTTAGATGCAAAATTAAAAGTAAAAGAGCACCTTGTTTCGTGCTTACCTTAAAAAGCATAAATGGTGTTCCAGTTTCTATCTGAGATTTTAGAATCTCAAACCATAGGTTTTGGGCAGGAACAACCTTCTTAGCTTTTCCCTGTCATTCATAAAAAGTAATGGATGAAACGTTTTCATCATTATCCGTATCCCAATTATTGTGATTCGTCAAAGGTAATGTATTAATGATTATTTAAATTTAAATTAGAACCAAAACAAGGCAAGAATTACCTCTTTCTCATATTTTACATACAAGTTTACAAACTCATCTCCCCAACAATCAGCCAAACCAGGAGCCTCATTAGGGCAAAATAATGACCACTCTTCATTACTCTGGACCCTTTCCATGAAAATATCTGGAATCCAAAGGGCATAAAAAAGATCTCTGGCCCTATGCTCCTCCTAGCAAAAAGAATTTTAACGGTTGAGAACAAAATTCAGACCCTCATGCTAAAAATTTCTTTGAAAAAGAATTTGGCTAACAAAATACCGAAGACTGAGAATAATAAATCCGGCAGAAACATCATAGTTAACAAAGGTGCTTACCAGAATGCACATCCTCTCCAATTAACAGAGTAATTAGAGAGAAAAGTTCTAAAATCCAAATGATCCAAAAGCCATCCAATGGGGTTTACCTTTTTGTTAAGCCACAATGCCTTAAAGAAAGTAGAACTCAATCCCAGCTACCCAATGTATAAACTAAATGATTAGAATTAGAGACATTTACCATTTAATTACCACAGTAATTAGAGATGATCAAATTCAATGCTTACCATATGGGAATGCTAATCGATCCATATTCAAGTGCAAAACTCATACCATGATCAACATTATTGTGTCTAAATTCACATGTTGACAGAAAAATGAAGAGTAAAATATGAAAAGTTATTGTTCGTACAATAATTACTCTAAAGTCATAGCAATAAAACAGTCAAACAAGCACTGGACATCTTTTCACTATAAAATATACATGGAAAAAAGGATACACACAAATAGATGGGAATTTAACAGGTTTATTGATGCAGATACAAAACGAAATTCACTAAAATTTTGACAATTACATGTCAGAAAAACATGAGGATATTTTTTAGAAACATAATATAGAATAAAGTAATGTTTTCCCTCAGAACACCCCAAATCCTTAATTAATTAGACATTTTGTGAACGCCAACGAATACAAAGGAACTAAAAGCTACCTTCCCATGGTTTTTCCTGAGGTCAAGAAACTCAAAAACATCAGCATGCCAAGGCTCCAAATAGACGGCAAATGCACCTAAATATACAACATATCAGTCAAGAAACACAGCAAAAGTGAACTAATAAAAAAATTTAGCAAAACATGACGAAGAGAAAAAGAGAAAGACAGGAACAGAGGATAGAAGACAAAGAGGAAGATAGAGATAGAGCTTACCTTTCCTTTTTCCACCCCCTTGATCAACATAACGAGCAGTATCATTAAATACTCGCAACATGGGAACAATACCATTTGATGTTCCATTTGTTCCACGGATGTAACTTCCAGTGGCACGAATGTTGTGAACTGACACACCAATTCCTCCAGCAGACTTGCTAATAACTGCACACTCCTTTAAAGTATCATAAATCCCATCAATGCTATCATCTTTCATGCAGACCAAGAAGCAACTGCTTAACTGTCAATATATAATTTAATCTTGTAAATATTCTAAAACTTAGCTCAAATTAAAAGAATTGATTATTTACAATACCTGAGGCTTAGGAGTGCCTGCATTGAAGAGGGTAGGGGAGGCATGAGTAAACCATCGCTGAGACATCAAATGGTATGTTTTGATTGCAGACTCAATATCATCTTTGTGGATCCCAACAGAAACCCTCATCAACATGTGCTGAGGTCTTTCCACAACCTTCCCAGAAACTTTCAAAAGGTAGGATCTCTCAAGCGTTTTAAAACCAAAATAATCATAGTCAAAATCCCGATCATATATTATTTCACTGTCCAAACAAGCTGCATTCTGATACAAAAATATTGAAAGTTATCAGAACATGTAGGCATCTCCCTTAATAATGCAAAAGCTCGAGACTTAAAAAAAAAAGTTATTCTACTAGCAAATCTGTTGTTACATTTGCACGATCATCAAAAAAATTGATCAAACCACTGTTGCAAACATCAAATAAGATTTAAGCATGATTTTGCCTAAATCTTCTCAAATACTTTAGAAGGAATTTCTAAATCCCATCTAAAGTAAATATTGGATTTAACAAAATATAATAATGATTTGCTTGGCTTCAAGTAAAATTTACTAAGAAGGATTAAGTAAATCTTGTCAATCAAGATTTAACAGATCCTGGAGCCATTCAAGATTGAGGATTTAAATAAAAGAGAAGATGGGTTACAATAGGCAGAAATGATATAATTCTCTTAAACCTCAATCTCCAAATATTTGCTAAATCAAAAATTTAACCCAAAATGGAAAGAAAATTATATTTAAGTGCATTTCCAATCGAACATCATTTGCTCGTTTGCAGCTCCGGCGATCATCCGCCCGAACGGAAAATGGAAACGCATTTTTGCATTTTATCCCGGCTATGAAAAATATGACGCCAATATTGGCTATTCACAAACTTTTTTTTTTTTTGCATTAGAAATGGATAAAACAATAGAGATGGGAAAGAATATACACAAAATATTCTTTTTGGGTGTTAGAAATAGAGTTCAGTTGGAGATGAATTACTGTTTGATATGACTGCTACGAAAAATAAGTTTTTCAGTTGGAGATGCCTAAGAAGGACAAAATTTATGTTGCTAAAAAATTTGTTTGGCAAAAATTAGCCTAAATCCTGGCTAGATCGTGCAACCATGGTTGCAATCATTATATCTAAACTTAAATCCAAGATTTATTAAATCCCAATAAGACCGAGATTTCAAAAAAAATAGATTTAATGAGATTCACTAAATCTTTTAAATCTCCCAAATCTTCCATCCTATAACCAAAGCGTTAATGATGATGATGGATGATGGTTTGGATTGGAGTTAATTTGGTGTTATGGTATTAGAGTCAAAGTGGCTCTCATAGTAGCTAAGGACCTACATAGAGGAAAATCTCTAAAGGGAGACTAGGATTGAGGTTTTCTTAAGAAATGTCAAAGAGTCGGGGTTGGCTAGGGTTTAGTGAGTAGATTATAGAAGAGGCAAATACAAGTTATGTAGGACTTAAGATGGGAATAGCAGAAAGGCCAAAAGCTTTAGTTCAAAGTTTCGAGCATTTTGATGAAGGAGAGATGCTAGAAGGGTGTGACTAAGAATTGGGATACAATGGGAGTGGTGAGAAGTTGAGGAGTGTAGAAGTTAGTGCTCGATAAAGGAGAGAATGATACATGGTTGGGAGGCTAGAAAATTTAGATGTGAAGGTAGGAATCCCATAATCAAAAGATCTTGACCAAAGACAACCACTAAGTTATCCAAGGAAAGAGAGGAAACCACCAAATTTTTATTCCAATCAGTATAGTCAATGAATTAGAATGTCAATATATAATATGAAAACAGTAATTCAAATTCAATGTTCCTAAAAATAGTAAATCATTCAAAAAAATCCTAAAAGGGTCAACCAAGGCATGGATGGATTGTAGCAGCATGCCTTGGATCGAAGAGTAGATCGCTTAAACTTACTTGAAAGAACCGGGAAACCAAAGCATGTCCTCAAAGGAGAAAAGTTCAACCAAGCTTGCATATATCTAACTTGCCTTTAAAGATAGTAAATGATTAAGAACAAATTTTATACAAGGTGGTGGGATCTTATTTGTGGTCTTGTAACAGGCCTATGCACAAAATGAAGCTATTCTACATCAACAATTCAATGATTTGGTTGGATTGAAGAATTGGGCAACTGAATAGGTTTATCATCTTGAGCTATAAAATCATATTTGAATACGATTTATCAAATCCAAAGTTAGTAAATTCTAAATATCTTCTAATAAAGAATGATGATCATTAAAAGTGAAACATTGAGAAAGTGAAGCACGTGAAAAAATGAAGAAAAAGAGAAACAACAAACAGCAGGTGATATTCTCATGACAGATTTGCTATAAGTAATTGCTGACATAAATTACTACAAAAAATTCTTACATTTAGATCAATACTGAGGAAGCCCTACAATTATATAGAATTTTAAACAGATATCATAATATAATTTTTAAAAGGAAATCCTTATAGGGCCATCAGTCCTAACAAAACAGTAGCACAGTGGTTCTATTGTTGTCATGAACATTTATATACAATAAGCAAAATCATTAAAGCTTTTAATTGTACCTTCATCACTATCTCATAAACGTCATCAGCAATCAAAGGCGCCTTCTGGCCTGATTTCTGACTGACATGATGGTACATTTCCTTAATACTGCAATCACATAACCCAAATGAATTTAAAAAAAAAAAAAAAACCACACAGCAGTTTCACTGTAATAGAAAAACAAACGACAGATCAAATGAGGACACAAAAAAAAAGCATCCATTACGTCTCTGAGAATAACTTCTTAGTATTCTTGTGCAGATTTGAAACAGCAATCCTTGCCGCGAGCTGATAAATAAAACCAGAATTTAATCGAAATACCGAACTCAGAGAAAACAAATGAATCTCAACCAGACATCGATCACTTACCGATGCATAGTCAGGGTGATTGGCCGTCATAGCAGCAGCGGTCTCAGCCGCGAGCTCATCTAGTTGGCTAGTGGTTACGCCTTTGTAGACGCCAAGGCAAACCTTTTGTGCCACAAGCACAGGATCGCAGTGATCACTGTTCAAACCGTAGCTCAGCTTCTTCAAGCGGGCCGTTATCTTGTCGAAGTGGACCGTCTCCCGTCTCCCGTCCCTCTTGACGACGTACATGTTGAATTTCGATGATGATTTCGGTGACGAATTTCGCCGAACGGGTGGTAGGTTAGAATAGGGAAGATCAGAAGAGTAAGTATGTGGGTTTCGATAGAAGAGAAAGCGGGAATTTAATGGCAAGGGATTGCATTCCTTCTCTCGGAAGCCTTTGGATTTCAAAATACTGGCGCCAAATCTGAGCTGCGGTCGCAGAGCTCTTTCCTTTCGAACTTCGGCGCGCTCTTGCGCTATGGAAAGCTTTTATTTCCGGCTTCATTCTATTCTCTCTCTGGCAAATAAAAAAGCCTCCTTAATTTCTTAAATTTATTTTGAGTATTTTTAAAATTAATTTAACTAAAAATAAAAATATTTATTTTGATACATAAACACAAAATGATGTAAAATGAAATAGTAAGTCATGCAAAGGTAAACTTCTTGAATTTTATTTTACAAGGACTTGATAAATTTTGGATTGGAAAAAATATTTATCAAAATTAGCTAAATTCATATTTACTTTAGGAGATCAAGCGAGATACTTTGAGTTGATTTTTTGCGATGTTGTTTCTATCTTATGGTGTCACAATCACATTCAAATAAGATGTTAGTTTGTGGGGCACATTGAAATCAACAATGTAATTATTGTATTACATATGTATATCTTTCTTAATATTATTGAAAATTTTTTGAGTATATAAAATATAATTTCATATTAAAATATTCATTTTAAGGAGTAGTGTTCATTCCCTTGAACTCCATAGTAACTTACCAAATATTTTGTATATCTAAAAAATGTAAACAAAATAGCCTTAATTAAGCATGCTTCATATGTTCACATCAAACATCATGATTGTGCCTTCAAATATAGGTGCATTTACATTTGAGCCTAAGTTTAGTTAAGCTCATCATTTTAATAAATATATTATAAATTAGTATAGTGAGCCATGCTTTGTATGTTTACATCAAACATCATGATTGTGCCTTGACACATATGTGCATACATATTTAAGCCTAAGTGTAGTTTAGATCGTCATTCTAAGAAATATATTATAAATTAGTATAGTGAGCTGCACTTCATATGCATTAAAAGACATCATGATTGTGCCTTCAAATATAGGTGCATATATATTTTAGCCTAAGTGTAGTTTAGCTTATTCTAATAAGTATATGATAAATTAATATATAGTGAGCCACATCCTCATTAATGTCAAATCTTAGCTTAGCGATCACTCCTTTGATGTGATGGGACTACATCAGAGGGTCTAGCCTTAGTATGGTTTTCCTAGAGTGGTGATACTTCATAGCAATGTTTTGTCACTTCTTAAAAACAAAATCAAAAAGGTTCTCAAAAGTGCTTATGGTTGGTTGACATAAGATCATGCATGTTGATATGTCTATGAGATCCAATGAAGCTCTTTACAAAGGCTTCTTTAAGTTCAAAAAAAGTTTTGAAAGATCCATTTGGTAAGTTAGCATACCATACAAATGGAAAGTTGGATAGAGTGAGGTCATGAAAAGTTAGAGCAACAAAGCATCATTATTTCTAATATTATAACATAATGCTCTATACTAGGCTAAATGATGGCAAGCATTGCTAGTGCTATTAAATCGAGGAAAAGAATGAGGATTAATTTCTTGGGATAAGGGATTGCCTTATATTCTATTAAATAAGTTTGTCCCTTTTTTATTGTGGACTATCCATGCTGAGTATCATGGCATATTTTACATGTATCTTAATTGTATAACATATATATGCATTCAAAAAAGGCTCAATAGTGGGTTCTATGCAAGACACAATTTGAGCTATAACTAGTACATATGTTAGAACTATAGGAGTAACGTATGTCTCAATGGTAATTGAAGTAGGTTGTATAGGGTCAATGGAAGTCGATGGAACAAGAATTGCCTCTATGGGGATAGGCTAAGGTATAAGGAGGGCATCAATCTATAAGGTCTAAGGAAGAAATTAAAGTAGAGCTTTTTGAACTAAAGGATGAGTAATCATCTGTGTTATCAAATTGGTCATTACAATAACCATGTAACCAATATGTTCTTTAAGTCTTTGGATTAAAGAATTTTTTTTTTTCATTGTGGTCATCATCCAAACCAAATGGTTGTACTTGATCACCCTTATTAGATGCTATTGTGAAGGATCCTTGGATCGATCTTAGAAACATTCTCTTCGATAAAGACCTCCTTGACACTATCCCCTAATTATCATGATATGTGCAATGATGGAGATCCCCAGGTCTATTAGAAAAGATTATAATATCATTATAAAGTTCCTCCTAATCATTAATATTTTACTCCAACATAGAATCATACTCAAGTGCAGAATCAACAAAGTTTGAATCAACTAATGCTTCCCTTGATATTAGATGGGGTTAGCATTATATTAATAATAGCTTTTTCGTCTAGGTCAACTAGTCTAAAGATAGTCACAAGGAGACTAACTAGTACATCTTGGGTAGATCTCATATACTATCTAATCAAAGAGTATTCCTCTCCAAGTTCATGCAAGTAGATAAAGAGTAAAGATAAGCACAAGTGACTGGGAAGAAGTGTTCTTTAGGATCCACTTATACTTAGTGGACATCCAAATAGAAGATTATTTCTTCTTCTCAACATATGAGATATCAAAATCTTGTTTCAAATGTCCAAAAAAAAATGAAGTAAAAGTTATTTCTAATATTAATAATACGTGTAGGCATGCCACTAAGATACATCATTACTAGGTATATAAGCGTGGGAGTTATAACTAATCTGAATATAAACACAGTGACATGAATAAGACAATGAGAACATATATGGTAAAGACCAAACATCTGGTAGACACTTAAGCATGCTCGAGTCTTAGACCATGGAACTCCTTTGGAAGATGATAGTAAGAGAAGGTTTAGAGAATCTGGTAACTAGTGGAATCTATCTCTAAGATGAACTATTTTTCAACTATCGATTCACTACCATACGTGGTTGAAATCATCCCTGAATCTTTCTTATCAAAGTGCAAGAAGTATCCCTAATAATAAATATACCAAGATGTGTAAGACATGGGATATCCTTAGTTAGATAGAGTAAACTCTTAGTACTCTTACTAGCTTTATAGCCATAGAACCTACCAAAATAATAAATTATTTTGTCAAATCAGAATGTTAGGAATGGGTGAAGTAGATTATTATTATTATTATTATGCATATAAGAGTTTATTCAAAGTGTTCTTGGAGCTCTTATTAAGTGGTGGGGCCAAAATGTTCTTAGGTTACCTAAAAATATGAATAAAAGACCTATCAAAATGTCTAAAATTGCTCACTGTATGGGTTATAGTACCAAAAATTGATGTGGGACGGATTACCTAGAGAACTCTATGCAGTATTAACTACTAAAAAAAATCATGAAAAAATATAATGAAAACTAAATAACCTTAAAATGATTGAGGGTTTGATATTCTGGAGAGTGTCAATTTTTAGCCTCTTTTTTATGGGAAAGTTTATCAAAACTAGCTAAATTTGGAACAATAAATGGAACTATGGTAAGGGCACCACTATATTTTTTACTCCCTTTTAGGGAAAGGTACAAAGCAGCCACCAGTAGGGACTACCTAGAGGAAAATTAAAGTCTAAAATGTATCTTTACTTAGAAGGAGTTGAATCTGAGGTAGAGAAGATGGTTTGAATTGATTAACGACCATGACCTATATATTATTTATCAACCCAAAATGGTGAATGTGATTGCTGATGCTCTAAGTAGGAAGTTAGTGGGAATAGTTGATAGTCTGATTAGGCGAGGTTAAAAATTGAACTTGTGTGTCAATGTGAAGTAAAGGCAAGGTTTATCTCTCATATGATTGTTCAACTTTCATTACAAGAAAGAATCTAGGACGCCTAGAAGAAAGATGATGAATATGTAAAACTACTAGATTAGATCCTATTTGAGAGGAGTTCTGGTTTGCAAATTAATGAATAGGGTGCATTATTTTGTGGTTATAGATTATGGGTCTCTATTAGTGGAGACTTTAAGAAGATATTTTGCATGAAGCACATTATTCTAGATACACCATCCATCTAAGCAATAGTAAGATATACCATGACTTGAAGACAATGGTCTGGTGGCATAGATTGAAATAGGATATAATTGAATTTGTCTCCAAGTGTTAGACTTACCAAATGGTAAAGGCAAAGCATTAGAGGCCAAGTGGATTATTGCAACCCTTATCTATTCCTAAATGAAAATGGGAGGAAATCACTATACATTTTGTTATGAGTTTTCTGAGGTTTGAGCATGGTTATAAATGTTGTATGGGTTATTATAAACTTGTTGACCAAATCGCCTCATTTTTTTTCCTATAAGGAAAACTAATTCTATTAGCAAACTAGCTCAACTATATATGGAAGAGATTGCCGGGTTACATAAGATTCCAAGAGTTATTATATTTGATTGAGATGACTAATTTATTTCCATGTTATGGAAAGGTATTCAGAATGGCCTAGGAATGAAGTTAAACTTCAATTAAGTTTTTCATTCCCAAATAGATGGACTAATTGAGAGGGTAATATAATTATTAAAAGATCATATTATGTGTGTTTAGTTTTGGAGGAAGTTGGGAACATCATGTGTCATTAATTGAGTTTGCTTACAATAATAATTTCCATGAAAGCATTAGAATGGCTTTGTATGAGGCTTTGTATGGGAGAAGATGCAGAACCCATTTGTCCTGGATAGAAGTGGGAGAAACAAGACTGATGTGTTCTGAGCTGGTATATAGTGATACAGAGAAAATCAAATTGATCAGAAAAAGATTGGAAATTGCTCAAGACAAGCAAAAGAAATATTATGATCCAAAATATGGAGTTGTGGAATTTCAAGTTGGTGATTTTATTTTCTTGAAGGTTAGTCAAGTGAAAGTTTTAAGAAGATTTGAGAAAAATAGTAAATTAAGTCCCATATATATAGGACCATTTGAAGTGACTGAAAGAATTGAGAAATCATCTTATAGATTATCACCGATAAACCATATATTAGACATTCATATGTATTTCATATATATGTGCTAAGGAAGTGGGTTTCTAATTAGAAACAAAAATCTCTGAAAAGTGAAATTGAAGTTCAGCCTAATATGACCTATAGGAAGAAACCTGAACACATCTTGTCTTTTGATGTAGAGTAGTTAAGAAATAAGAAAATCCCATGGTCATTGTTAAGTGGAAGAACAAAATTGAAAGAAAAGTCACCTGAGATAAATAAGAGGAAATGAGATAGTAATATTCATACCTATTCTAAGTATCTATTTTTGTCTATATCAAGGATGATATTTTTATAAAGAGGGAAGAATGTAATGCATGCTACTACAAAACTTGGTAATAATTTAGTGTGATTTTAGTAAGTCCTAAATTTATAATTAGAGAGAATAAAATTGAAATGAAAAATTATAGATTAGAAGTAAAAAAATCCTTCTGGGAGCATTGCAGGGTTTCCCTCTCTATTTGAGAGGAGGATTTTGGGGTGCTCTACAGCGCTGAAAGGAAGTGATGCGGTGTTTAGCAATGTAGTAAATTTTTTATATATAAAAAATATAAATCCATTTTATCATACCCCTCACCCATCATCTAAGTAGTGGAGAAGAAGGAAAGAGAGAAAGTTTAGAAGCCACAGAGTTATCCATCAGGTCAGTTATGTGAATTATTCTACTCCAAGTGCCCTTTTTTATTTCAATTCAGATGTTTGTACGATGAGTTATGGAATAAATGTGATTTAAATGAGTTTTAGAACCTTTCCACCATGTGATTTCTGGTATATTGTAGAATATTCTATTCTGGTCATTTTGATAATTAGGTATCAAATTTTCACCATTCGCTTTTCTCTCTATGAATTATTGAATATTTTATGTTAAAAATGACATTTCTAGCATTTCTTATTGTTCATTAAAAGTGTTAAAATGATGTTTTGAAGGTTTCTTATGAATGATTTTCCAGGTAGTAAATATCAAGTGTGTAGGCGATTGCATTATCTTCTGAAATGTTGTGCTTGTGTCAATACATATGTGTTTATATTCATGTTCAATGTCATGTATATGTCATATTTACTAATCACTACATGTGCATTCAAGTTTATATGGTGGAAATTCTGATGTGGAGATGTTAAAGTGCACAACCATAAGGGGAATCGGGTTAGGTCTCCTTCACCTAGTGAGGGTTAACCTTGGGAGGCATAAGTGTAAGTAAAGTTAAAAGTAATTATTAGGGCATATGCATATCATGATTCATATGTTGCATATTCTATTAAATGAAATAAGTTCAAGTATAAATGATATTCTATTAACAAGAATATTTTGATGCTTTTCTGACAGTATAAGTGATATTTTATTAATTTGTACACTCTTATATGCATATGAAAGTGAATATTAATTCTTACATGCCATCAGATTGGATACTCGAAACCTGCATATGAGCCTAGCCTAACAACTGTGCTATTATATTTGAAATCTAAGAAATCATCTCAAAACTTATCACAGGAGCTATACCCTAAACCTAAGCAGCCAAACTAGAGCTCTAACCATTAGACATATCAAGATCTAGTTGAGATGGACCAGTCATCATAGAAATACTGAACAAACCTATATGACACACATGCATATGAAAAATAAACAAAATGAGTGCCTAAAACTACTCAGAAGCATTCTACTCTTTTGCTGATTAAATCTTATGGGTCTATTATGATTTACTTCTCCAACTGACACTCTGATACCAAAAATCTTGTCACAACCAAATCCTATATAACTTGATACCACACAAGTTAACCAAGTTCGATTGTGGCAAGACTGACCTCAAGATCCAATTGGAGAAGTACTGAAATAAAACTTTTAATTTATATACTACATAAAGTCACTACTGAATGCAATATTAAGTGAAAGATTACTGAATCTAAAAAATGATTTTATATATTATCCAAAAATATATGTATAATCTAAGATATCTATAACAACGCTAGGCAATAGATAATATACCAAATAAAAGCCAAGCTTACAAAATAAAACTAACCAAATCAATTGGCATAACTACAATATAGATCAGAGCCTAATATTCAAAACTACTCATCACAATCCTTACCCTTCACATAGACTAAAAATGAAAGCAAAAGTAGGAATAAGCTGGCACGGCTTAGTAGGCTATTGCAGCCTAAAATAGAAATTAATAATTTAAACAAAAGACTAAAATTACTATATTATAATAGTAAACTGAAGTACTATATGGAAAGTTGAAACTGAAACATCTATTGAAACAGAATTTCTTTAACCAAATACTAAAACTAACTGAATTATGAGTAAACATTTTATAGTAATTATTAGAATGGATCTCAAGCCTAAATTTTTATTTATATCTTAATTAACATAATCCCACCTTGGTAACTCATTGGCTCCAACATAATTGAATCCCACCTTGACCTTGGTAGCCCATTAGCTCTAACATAACTGAATCCCACCTTACTAGCTCACTTGCTCCAGCATAATAAAATCCCACCTTGGTAGCCCGTAGGATTTGGCATAATTGAATCACACCTCGGTAGCCTACTGGCTCCAGCATAATAAAATCCCACCACAATAGCACATTGGCTGCGACATAATAGAATCCTACCTCAGTTGCCTAATGGTACCAGCATGATAATACATCACATAACATCATCTCATATTTCTTTCACCATTATACACATTTTTGGGCATTTTATTAATTAAAGCATAATTGTACTAAATTCAAAGATTATGAAAAATGCTTTAACTGTAGGGAACAGAAACACTACTGAGCAAAAATTTATAGTTTTAAAATATAACTAATTACTAGAGATTGTATAAAATATCATTTTAAAACTTTAATCGTACTATAAAACTATATTTTTTAAAGTCTAGATTATTTTTTATTCAATAAAAACCACATAAATTCTAAAACACCCCATGAAACGTTTTTAGAAAATTTTCAAAATATTCAGAATCTCAGTTTCTATAATATATAAAATGTTACACAATAAAAGTTCTACCAATACAAAGTTACCTCATTTTCTATAATAGAAATATAAATTTTATTGAAAAAATTCTAAAAAATGTTGAATTATTGAAAACTGATATAGGCAAAATATAACCTATCTCGAGACGAACGATTTTTTTAACTAGCTCGACAACTAAATATTACTCAAAGTAGCTCAAAATAGACTTTCTCTCTCTCAAATCTTACTCTTTCCCTCTCCTACTTTAGCTGGTGGCATGCTCAAATGAATGGAATAGTAGATTTAAAATATATTTAAAGTGTAGCTAGTGGCCTAGCGATGTGGTGCTACCACCTAGCACTGCGCTGCTAGTTCAAAAATTGAAATTCTAGAGCTTAGGGCATTGTAATGTCACTATTTGGTGTCTGATACTATAGCAACACCGAGGCACTCGAGCACCCAACATTGAGGTGCTCAAATAGTAACATTTTTTTAGATTTGCTAAAATTTACTCTAGATCCTTGGGACTTATTCTAGAATACATATAACCTTTTTCATACACCAAAACACTCCTAAACATATGTATTGGGTTCAAAACAAAAATTTTAAATATTTGCATTTTCTAAACCAGGTCAAACTAGTCTTAAGTATACTCTAAACATGGAGGTCTCACACCAAAACCTAGCCACTTCTTTTAATAATCCAAAATTTTGAAAATAATTAAAAATATAAAAATCTTAATTCTTGTTTAAATTGTAGTGCAATGGAGAGAAAGTTAAAAAGCTAATTTTTAGCAGCCAGATCATTTTGACACTTCTATAAAAATGGCTCAAATCACTATAGGTGATTCTAAACATATCTCTATTTAAAATATTTTGATTTTAACAATTTAATTCTCCCTAGAAATAATTTTATTTCATTTTCCCTAGATTTATTAAATCTTTACTGCACAACATTTTATATTTTATTGTATTGATTATTCTTGATATTTTGATAGTAATATTTATTAAATTTCATTAGGTAAAATGAAAGTCACTATATTTTATGATGTTTCTATTGATTAAATAAATGATATTTTTAATGTAAGTGTACTGTTAACACAAGCATTTAAAATGAATATGGATATATGGTTGAGTAATAGTTGGTCACTATTATTATTATAGTAATATGATAATAATGTATGAGGATAAATAAAAATTGGTTTCACTAATATTAGTTGAAGATTGACTGACCTGTACAAGGTGGTATGCCGATAGGCTTTCTTTAAATACTATAGTTTGGTATTATCCTCTACTAATTCACGTGATACTGATTGGTAGTTAGGAGATTATTACTATGCTGATGGGTAAAGTGTGATGCCTTTAATTACTGAGCCAATGGGATAGTGATATTAATTACTACTTACTGAAAAAATATCACTTAAACTTGGACTTCTTACTTATTTAATGTGACTACTAAAATGCATATTATTGATTCATTATTACTATTATTGCATAATTTTACTATTTCATGATTATTATTTATTGATTTACTTTCACTATATGGATTTACTGTAACTACATTGCTTTTTTGTTACTACCATCAATTTTACTAATGATATTATACTGATACTACTACCAATAAAGACATCGTTATTGTTCGATATTACTATTGATTCTCTATATTAATTACTAGTACTAATTCATTGTACTGATACTGAGCATGTGATGCAACAAGCATATAATTAAGATATTGATTTGCCACTAATATGGAATAATTAGATATCATATATATATCATTATAGAGTATTATGGGCTTCATATAATTCTGACAGTCTTTACCAATGCTTTAGTTTTATTGATTTATGTGATTTCTTTACTAATTAATAGTAATGATATGATGACTACTTTATCAATTTGATACATGTATCAGTTTACTGGTTTCCCTATTATACTACTTTACTAGCTTTCATACTCTATTATTTTATTGGCTACAGACTTTACCACTACTATATATTTGTTTTTATTATTTTTGCATCTATTCATAATCATATAACTGTTACTACAATGATTTGACTGCTGATATTCATATAGCTCCTTTATCGTATATTAAATTCAGTTATAGGATTTGGTTACTTGCTGGGCTCTTGAGCTCATTATATGTGGTTAAATGATTTCAGGTCATAGTAAGGGAGCAGGAGTATGAGATTGATTAGGATTCTTTAGAATAAGATTTTTATTATTTTAGTTATTCTTTTGTACTGAGGACAGAGTAGTTATGATATCATTATATAGATCCTGAGTAGTGTAGATTACTTTTTGGGATATATATATATATATATATATATATATATATATATATATATATATATATATATATATATATATATATATATATATTGATATATCGTCAAAAAATCATCTTGATCGGGCACGAATCTCGAGGAAAAACTCAAGTTGGAAACTTCAAAAATTATTTCGGAGACCATTTAAACTCCGATTTCAGCAAACTTATAGTCGAACTGAGCGTCTCAGAAATACGAATCCAACGACACCAAATTCGACTCAATCCGAGCCCAAGTGAATCCAAATCATGTACCTGAAGCGCTGTCGGAAGCATCAAACAGCTATTTGAGTTACCAAACGGTCTCCGATTTTGGCAAGCTTATAGTCGAATCGAGCGTCTCGACGAGACGAATCCGACGAACCCAAGATCATAGAATTCTGATATCATTAAGACCTTCAAATGCTTGATAAACGGTTCATGATCAAGGGATTCAATATCGGCCGTTCATCCGGATCACTCCCTATTTGCCCCTGATCTCTCACATATTTACGGGCTATGCCACTCCAGAAAAACTATAAATAGCCCCTCATTTCTCTTAAGAGGGGACCCAAGCCAAGAAGAGAAGAAGAGAAGAAGAAGAGAAGAGAAGCCTAGGAGGGAACAGCTCCTCCTCGACCACCGCCGGAACTCCGCCGGAACTCCGCCGGAACACCGTCGGAACTCCACCGAAGCACCACCAGGCGCCCGAGGGACGCCAGAGCTCTGCCCGACACAGGAGCAACGTCGGAATTCTGTCCGACGCCGGAATTCTACCCGACGCCTGAGTGATGCCGGATTTCTTTCCAAGTGACGCCGGAATTCTGCCGGAAATTCAAGTGACGTCGAAACTCTGCTTGTCCTTGTAACTGATACTCATTGTAATCTGATCGTCCTGAATTTAAAGGACGAATCAGTCTCG
This sequence comes from Dendrobium chrysotoxum, assembly GCA_019925795.1. Taxonomy (NCBI): domain Eukaryota; kingdom Viridiplantae; phylum Streptophyta; class Magnoliopsida; order Asparagales; family Orchidaceae; genus Dendrobium; species Dendrobium chrysotoxum. The sequence goes on from CM034311.1 coordinate 3,793,640, forward strand.
TGTACTTCAAACAACACTAGTGGAACTCTTTCAACTGGGCATGGCCCCGTGGTTTTTTCCCTTTCCAGGGTTTTCCACGTAAAAATCTTGGTGTTACTATTTTGATTCTATTTGTGTGCTGAATATACGTACAACGCTGAGACAGAAAATTAAAATCTATCGCCGCGTATATTTGAGTCCGCAACAGTTTGGCGCCGTCTGTGGGAAACTTATCCCACAACTTCAAGTATTGCTACGATGGTCAACAGGCGTAGCAGTCGCCTCATAGGAGCTTCCCGCTCTCATTCTCATCAATCCAGAAATCAGTCTATGAATCATAGACATCCGATATCTGCCTCTTTATACCCCGGGGGGCAAAACGCACCTGGAGAAGGGACCTCGGGACCCTCCCTAGAAGAGAGAATTTGAAAGATGGAAGAATCTCAAAACGAGATCCTACAACTCTTGCGAGAGACTCGACAGCCGACCCTAGCACCTCAGGAGGAGGTTCTTCTCCCTCGAGATCCACCCCGTGTCGAAGCTGTTCATATTGAACATCTTCAGGCTGAGAATCCTCTTCCTCCACCCAGGAGGCGTTCGCAGTCACGTCAAGAGAACGAGCTGGCTGATACAGCAAGTTCTACCCATCCTCCACACGCAAGTCAGTAATCTCGCCTTCCTCAAGACCTCCCTGAGGAGCTAGCCCAACCTCACATTGCCGAGCTCCCTCGTAATGCCCTACGCCACGAACTGCGACGATTAGTCCGGGAGGAATTCCCTATAGGAGGCATAAGGTAACCTCTTCATCAGTGGGACTTCTAGGAGTCGTCACCCCTGGCAAAAGCCCTTCTTCAACACCCTATTCCGGCTGGCTTTAAGCTGCCAAGCATTGAATCCTACGATGGGACATCCGACCCGTACGAGCACATCGACCATTACAGGACCATCATGCATATTCAACGAGCTTCAGATGCACTCCTTTGCCAGGTTTTCCCTGCTACTCTTAAAGGACAAGCTCGAACATGGTTCTATTCACTCCCAGCCGGAACGATCCCCACATTTGTCAAATTGGCCAAAGTATTTGTCGAACAGTTCGTAGCCAACCGAAGAATTGCTAAGGATTCTTCTCACCTTTCTGGGATTCATCAGAATGAGGAAGAATCATTGAAAGAGTACTTTCAGCGGTTTTCTATTGAGGCTCGACAAATCCCAGGAGTGGACCCAGAATTGCTCAGAGGGGTCTTTCTTAGAGGACTTCGTCCTGGCCCCTTCTATTCGGCACTCATGCGTGATACTGTTCACTCATATGCCGATCTGATCCATCGTGTGGAAAGCACAGATATCAACAAATGAGGCAATAAACGCTCACAGAAAATAGTTCGAGCAACCCACTAGAAAGCGCAAGGGAGCACCCGAAATGGATAATTCATCATCACAATGGAAAAAGCAAGGGAAGAGCAATCTACCTCCTAAACCCCCACTGCCACGACGAGAACCCCGACGAGAGAAGGAGTACACTCCGCTCAACACATCTCGAGCAAATGTGTTGATGGCGATTCAAGATCAGGACAAAGTGAAGTGGCCGCATCCTTTGAAGCCGAATACATGAAACCAAGATCAGTACTGCCACTTTCATCGTAGTCGTGGCCACACTACTGAATCCTGTAGGCAACTTAAGGAGGAGATTGAAAGACTCATCCGCCAGGGCTATCTTCGACAGTTTATTGGGAATCCACCTACCCGAGAAGAAACGCGTCCCACTGGGGGGCAGAATCAACCACAAAGACAGCCAGTGAATAACCGGATAACGGTTGGCGAAATTGAAACAATCGCAGGAGGCCCCTTACTATCCGACCAAGTCTTTCTAACTGTGGAAGAAAATCCAACTCCAAAAAAGGCTCGTATCGATCATTCCATCACGTTCAATGATTCCGACTTGGAAGGAGTAAAAACCCCCCATCAAGATCCGCTTGTCATAAACGCAGGCATTGGTGACCCGTGTTACAATGTCAAAAGAATTCTTGTGGACAACAGAAGCTCCGTAGATGTCCTATTCTACTCTACTTTCCTTAACATGGGTCTCTCAAGAGAAAAACTTCAACCTGCTGCAGGTCCTTTATATGGATTTGATAATCGACCTGTACAAGCAGAAGGAATAATCAGTCTCCCGGTAGTCCTTAGAGAATTTCCTCGACATAGTACACACTCCATTCAATTCATCGTGGTAAAGTCAGAGTCAGCTTATAACGCCATCTTCGGGAGACCGCTCCAGTCAATTTTTGGATCATCGCATCCATTCCTCACCTCAAGCTGAAGTTCCATACCCCATCAGGAGTCGGTGTAGTATGCGGAGATCAACAAATAGCACAGACCTGCTATCTTAGGCAGATCAAGTCTCATCCGACGATTACCCTGAGCATCGAGGACTTTGATCTACGGAGCGAAGATATTCCTCAGAGAGCTTCCCCTGTGGAAGACCTTACTATTGTATCTATCTCTGAAGAGCATCCTTCAAAGACAGTGTGAATTGGATCACTACTCTCAGATGATGAGAAGAAAAACTTTACAGCTTTTCTACGAGAAAATCAGGATATTTTTGCATGGAGTCCAGCGGATATGCCTGGAATTGACCCCGAAGTGATCGTTCACTCCCTGAAAGTCAATCCAACGTGCAAACCGATCATCCAGAAGAAAAGAAACTTTGCACCAGATCGCCAGCAAGCAATTGAACAAGAAGTAGATAAGCTTTTAGAAGCTGGATTCATACGAGAGGTGCACTATCCTACTTGGTTAGCAAATGTTATCATGGTACGGAAGGGAAGTAGAGCTTGGAGAATGTGTATAGATTACACTGATCTCAATAAAGCTTGCCCAAAGGATAGCTTCCCGCTCCCTCGCATCGATCAATTAGTTGATACCACCTCTGGTCATCAGATGTTGAGCTTTATGGATGCCTACTCCGGCTACAATCAAATAAAAATGAATCCTGCTGATGAAGAAGCGACAGCTTTTCAAACAGACAAAGGATTATACTGCTACCGGGTGATGCCCTTCGGGCTCAAAAATGCTGGAGCAACTTATCAGCGTCTCATGAATAAAGTTTTCAAAAGCCTTATTGGACGTACTATGGAGGTGTACGTAGACGATATGTTGGTAAAAAGTCTGAAAAAACCCAACATATCTCTGACCTGAAACAATATTTTCACTTGTTAAGGCATTACAATATGCGACTCAACCCCGCTAAATGTACTTTTGGAGTCGCTTCTGGAAAGTTTTTAGGGTTTATGGTAACCCATAGAGGAATCGAAGCCAATCCGGAGAAGATCAAGGCACTAAGGGACATGGTGCCACCAAAGAACATCAAGGAGGTCCAAAGGCTGAATGGGAGAATTGCGGCACTATCTCGTTTCCTGGCACGTTCAGGAGACAAATATCTGCCCTTCTTCAAGATACTTAGAGGTGCTCGTAGCTCCGGATTTCAGTGGACAGATGAATGTCACGAAGCCTTTGAACAATTGCGAAAGTATTTGGCATCCCCGCCACTACTTTCTAAACCAATACCAGGAGAGAGATTGTATTTGTATATGGCTGTATCTATCCAAGCCATTAGTTCAGTTCTGGTCCGAGAAGAAAAAGCTATACAACGTCCTATCTACTATGTTAGTAAGATTTTATCTGAAGTAGAGGGACGTTACCCTTTGGCAGATAAGACAGCATTGGCATTAGTTTATTCCGCCAGAAAACTACGCCCTTACTTTCAAGCCCATTCAATTGGAGTTTACACGAATCTGCCGCTAAAAAGCATTCTGCAAAAGCCAGAAGCATCAGGCAGGCTTGTTAAGTGGTCTGTAGAACTCGGAGAATTTGACATCCACTACTTGCCTAGACCTGATATTAAATCTCAAGCACTAGCAGATTTCGTAGTTGAATGCACCGTTCCAGTATCTGATGTACAACCGAGTGCTTCACCTTCTTCTCCATGCTGGATGTTGTACGTCGATGGAGCTTCAGGGAGTTCTGGGGCTGGGGCTGGAATTTTATTAATCTCTCCACAGAAGGTTACCCTTGAGTACGGGCTTCGACTCAAGTTCTCGGCAACCAACAACATAACAGAATACGAGGCCCTTGTTGCTGGGTTAAGACTAGCAATTGACTGTGAAGTCCAGAACCTAATAGCCCACACTGATTCCCAACTAATCGCCTCTCAGGTGGAGGGGGATTTTGATATTCACAACCCACAATTGGCTCAATATTGTAGCATTGTAAGGCTACTCTTAGCCCGTATAAGGGAGCATCAAATCATACATATCCTCCGAGAACAAAATGCAAGAGCAGACGCTCTTTCTAAACTTGCTACATCAACAACGGGGGACATCTATAAGAGAAGATGTATCGAGGAAATCCACTTTCCAAGCATTCAGGGTCCATGGGTCATACAGTCAATTGACGAGCCAAGAGAGATGTCTTGGATCGAACCCATCTTGTCTTTTCTGAAAGATGGGGTACTACCCGAAGATCCTATAGCTGTAATACGACTTCGGAGATGAGCTGCAAATTTCACCATTATCAGCAACGAGTTGTATAAGCGCTCCTTCATTGGGCCATACCTCAAGTGTCTCCCACCATTAGAAGCTGATTACGCGCTTCGGGAAGTTCATTCAGGAGTATGTGGAGAACATCTGGGAGGAAGAGCGTTAGCTTACAAGATCATGAGACAGGGATTCTATTGGCCTACAATGAAACAGGATGCACTCGAATTCACACGAAAGTGTGAAAACTGTCAACTACATTCTAACCTCACTCATACACCCGCTCTGGAGCTTGCATCCCTTCAAAGCCCCTGGCCTTTTGCCCAATGGGGGATTGATATAATGGGACCTTTTCCCATAGCGACTGGACAGCGAAAATTCATTATTTTGGCTGTAGATTACTTCACCAAATGGGTGGAGGCAGAACCTTTGGCGAAGATTACTGAAGCAAATGCCAAGTAATTTTTATGGAAAAACATAATATACCGTTTTGGCATTCCCACAAAAATCATCACTGATAACGGGACACAATTCACCGGAAGATCTTTACATCTTTTTGTAGGGATTTTCACATTCAGCTCATTCACACAGCTGTTGCCCATCCTCAAACTAATGGGCAAACAGAGGTTACAAACCGAACAATCCTGAAAGGGCTGAAGACACGTCTAGGGAAGGCTGAGGGGCAATGGGCCGAAGAACTCCCCAATGTCCTCTGGGCTTATCGGACCACCGCTAGAACTCCTACAGGAGAAACCCCATATAACCTTTGCTTTGGTACAGAAGCGTCATACCAGTTGATATCGGAGTTCCTAGCCACAGAGTTCAGACTTTCGACTTCAAAAGTAACGAGGAGAAGCTTAGAGCAAATTTGGATCTCCTCCCAGAAGTAAGAGATGAAGTCTCACTCAGAACCGCTGCATACCACCAAAGAGTCGCCCGTCACTACAATCGAAGGGTGAAACCTCGCCCTATCACTATTGGGGACTTAGTATTACGAAGCATTGAAGCCGCTGGAAAAGGCCCTCAGCGAAACAAGCTCTCCCCCCTCTGGGAAGGTCCTTATTTGGTAGCGGCTATGGTCAAGCCTGGAACCTTCAAACTGAAGGATGCTGGTGGAAAAATGCTTCCCCGAACTTGGAACGTGGGCAATCTTCGCAAATATTATCAGTAGGAGTTGATACTGCTATCCGTCTATGTGTTATGTTTGTCTTATATTTTTCTCCTGTAGTCGTATTATAAAGTTTTTCGTACATCCCTTATGTGTTGATTATAGAAGAACTTTTTTTTCTTGTATCCCTAAGTTATTCTAGGGAACTGTTATCTCATATTACAAAGCAATATGATATTCACTTCGTCGTGCTAATGTTTATTCTCTCCAAACTCTTTTTCTGTGATTCGAGAAGTACATAATCTATATTGTATCTCAATCACTGAATGATCAATCCCAGGGGAATTTGATCTGACCTCTTCCGCACAGGTTAATGTCATCAAGTAAATGCTTTGACTAACAACCCCGGATAGGTCAAGTATCCTAGGAGGATATCTTGAATATCAAAATCATTTGATAATCAATCCCAAAGGGAGTTGATCTGACCTTTTTCCGGACAGGTTAAGAGTATCGAGCAAATGCTTTCACTAATAACCCCGGATAGGTCAAAATCTTTAAAGAAAAGGAATGCCTCACATTTGTTCAAGTCAAAAGAGAGCTCACTAAAGTCCAAACTGAAGTAAAACTGAGTAAATTTCATTTGCATGTGAGAAAAGAACATCAACAACATCTTTATATATCACTGAACATCAAGTACACCAGATAGAAACATCAACATCGAGCATATATACAAGCACTAGAAAGAAAGCAAAGAGATACAAAACTACATCAAAGACACCCTATAGAATCTCAACATCATCCTCGTCCTCCTCCAAGGCAAAAGCTCGCTGTAACTCACTCTCCAGCTCTTCACCACCAGAGTCTGAAGAAGCATCACTAGAAGCCTGGCTGGGAGTCAGTCCCTCGATCTCTGCTCCGGTCTTGCGATGTACTGTCCGAACACCCTTCATGAAGCCCCTGATGAAGCCATCCTCTGCGCACTCTGCCTCCAAGGCCTTCACCTCCACATCATAGATATGACTGCGAGCCTCCTGAATGTGGTCCTCAATAATGATCTTGAAAGCATAAGATTTCTTGAACTCCTCAATAACTGCTGACGGCAACTGCTGGGCCTCCTTCTCAGACAGTACACTCTGAAGCCTCTCATTCTCAGCCTCAAGGACTTGCTGAGCCTTTTCCTGCTGCTTGATCGTCGCTTGTGCCTCCACCAACTCTATATGCAGATGATCCATCCGTTCATTCTGAGAAGAGACTGAAGTAATCTTGTTCGCCAACTCAGTTCTGCATCCCTCAAGCTGATCCTCCACCACCTTCATCTCCTTCACTTTACTGTCATATTTCTTCTTGTACTCTCCCTGAAGGTATTTAACCTTCACAAACTCTTTGTTCCAATCATTCAGAGTCTTGGTCATCTCAAGCTTGAAATCAGAGTACTGAGACAAGAAAAATATCAGAAATATATTCCTTAAGAAATGTAAAAAAGGAGAAAAAGTGAAGGAGAACTCACCAACTCCTCAGCCCGTCGGCGACCGATGCACTGATGATTTAACACATCCTCTGGGATATATGACTTGGATGGAGAGGCTCGGGGACCTTTGCTAACAACTGTCAAAACTTCATCTGCCCTCTTCTTCCTCGATGCCTGCAAACCTTCCTCGCTCCCTAGTCGCTTGGAGTGGTTCTTTTGGGGGACCACTTCTGGAACTCTAGCAGACTTCTTCAACATCTGAGCATGTGATCTCCCTGCTTGAGTAGATAATCCGACCTTGAACAAGTACTCTCATCTACATATCTACTCAAGTAACGCACCTCATAGTGTAGAGCATCCAAATCAGGGAGTTTGAGTATCCTCAGCAAATCTTCTGCTCCGATATGAAGGGGGACAGGAAGCTCTTTCAACTTCCCCCACTTCTCCTGAAGACCCCAATCATTCTACACATAAACGAAGTTGCTAACCCAACCTTTCGAGGGGTCTCGAGTGCGGATGTCCAACCACTTGGACCTGAATGAAATGCGTCCCTGTGCATCGCTAAAGAGACGCCCCATCCGAGAAAGGCACTCTGAGGAAAGTACCACTCCGCGGTCTCTGAAAAGCACGATCAGGCCCATCACGATCGACATTGCCCTGTAGGAGAATTGAGACAAGCATACCCCGCAAAGCGTCAGAATGTCGATCAGTTCGGAGGAAGGAGGAAATCGTAGTCCCGCTCGTAGACTAAATTCATACACCGTCACATATCCAGGAGGAGGAAAGCAGGCACGATCAGTTCTGGCCTGCACCTTCATCACTAAATCATTAGGAAAATGAAACTTTTTCCTAAATGAAATGAAGGAGTCCTCAGTGACGGTGGAAATTACATCGTCGGCCTTCAGCGCCTTCTGGGCCTTCTTTGGAACTTCAGACCGTTGCGCAGGACGGTCTTCTGAAGGAACTTTAGAGGAGGCAAGATCACCCATTTTTGCTTCCTTCACTAAAGAGGGGCGCAGATCTAAGTAGGGAAAATCACCTACGAAAGACTGCGGAAAGCCTCCGAAGTAGGAAGAAAAAGGGAGGAAGAACGGGGGGAGGAAGAGAGAAAGCCGCTAACTTCTGCACAAAAAGAGGGGCGCCAAGTCAAGTAGGGAAAGTCACCTACTTAAAAATGGCGGAAAGCCTCAGAATGCCAAAAGCTAGAAAGCCAGAGAAAGAAGGGAAGAAGGGGCGAGTTTCTACTAGGCCTTGGGGGGTCTATTTATAGTTTTCCTTAAGGGGGGGAGGATTCCAAAATTCTATTAAATTCCATGAAATTTTTCAAATTTTTCGGAATTTTTTGGGATTTTTTCGGAATTTTTCGGGCCCCATTTAAAAAAAAAAATTTATTTTTTATTAAAAACCGGCCGGCGGTTTCCCTAACCGCCGGCCAAGAGGCGCGGCCAACAGGCGCGGCCAGCCAGACCGCGCGGGCCAGGCGCGGGCCGCGGGCGGGCCAGCGCAGGCCGCGGGCGGGCCCAGCGCGGGCCGCGGGCGGGCCCAGCGCGGGCCGCGGGCGGGCCCAGCGCGGGCCGCGGGCGGGCCCAGCGCGGGCCGCGGGCGCTCCGGCGCGGTTCTGCGCCGCCGGCAGCCGGCCGGCCGGTTCGGCCGGTTCGGCCGCCTACCTGTTCTCGGGCTCCGATTTTGGACCCGGACGGTCCAAATTCGACATTTTTGGGGTCCCCGGACACATTTTTCGACGTTCCGGACTCAATTTTGACACTTTTGGAGCTCAACGGGGCCTCTATGGTTGGGTTCGAGCAAACATTTATTTTTTGGAACGTAATTTTTTGCGATTCGGCCAATGTAAAATACCGGAACAAGTATTTTCGGACTCGTGGAGCTTCAACGTCCGAAAATAGGGGGGCAACTGATATATCGTCAAAAAATCATCTTGATCGGGCACGAATCTCGAGGAAAAACTCAAGTTGGAAACTTCAAAAATTATTTCGGAGACCATTTAAACTCCGATTTCAGCAAACTTATAGTCGAACTGAGCGTCTCAGAAATACGAATCCAACGACACCAAATTCGACTCAATCCGAGCCCAAGTGAGTCCAAATCAAGTACCCGAAGCGCTGTCAGAAGCATCAAACAGCTATTTGAGTTACCAAACGGTCTCCGATTTTGGCAAGCTTATTGTCGTATCGAGCATCTCGACGAGAAGAATTCGACGAGCCCAAGATCGTAGGATTCTGATATCATTAAGACCTTCAAATGCTTGATAAACAGTTCACGATCAAGGGATTCAATATCGGCCGTTCATCCGGATCACTCCCTATTTGCCCCTGATCTCTCACATATTTACGGGCTATGCCACTCCAGAAAAACTATAAATAGCCCCTCATTTCTCTTAAGAGGGGACCCAAGCCAAGAAGAGAAGAAGAGAAGAAGAAGAGAAGAGAAGCCTAGGAGGGAACAGCTCCTCCTCGACCACCGCCGGAACTCCGCCGGAACTCCACCGAAGCACCACCAGGCGCCCGAGGGACGCCAGAGCTCTGCCCGACACAGGAGCAACGTCAGAATTCTGTCCGACGCCGGAATTCTACTCGACGCCTGAGTGACGCCGGATTTCTTTCCAAGTGACGCCGGAATTCTGCCGGAAATTCAAGTGACGTCGAAACTCTGCTTGTCCTTATAACTGATACTCATTGTAATCTGATCGTCCTGAATTTAAAGGACGAATCAGTCTCGTGTACTTCAAACAACACTAGTGGAACTCTTTCAACTGGGCATGGCCCCGTGGTTTTTTCCCTTTCCAGGGTTTTCCACGTAAAAATCTTGGTGTTACTATTTCGATTCTGTTTGTGTGCTGAATATACGTACAACGCTGAGACGAAAAATTAAAATCTATCGCCGCGTATATTTGAGTCCGCAACATATATATATATATATATATATATATATATATATATATATATATATATATATTGATCGATAGTTTTATTTTTGTTAGTACTTATAGATAAAAGAGAAAGTAGCTCTAGTTATTGTATATTAAAAGATAAAATGAATAATTCTTCCAAATTAGATTATGGGGAATCATAATTGTTCTCCTCTTTAATCTTCTACAACCTAAAGGTAATATACTTTATTTATTTCATTTTCATGGAGAATTAAATCACATTTCTTGAATATTACTTGGAGAGAGTCATTTGAAATTGTTATAGTCTACATGATTAAAGATCATTAGTTTTCTTGCATAAACATTGCTTATCATTGGATCAACTTTTAAAAAACTTTATATTTCATTTAGTTTTTGTGTGATATCTCATCTCATATATTTGCCTCATACAAAAGTCAAAAAATATCTTGCATAATCATAAGTTGTGTTGTTAACTAGTTTTGATTTTTCAAGTGTTGGTTTTTGCAAGTAGTTTTCATCACTTTGGCACTTTCACATTAAATATTTTTGTGTGATTAATTTGTTGCAAAATACTCATCATATTAGTGTTTAAAATCATATATTTTTTTTAACTTTTATAACAATAAAACATATTCTCTTTTGGTGGGATATTTGGTGAAAACTAGGTTACATTGCCTACACCATATTTGTCGCTTTGTTATGATTTGTCTTATAAACATTTTGATGCTTTAATTCTTTTGAATGAAAATAATATTTTCATCATTTCATTTGTAGTAATTATCATTCATCTTTGTTTTCATAAGAAGCAAAATCAAAATATTTTCATTATAGACATCTTTCCAACATAAACTTGTTTGTGACTTACCCTTTAGGCATATTGGGCTTATTGTTAAACATTGTTTATAACTTTTGATTAGATCACCTTTGAACAACTTGAACATTATTATATCTGATATTTGTGGTGATTATTATCATATTCTTCTAGATTTTTAAAATTATAAAAATAACTCACTTTGCTTAAACTTTTAAGTGAGAATAGTTGCCTTTGATTTGTGTGTTTTTCAACTATTCTTGCATATCTTTTGAGTCAATTTGAGTGGAAATTTTGGAGAACTTTGAAATGATAAGTTATACTTTTTCATTAAACTTTTATAATATTAAACTCCAACAAAACTTATTTTACAAAATAGCATTTTTTCCCTAAGTATTCATATTACATATTTGCTTAATATAGCTAGTCTTTTGAAATTTGCTTTGTAGCTTTTTTGCTTTGTTTTATCTTTGTAAAATCATATAGAAATATTTTCATATCACATTTGAATTCTCATATAGATAAAAATAAGTGAGCAAACACATTTATTTAGTTTTGATTAATCTTTATTTTGTGTGGGAATTGTGAGACCTATATATATTAAATTCCTTGTGAGAGCTACAGTGTATCAAGTTGTGACTTGAATTGATTTTCTTTATTTTTGATTATAAACCTTATTGTGAGGTTTTCACCATCGTGTGAGGTAGTATCTTTCTAATGTTAGGAAGATACGGTTGTTGCAACCTATTCTAGTTGTTAGTTGAATCCTAGTCTAGGGTTGGACTAAGCGTAGATATAGGCCAGTAGGGGCCAAACCATGTAAAAATTCTTGTATGTTCTTTTCTCATGTGCACACTATCTTGTGATTTATTTTATTGAATATCTGTCTCACTCACATCACTAAGTTTCTATAAGATTAAATAAAATAATTTTTAAGTTATCGCTATTTTTTTATACAAACAATTCACCCCACCCCCCCTTTGGTTTCCATATTGCTCAACATAGACATGTGGTTTTTAAGATTATGAGGTCTTAAGAAGATAGAATAATAGTAGTTAGCAAGGATCCTATCTAATACTCTAATGAGCTCGATGGAGATGAGGAGAAACTATTGCTTTGATCCACAACAACAATAGGAAGTAAAACATTTTAAAGCAATCATGTTCTTTTGAAAAATGATACGTTCTAAATTTCTAGAATTAGTGAATTTACTTTTGGCAATTTGAATCTCTTTACTTTTAATCTACATCACCTTTTAAAATTAGCTAGATAAATTTTAACTGTTCAATACTCTTGGGATCGATACTCTATTCATCATTATATTACTCGATATGGCACATGCACTTGCGTTACATAGGTCTTATAAAATTGAAAAAATTAAACTTTCCTTTGACAACTAACTAGAGTTTGTAAGCTAAAGTATGATGTTGTTGCTTTTGCATAAGCTAATAGTAGTTACAACAGTGTATAAGAAGTACCTGTCATGTTTTTGGCATCATTGCCTGAGACAACTAGTGAAATTACTACCATGTTTTGCATTTTATATTACTGAAACCATTGTGTGTTTAATCTAATCTTTTTAACTTTTAATTACTTAAACATTTACTTGCTTAGTATTGCATTAATATTTGATTCATTATTTCTACTCAATATTTTATATTTTCTATTGTATTACTTACTATTGCTTGTGTAGTATTAAACAACCAATAGAATTGTTGTTTGACACTGGACTAGAAAAAACTTTAAAAAAATTAGAAAATATTGAAAATTTGAAAAAGATTTCAAAATGGCTAAACAACTTTTTGAAATGAGCAACCTAGACCACTTAGGAAATATGCCAATGCTATAGTTGAGGGTATTCATTAAAGTATAAATAAACCTATCATTCAAGCCAATAATTGTGAACCAAAACTTGATTTCATCCAAATGGTGCAAAATTCTCAATTTGGGAGAACATCTTTAGAAGTCCCTAATTTATATATAGTTAATTTCTAGAAATCCGTGAAACTTTTAAGTATAATAATGTTAGTGATGATGTTGTTAGACTTATGTTATTTCTATTTTCACTTAGGTATAAAGCTAAAATGTGATTAAATTCATTGCTCACAGGCTAAATACCAACTTGGAATGCTCTTGCACATAAATTCTAAGCAAAATATTTTTTATCATTGAAAACTGCCAAACTTAGAAATGACATCAATTATTTTACTCATTTAGATGGTGAATATATTTATGAATCATGGAAAGATTTAAGAAACTTCTTAGGAAATTTCCTCATCATTCCCTTCTTGATTAGTTAATCATCCAAACTTTTTATAATGGCCTTATAGGTTCCCTTAGATCAATTATTGATGTTGTTACTAGTGGTTCTCTTATGTCAAATCCCTTTAATGAGGCTTATACATTAATTGAGTAAATGGATACCAACAATGTCCAATGATAATCTAAAAGAATTAATCTTGAAAAGGTGGTCTGTATTTATGAATTTGATGTCTTATCAATTTTAACTGCTTAAGTAGCTACCATTTTCAGAAAATTGGACAACCTTGGAAATAATTCACCTTAGAATTCACATGTGTTCTTAAAAGAGAATATTTGTGGAGCCACTAGTGATTCTAATATTTCTAAAGTAGAATTAATTAATGTAATAAATAAAATAATCAATAACCCTACTCCAATACCTATAATCCTAGCTAGAGAAATCATCCAAATTTTAGTTGGAATAATAATCAAAATAATAAAACTAATTGGAACTCTAACTAGCCAAATCAAGTAGAGAACTAAAACCACCCTCCTCAAAATTTTACAAATCTGAGGCCAAGTTATCCCCATGGATTTAATTAAAATACCCAACCAAAGGATAAGGAGCCTTCTTTAAAAGAATTAATTTTGCAAATGGGTACACAATTACAAAATCAAGTTGCCGTCATTATGAATATTTAAAATCAATTAGGATAGAGTTAGCTGGATCTTTTAAAAATAGACCCCAAAGAACATTACCTAGTAATACTAAAATAAATCTTAAAGAAGAAGGTATAGAATATTGCAAAGCTATTCAATTGAGGGGTGGGAAAGAACTAGCAAAATTGATTAAGAATAAGGATCAATCTGAGGTATAATTACCTATAGAAGAAATAGTGGAATTCCCTCAACCTGATAAAGAATGAAAAACCCACTAGATAGATATTAGAAAGGCCACAACCCCTATTTCCCCAAAAAGTTGCTAAAACAGAATTTAGATAAGCAGTTTTCAAGATTTTTGGTAATTTTTAAAAAGTTAACTATTAATATTCAATTTGTTAATGCTATAGAATATATGCTCACTTATGCTAAGTTTATGAAAGATATCCTTAAGAAAAGATGATTAAGAGATTTTGAGACCATAACTTTAACTAAGGAATGTAGTGTAATTCAGTAGAAGAAACTTCCTCAAAAGCATAAGGACCTTGGTAATTTCACCATTCTTATAACTATATGTGACAAATTCTTTGGTAAAGTACTATGTGATTTAGGAGCAAGTATCAATTTAGTGCCCTTTTCTATATTTAAAGATTTAATCTTGGAGAAGTCCAACCTACCATTATTATCGTGCAGTTAGTGGACCATTCATTTACCTATCCGAAGAGGGTAATAGAGGATGTATTAGTTAAGGTAGATAAGTTTATCTTTCCTACGGAGTTCATTATCATAGATATGGATGAAGATAGGGAGATATCATTATCTTATGTAGACCTTTTCTAGCTTCTGAATGGGCCATGATAGATGTGTAAAAGGGTGAATTGACTATGAGAGTACAAGATTAGAAAGTGACCTTTAATTTGTCTAAGTCAATGAAATCTTTTAGTGAGCAAAATGAGGATTTTCATAGAGTAGATTAGTTTAAGATTATGTAAAATATTGTGTGGAGGATTTATTGTTGGATAGTTCTTTGGAGATTCCCTTGTGTGAGGATGACATTGGAGAGGGAGGTAGAGATTCTATTCAAATAATTTGTGAAACCTCTAGAATTTTTAGAGATAGGTTTGAAGAGCTTAATACCACATCCCTAGGTAGACCTTTGAAACCTTTTATTAGTGAGGCACCCATGTTAGAATTAAAAACCATGCCTTCCCATTTAAAGTATGCCTTTTTAAGAGAAGAGTCAACTATACCCGTTATCATATCTGTTGAATTAAGAGAATACCAAGAGGACAAATTGATTAGATTCTTAGTTAGTATAAAAGAGCTTTTGGATGGACCATAGTGGATATCAAGGGAACATGTCCATCCTTATGCATGTACAAGATTCTGATAGAGGATTATTCTTTCCTAAAAGTTGATCCCCAAAGAAAGCTGAACCCTATTATGAAAAATATAATGAAAAAGGAGAAATTACATGGTTATATGCTAGAATCATTTTCCCCATTTCAGATAGTGCATGGGTTAGTCCTATATATTGTGTTCCTAAAAAAGGAGGGTTAACTATATGAGAAACACTATGTCAACTCAAGGGGAGGGGGGTGTGAATGGGGAATTTGGTTTTATACAAAAGAGTGGTTATTTAAAATTATTTAATTTTATTTTGTAGAAAACTTAGTGATGGGAATGAGATAGTTATTCAATAAAATAAATTGCAAGAGACTGAGCTAAAAGAGAAAAGAACACAAGGATTTTTACATGGTTTGGCCCCCCACTGGCCTACATCCACGCCTAGTCCAACCAAAAATTAGGATTCAAATAACAACCAAAAAGGATAAAATAATCATATTTTCATAACATCGAGAAGAAACTATCCCACATGATGGTGAGAATATCACAGCAAGGTTTCAATCAAAAATTAAGAAAATCAAGTCAAGTCACAGCTTGATACAATGTAGGTCTTACAAGGAATATAATATATAACTCTCATAAGCTCCACACAAAAAAAAGATTAATCACAACTAAACAAATGTATTAGCTCACTGATTTTTATGTATATGAGAGTGAAAATGTGACATTCAAATATTTTTATATGATTTTGTAAAGATAAAATACTAGCAAACTAGCTTCAATGCTATTTTTAAAAGACTAGCTAGTTTAAGCAATGATGTGATATGAATACTTATTAAGAGTGCAATTTTGTAAAATATTTTTTGCTGGATTTTAATATAATAAAAATTTAATGAGAACAGAAACTAATCACTTCAAAGTTCTCAAAAATTTACAATCAAAATAACTCAAAAAGATTTGACAAGACTATTTTAAAAACACACACAAATCAAAGGTAACTAGTCTCACATAAAATTGTAAGCAAAGTGAGTTATCTTTATAATTTTAAAAATTTGGAACAATATGATAATAATCAGAACAAATATTAGATATAACAATATTCCCAAAGGTGATCCAATAAAATATATAAACAATGTTTCACAACAACTCCAATATGCCTCAAAGATGACTCACACATTTATATTGGAAAGATCTCTAGAATAAAAATATTTGGTTTTTTATTCTTATGGAAACAAAGATGAATAATAGTTATATTAAATCAAATAATGAAAAAATATTTTCAGTCACACAAATTAAAGCACCAAAAGTTTCACTAGGCAAATCAAAACAAGGTGACAAATAGGGTGTAGACTAGGTAACCTAGTTTTCACAAAATAAACCACCAAAAGAAAATATTTTTGGCTTTTAATAAAGTCTGAAAAATGAATTAAAAAAACTAATTATGATGAGAATTCTACAGAAAATAAATTATACAAAAATATTTGAAGTGAAGGTGACAAGGTGATGAAAACTAGTTACCAAACAAGCACTTAAAAAATCAAAACTAGTTAATAACACAACTAGTGATTCTGCAAGATTTTTTTGGATTTTTGTACAAGATAAATGCATGATATGAGAGATCACACAAATATCATATGAAATGTAAATATTTTTTAGGAGTTGATCCAATGGTTTATGCAAGAGTACCAACGATCTTGAATCAAGTAACCTATAACAATTTCAAATGCCTTTCTTCAAGTAACCTTCAAGAAGAGTGATTTAATCATCAAAGAAAATTGAAATAGATTAATTTTATGACCTTTAAGTTGTGGAATATCCAAGAGGAGAAGAGGTGGCTAGCTTTTGGTGTCCTCCAAGAGAAGATGAAAGCAATTTTTCAAGAGGAGAGAGGAGCTTGAAAATTTTGGCCACCATTAAAGATTAGGGATGAATTGAAATTGTTTTAATTTAATAAATTCAAAGAAATTTGGCAAGAAAATTAATTAGGAAATAATTCAAATTGATGGCCTTGATTTAATCAAATTAAATAAGGTTTTAATTTAAATTAATTAGTAAATCAAGTGGTCCCCAAGAATTAAACAATTCAACTTATAAGGAAGTGGATATGGGGCTGGCCATATGCATTAGAAAGTTTCTTAATCCACTTCCACCATGAAAATTTTGGCCAAACAAAGGGAAAAGAGATGGTACCTAAGTAATCATGTAAGAGAAAAATTAATTAATATATAATATGACATAGTCCAAAGAGTTATATATGGAAAGTGTGTTATATTTGGAAAGTGAGTTATTTATGGAAAGAGAGTTGTATATAGAAAGTTTCCCTTTTCTTTTAAAATTTTGCAAGGCATGATATTTGAATTTTACATTATGAAGCATGCTAGAGTGTAAAGCTTTGATTGTCATTATTGACCTTATTTTTATATGAGGCCATCAAGACCTTTCAAGCTCTTAATTAAAAACCACTAGGGATTGATATCCACCCAATTGTCAATCATCTAGCAAACAATTCAATTATCGATCAAAAATTACAATTAATGCCTCAATTATCCAGCCTCCTTTCAAACTGCAATCACTCTGCATTTTATACAATCATTTAATCAAATCAATGATACATCCAGCCTACACTTATTCAATCTTTAGTCAACAATCATTCAAACTTAAATCAATCATCCAGCTTTCAGTTAAATATCAATTAACCAGTATCTATATACAGTTACAGTCCTGTACTGTAATAATTAGATTTAGTGTACTATCTTTTATAGTACACTGATCCTTGGGTTTCAATCAAAGTCCAAATCATTTCATTAGGAGCTCCACATATCTAAACACCCATCATTAATCTTATGAACCATTGATGGATAAGTTTGATCTAGTTGAGCTAGCTCAACTGACCAAACACATCCACTACCTCCAGTTCAATTCCAGATTACTTCTGAACTCCCCCAAATTCCTGTGAACACTTCTCCTAGTGAAATGGATATGACTGATCATCTTGATCTAGTAAGAAGTTGACTTGGTCAACCAGACCCATCTCTGGTCAAATTAAGTCAACATAAGGCTTATTCTTTATATTCATTTAAATGCTTTAATCCAACCCTTTTACATCACTCAAATGCTTGTTTTAAATATCCCTAAATTCTTCATGGGTCAACCCATCTTTAAGTTGACTTGGTCAAGTCACCTTGGATGATCAAATCCTACCATGTAAGCACTCCTTCACACATACAATGGATTTAGCCACCTAAACTCCTTGTAAGTTGTTCAAATAACTCCTATACACTCTCTAAAATCTACCCCACCATGTTTTGACCACTTGATTAGTCAAAATCAAGTCAACAAGCCTTTAAATCAACTTATTTGGTCAACACTTCATTCTAATACTTATATCATGATTTCATTTTTTTCTTCTAGCTATCTGACCATCACATTAGGTCTTCCAACATGACACCTAAGCAACCCGTGACCCTGTTGACTGGTCAACACAATTAACTAAGGCTCAAAACACTCTTAAATGGTCAAATCACTCCATATAAGCCACCTCATCCCAAACTAATCTATTCCAGTTATCCAAACTTATTCTAAAACATTATAAACATTCTTTAAACTTAATCCTAATCCCTGATTTAACCCTAAACTAAACCCAATAACCCATATTCTTACAAAAGGATAAAAGACCCTTTCCAACTCATTAGTACTTTATCCTTTGATTCCCTGACCTCATAACTGCCTAGGGACAAGTGTCACACATCCTTGACTGCTGCCAAATAGATCCCAACCCTCCAAGTTACTCCTAGGGTTTGAATTTGGCCAAGTGACCCAACATAGACTGATTTAAGCTATTACCATTCTCCCTCTACCCTCAAGCTCTCCCAGCCAGATCTCTTTTTGATTCAACTCCCAAGGACCTCCTCTCCATTCCCCAAGTCCAAATATGGCGGTTAAAGGCTACCAGCGGAGAGCTTCCGGCCAAACCCAACCTGAAGTCTATCCAACCCCTATATCCATTGATCCAGACCATATCAACTCTCGATGTTTTCTAAGGAATTGATCTACACTTCCAAACAAATAAAATGAACCCTCAAGCATCCAAAATGATCAATTCTATCAAGGTAACGAGCTAACCCTATCTTAAAAACTTTAGGATTAAATAACTTTGTATAAAGTGTGTTTTAGAACACAAAACCATATCCCCATTGTTCATCTGATTATGATAAAGCTTTGTTTAAATTTTTATGGCTTTTGGTTTAGTCATTTTTGAAAACGAGATGATCTTTATCATTAGGGCTTTGGATAAATAGTATATTTATTGTATAATATCTGAGCCATTGATCTCACTATCAACGACTCAGATAACATCATTTTATCATTTATCCAAGCCATGTGATTTGATTTGTCACACCATCATCTATCTGTCGCGATCTCAACTATTTATTCCAAACAGTGCCGAATCGAATGGTTGATGGCACGCGTTGATGCAGATAAGTTGAAACCGCATCCATGCCACCGTCCAATGATTGGCATTTAATGTCGTGCTACCACCGCCACCTAATGATTGGAATTAATGCATTGCCGCGTATTTTGATCCAACCAATCAGGTGATGAAGCATGCTACCACTGCCGCCGCCATCGACAGTTTTAAATTAAGAAAAATTATTTTTAAATTTATTTTTAAATACAAATATTTAAAAAATCATAAGAAATTAAATATAAAATCAAAAAATGCATACAATATATCAATTTGTTTAGTTTTTCATCCCCTTTCGTTTAAAATTAACATTAAGTAAAAATATTATATAAATTTTAAATAATTTTAATTATTTCATTTTCAATTTTTAATTAATATCTTTTTAAATAAAAATCCAAATAACTTAATTTTAGGTGTAAATGATTTTTGGCATATTATTGATCTCCAGTAATTTTCTTGGATTTATTTGAGCATTATATTAATAGCATTTCAATTTATAAAATCATTGGTCATATTTTGACCTTTAATTTTATAAATTCATTATAAATCCATTTTTAATTCATTCCATGCATATATGTACTCAGTGGAATCATTAAATAGAGCTTTATCAAGGAAAAATAAAATTATGGGGATTTATTGATTATTTGGAGAATAATTATAGTAGCTTTGAAATCCTATTTCCCTTAAATATTCTCCAAATTTTCAATAAATGAAAGTCAATTTGGACTAAGTTAATATATGATATATCATTGATTAAGTTAGCCCTAGTGACCTCATTTGATATATCATTGTCTTTCATTTAAATTTTTAAATATCTAAGTCATGATTTGACTTAAATATTTGGAAATTCATTCATTTCCATATCATCTAGCTTTAAGACACTTGTCATGTTTGTTTGATGTTATTGTAATTAGTGTATACAAGGGTTAGAATAACATTGATTTCAATCCCTTAAACCTAGTGACATTAAGGACAATAATTAAGGATTGGTCTTAGTTAATTTAGTTCAATCTAAGATGAACTACACAAATCCTATTTGGATGATACATTGAAGTTAGAAAACTTATGTCATAACCCCTTAATCCAATATATCCCATTTTTGACACTAATTGACCTTCAAATAATTGCTAAGTTTAGAAAACCCTTCATTAAGGGTTTTAATTTTAAATAAATTCAATAAATTAAATAAAACACCTAAAAATTTAAAATCAACTTCAATTAACTTCAAATTAATCATAAAATCATTAAAAGTCCAAATAAAAGATTAAATTTCACTTAAATATAATTAATGATTAAAACACCCTTAATTAACCATTAATTAAATAAGCTCATTAAAATTCAATTAAAATTCAAAATATAAAATAAATTCAAATAAAAATAATAATTTAATCAGATTTATAATTATGAATTAACTAATTTTTCAATTAAAATTAATTAACAATTCATTAATTAATTGATTTCTTTTAATAATTAATTAAATATAATAAATAAAAATTCTAAAATTCTTTAAAAATTTAAATAAAATTTAAAAATTTATAATTCAAATTTAAATAAAATTTTAAATTCTAATTTATTAATAATTCTTTAATTCAACAATTTCATTAATAATTAATTAGATATTATAAATAAAATTCAAAAAAATATTAAAGTTCAAATAAAATTAAATAAAAATTAGAGATTAATAATTAAAATTTAAATAAAACTTTTGAATAAAGTTTAATTAAATAATTAATTAGATATTTAATTTTTATTCATTAATTAAATAAATTCATTTATAATTTATTAAATATAGTAAATAAAATTTAAAATTTTATAAAAATTCAAATGAAATCAAGTAAAATCTAGAGATTTCCAACCTAATTTTAAATAAAATTTTTGAATAATTTTTAATAATATTTTATTAATAAATTATTAATAAAAAATTAAAATAAATTAAATTTTAATAATTAATTAAAAAGTCTAAATATTATAATAAAATTCATAAAAAATTAAATTAAATTTTAATTTATTTAAAATAAATTAATTTGATTGATTAAAATTTATTTTAATCAATTAAATTTGATATTTAATTTGAATTAAATTGATTCAGGTCTCTTATGCCTGAGGTTTGATTCCTTTTGGAGGGCTTTAGGCATTTTGATTTTGAGACCTTTAACACAGTTAAATAACCAAAGATTTCCAATGCATTATGTACAATTCTTTTCAGAAGGGCACTAATGCATTGGATTTGGAGATCTTCAAACAATTAATAACACATCGACCTTATGTAACATATTGAACTCCTTTTGGAAAGTATGTTGCATTGGATTGTAAGGTCCCTTTCTCTTTCTCTAATAAACTTTAGAGGCTATCATATGATTATCTATCCTGCATTGAGGATGGGTGTTTATTTTGAAAGCCTCAGGACTTATAAATTGATAACTCCTTGCACTTTGGGAGTTATCAATTTATAAGTTCTTCAAAATTAAATTAACAACTCTAACCTCTAAAAATTAGAATAATTTAAAAGTCAAATACACATCGTTTAAACTTCAATTAAATGTCCTTTTGGCCTTTAATAAATAAACCTAAAAAATATATGCAATTTAAACAATAATTCCTTAGAGGACATATCAAAGCCACACTATCCTTTTCACACACTTAGTTGGTTTGCTAGGACAACCAACTTTAGCCTAGGCTAGGCTGGTAGATTGTTATTATTTATTTGAGGGTGTCTTGCCTAGAAGGTACCTATGTGTATTTGCTTACTTTTCTACAAAATATAGCATGTAATATTTATTTTCTGTCAGTGCACCTGAGAGTAGAGTGAATGAGTGAGGGTCGTGTACTTTACTTTCTTTACTTTCCTATACATATAACTACTCACAACACACTCATAACTATGTATTTATTTTCTGGTTTTAAATTCTTGCAAAGTAGAATATTTCTAGGGATGATGTATATGTAAAGAAAATTGTATATTTAAATTATCTAGATTTCTTGTATATAGATCGAGTTATACTATATCCTGAGTTGTAAAAGAATCAAAGATAGTTGTTTATACATGTACAGGTGGGGTTTCAAAAAGTAATGTCCTTTTCAAAGGGGATATTCTTTTTGGAATTCCACAGAAGACTTGGAGCTCGAAGACCATAAGCAGTTGTATTTGATTCAAGATGTTCTTATAGGATTAGAATCTTGGTTTATTATCGGTAAGACCTGGCCACCATTACTTTACTGCAGACCCTGGGTTATACTCTATAAATTTTATATTAATAAAATCAGCTCTTTTATATATAATATTATTTATGCATCATAAGCATACGTGTAGATTTTATTTTTTTGTAAGTATATTACATTGCATTAGATTTAAATTTCTTTAACCATTCATTGATTCATAGGATAGAGCTATCTAAAATATCGCATTCAACGGCAATTGTTATGATTAGGATTGTTAGCTAGCAGCTCACTCTAGGTAAGTGGTAAGTCCAGATTGTATACACCCTTCTCTTTACACATTCCTTCTTCCAGTCAAATTTAAAGTTTCAAACTTAATGTTAGAATTTATAATCTAAAGCTTGAACATAGAAATTTAATTAACCCAAATATTTCTTTAAACTTATATGTATTTTAAAATTATTTAGTCTTCATATAAATTGAGATTACTATCTTAGGAGATGTAATTAACTATATGGGATTACCCTTATAGGGAATCTAGATCTTAGACTAAAATAAACCATACCCTGCTTTCCTTTTCTAAGGTAGGGGGAAAATATGTGAATGCCGACTTTGCCTTATCTATATTTTAAATTTAATTTCATAATTAAAAGATTGGTGAATATTGTTGCAAACCTAGATTTAAGGATTACAATTTTGATGATAACAAACATTTCTGTGTTCTATTTTGGTTGACTAATATTTAAGGTACAAAAGATCAAATGAAATCCAAGCCAACCCAAGATCGGGTCCGCATGTGTTTAATTATAATTTTTCCCTTTCTTGTGTCAAATGTAATGTAATTGATCCCCTAGCTAGTAACCTTACACACACACGCAGGGAGAGAGTTTTAATGAGTTAGATTTTCTATTTTAAATTTTGTTCATATCATTCTGAATGATATTCATATCATCCTGGATGATCCAGTGAAAATAAAAACCCTAATTAGGGCAACCATATTTAAGTTAATTTGATTAAGTAGATCATCCTGGACGATACACATATCATCTAGGACGATAGGCTCAAATAAAAAATTCTCAGCTGCCAGATTAAGTTAGGTAAGTCTTTATTTTTAGAGATTTGGTCTGATCGTCCCGGACGATACGTGTATCATCCAGGACGATCCATTACAATCATGCTTAAATTAGTCTGGTGATTAAGGAAAGTAATTAATATGTGATTGATACTATCATATCATCTTGGATGATCGTAAGATCATCCTGGACGATGCATTCAAAATTCTGATCATCTAGAGCACTTCACCTTGACGATCTAAAAAATGTGCTGGACGATATTCCCAATTTTGAACTAATCGTACGGGACGATCGCAATATCATACCAGATGATCAAGTCATTTTAAGATTATCCATGATGTTTTGGCTGTACGACCCGAGCTGTATGTAGGATGATTTTATCTTTTTTAAACTAATCGTACATGACGATACACTTATCATCCTAGATGATCAAGTCATTTTGAGATCATCCATCATAAGTTTCCTTGGACGACCAGAGTTGTCTTCTGGATAAAATTTTTGATTTACACTAATCATCCCAGACGATCGCAAAATTATACAGGATGATTTGAATAAATTTTATCTACTAATCATCCAGAGGAACCAGATCATCTAGGATGATACATGTGATTTTGAACTGATCTTACATGATGATCGATCAATCATCCTGGATGATCTTTGATTACCAGTTGAGATTTAGGGAAATTTTTGAGCCCTCCTATTTAAGATCTTTTCCTTTCAATAAGAAAATCTTTTGCCACTTTCCTTTCCAGAGAAAACTTTGAGAAAGAGAGAGAGAGAGAGCTTGGGAGAGAGAGAGGATCTTGTGAGGGAGAGTTTATGAGGTGTTCACAAAGGTTACTCCAAGTAAGGATCTGAGTCATCTTCTTTGGTCATCATCTCTTGTCTTATCAGTGTGTATGTGGGAGGATCATCCACAAGAAGATTCATGTTCCCTGCCTGCTTTAGGAGGAAGAGAAAGGAGTCCAGGTTCTCTACCTGCTTCAGGAGGAAGAAAAAGGAGCTTAGGTTCTCTGCCTTACTGGGTTGGTGGAAAGGAGTTTTGTACAGGTTTCTCCGTCTTGATGTGGGAGCAGAAGGAGAGTCACTTAATATTAGTGCAATACCTAGAGTGGAGGCTCTGGGGAGTGGATGTAGGTCAAGTTGACCGAACCACTATAAAATCCAATGTATTCTTTTTGATTATCTTCAGCATTTATTTTTCTATTGATGATTGTGTGATCATGATTATTATTCTATTATTGTTGAACATCTGCACATCATCGTGAAGTTGTAATTATTTTAAAATAATCAAAAAGATTTTTCTAAATCATTTTTGCTCACAAATTTTTTAAAATAACCAATTCACTCCCTCTTGGTTAGCCTTGGGACTAGTTCACAAGGGCTTAACATCCCTATCAAACTTTCAAGTGGTATCAAAGCGGGATTCAAAAATTTAAGTTTAAAAACTTTTGAATTTTGATCCATGGCTAACTTTGGTAATCATAATACTACTAAAAGTTATTCAACTACACAACCACCTTTGTTTGATAACATACATTCTAATTTTTGGAAAACTCGTATGTCCACCTTCTTACAATCAATTGATTATCGCATGTGGATGCTTGTTAAAGATAGTTATGCAACACCTCATAAACTTGTAAATGGCATTAAAATTTAACTTCCTTTTACTGAATGGATATTTGAAGATCAATATTTAGCATAACTAAATGCAAAATGTATGAACTATTTTTTTTGTGCTTTAAAATCTGAAGATTACATGCGTGTTTCCACTTGTATGATTGGCAAAGAAATTTATGATAGATTATGCATTACTTATGAAGGTACATCTGAAGTTAAGCAATCTAGATTGAACATCATGCTTCACGACTATGAACTCTTTCATATGAAACCTAGTGAATCAATTTCTGAAATGTATACTAGGTTCACTCAAATTATCACCTCCTTTCATGCCTTAGGAAGAGAGCTTACTAATTATGAGAAAGATAACAAGATTTTGAGATGTTTGCCTTCTTTTTATGATGCCAAGATAACTGCGATTATTAAATCTAAAGATTTAAATAATTATTCTATTGATAATTTACTTGGGTCACTCATTACTTATGAGCAAGGAGTAAACCAACAACAAATTGATACAGGTGAGAAGAAGAAGAAAACTGTGACACTAAAGGCCAATGATACTGACATTAAGTCTTCAGGGTTTGATTCAAAAGGCTTTCTAGGCAATTCAAAAGCTTTCTAAGAAAGAAACATAAAAACTTTCAGAAGTGGAACAAAGGTAAGAGTATTAGAAATTTTAAAGGTTCATCTTATACTGTTTATTTTGAATGCAGGAAGCCTGGATATATAAAGGCTGATTATCCTACACTTAAGGCTCACCCAAGCAAGGAGAAGGGTGAGGAGAAACCCAAGTTCAGAAAGGACAAGAAGAAGAAGATTCAAAAGGCTTTCTAGGCGAATTCAGCATCCGACTCCTCTGAGACTGAAGCTGAAGAAGAGACAACGAACATGTGTTTGATGGAAGATGATCATCCTGGTTAGTCTGAACAAGAAGAGGTATGTGAGCTAACCTACGATCAATTACTTGAAGTTTCTGAGAAAATTCATTCATCGTATAGGAAACTTAAGAAAACCCATGCCAGCCTGAAATTGAATTTCTTGACTTTGTAAAAAGAGCATGATGTTTTGATTAAGAATCATTCTACACTTGATAGCAATCATATGTTATTACTTGATGAATTAAATAAAAAACATTCTAAACTAATTATTAAGCATGATTCATTGAAAATATCACATGTTGATTTAGAAAGAGCTTTTAAAGAATTACACAACATTGCATGTGACTTAGAGAGTAGTAATGGAGCATTGAAATTTGAAATTGTAAGTCTTAAAAAGGAGAATGAATTTCTAAGAGTGAAAATTAGTGCTTTTGAGAAAAATGAAACATCTCCTACTTTTGCATAGTTTTATGCACCTCCACCATTTGAAGAATTTAATTCAAAATCATCAAAACATGTTTCATTCAAACCTAAGAAGAGGCATAATTACCCACATAGATTAGTTAACCCTTTTCCTAGTGTTAGATATTTTTCTTGTGGCATGTTAGGATACATCTCCCACACCTGCAATATCCACTGTAGTACACATTGGGTGTGGAGACCCAAATTACATGTTTCATAGCACAACATACATGCATTGCATTCTTATTTTCATAAGAAGGAACCTAAACCTATTTGGGTTCTTAAATCTGACGTTTGATAATTTTATAGGATTGCTCTCACATAAGACATCATGAGAGCATGTGGTACCTAGATAGTATATGCTCAAGCCATATGACTGGAGATGCAAATCAATTCATTTAGCTGAAGGCCAAGGCTAAAGGTAAGGTCACTCTTGGAGATAATACCACCAGGAAAGTGGTAGGTGCATGTATAATCAAAAACTCCAAGAATCTTTTGATTGAAAATGTTTTGCTTGTAGATGGATTAATGCACAACTTACTTAGCATCAGTCAGCTCTGTGACAAGGGTTTCAGCATCAAGTTCCTGACAAATACTTACATCATAAGCTTAAATAATAACACTATTTTGCAGGGCAAGAGGATCAATAATGTCTACATGCTTGATTTAAATAATATTGAATATGCTTCTTCATTTTGCTTAAAAATTGCTGCTGATGAGTCTTGGTTGTGGCATAGAAGATTATGTCATGCCAGTATGAAACCCTTAGAAGAGTCACCCAAAAGGACTTAGTTAGAGGTGTCCCCAAGCTTAAGTTCACTAAGGACCATCTGTGTGATGCCTGTCAATTAGGAAAGCAAGTCCACTCCTCTTTCCACTCAATTAAGGACATCAACACCTCGAGACCTTTAGAAGTCCTTCATATGGATTTGTTTGAACCCATTAGCACTACCAGCTTAGGGGGAAAAGTCTATGGATTTATGATTGTTGATGATTACTCGAGGTTCACTTGGATTAAATTTCTGTCACATAAATCTGAGTCATTTGATGAATTTAAATCTTTCTCTACTTGGATTCAGAGGAAGTTAGATTGTGAGATCTTGACTATTCATAGTGATCATGGTGGAGAGTTTGAAATATGAGATTTGGAACATTCTATGAGGAGCAAGGGATTAGCCATAACTTTTCAGCTGCTAGGACCCCTCAGCAGAATGAGGTAGCTAAAAGAAAGAATAGAACCTTAGTGGAAGCTGCTACAGCCATGCTTACTGAGTATTCACTTCCAAAATACTTATGGGCTGAAGCGATGAACACTGCCTGTTATGTACTGAATAGAGTGAATGTTAGATACAATATGAGTAAGAAACCTTATGAGATCATTAAGGATAGAATTCCAAACCTATCCTACCTTCATGTCTTTGGCTATACAGTTTTTATTTTGAACAATGGGAAATCATCCTTAGGAAAATTTGACCCCAAATCTGATAAGGAGTTTACTTAGGCTATTCTAGTGTGGAGAAATCCTTTAGGGTGTTTAATAAGAGAACTTTGGTGGTAGAAGAGACAACTCATGTGGTGTTTGATGAATCTGATCCTAAGGAGACTAGAGTTAAGGAAGAAGAAGATGTAGGAGAGATTACCTAAGGAGTTAAAAATGTAAATATGGAGGAAAGGGTAGAACCTTAAAACACTTTGCCTAGAGATTAGGATATGCTTCGAGTCATCCTAAAGAACTGATCTTAGGAGACCCTTCTTAAGGTGTTAGAACTAGGCATGGACTTAGGAAGAAAATAAACCATTCTGCCTTTATCTCAATGATTGAACCCACCAACATCAATCAAGCCCTTTCTGATGAATTTTGGATCTTAGCTATGCATGAGGAATTGAATCAATTTATGAGGAACGATGTTTGGGAGTTAGTAGAAAGACCTAGGAATTAAAGTGTAGTGGGAACTAAGTGGGTCTTTAAGAATAAAATGAATGATTCTAATGTGGTGGTTAGGCATAAGACAAGATTGGTGGCTATGGGGTACAATCAAATTAAAGGGATTAATTTTAAGGAGACCTTTGCCCCTATAGCTAGATTGGAAGCCATTAGGGTGCTACTAGCCTTTGCTTGTTATAAGGGATTTAAGCTGTTTCAAATGGATGTCAAGAGTGCCTTTTTAAATGGGGTAATAAAAGAGGATATCTTTGTAGGGTAACCCCCAGGTTTTGAGAGTTCCCAATATCTAAATCATATTTATAAATTAAAAAAGGCCTTATATGGATTGAAACAGACACCCAAAGCTTGGTATGAGAGGCTTAGCACATTCCTATTAGAAAGAGAGTTTGTTAAGGGGAGCGTTGACACCACCCTTTTTCTTAGGAAAGTAGGACATGATCTAATCATTGTCCAAACCTATGTTGATGATATACTTTTTAGATCTTCTGATAAAAATTTATGTGATGATTTTTCTAAGACAATGAGTAAGGAGTTTGAGATGAGTATGATGGGAGAATTATCTTACTTTTTAGGGTTTAGCATAAGGCAAATTGATGATGGAACATTTCTGAATCAATCAAAATATACTAAGGACATCTTAAAGAAATATGAAATGGACAAAGCTAAGCCAATCAATACTCCCATGAGTCTCACTGTTCAATTAGATAAGGGTTCAAATGAAAAATCTGTTGATCAGAAGAAGTTTAGGGAAATAATTGGATCACTACTTTACCTGACTGCTAGTCGACCTGATATTATATTTAGTGTTTGTCTTTGTGCAAGATTTCAAGCTAATCCTAAGGAATCCCATCTGATTGCAGTTAAGAGAATCCTTAGATATCTCTTAGGGACCCCAAACCTAGGAATCTGGTATCCTAGGCACAACACTTCTTTTGAGATTATTGAACATTCTGATTCTAATTTTGTAAGGTGTAGGGTGGATAGAAAGAGCACTTCTGGAACTTGCTAATTCATAGGACAGTCTTTAGTCTCCTGGTCCAGTAGAAAATAGAACTCAATTGCACTTTCCACTGCTAAAGCTGAGTACATTACCTTAGGAAGTTGTGTGGCCCAAGTCCTTTGGTTGAAGCAACAAGTTCTCGATTTAAGATTACCTGTTGGCACAATTTTAATTCTATATGATAACACCAGTGCCATCTATATTTCTAAGAATCCAATCCAATATTTTAGAACCAAACGCATTGATATAAGGCATCACTTTATTAGGGACCATATTACAAAAGGGAATATTGAGCTACATCATGTAACAACTAAAAATCAACTAGCTGACATCTTTACTAAACCACTGGCCTTTGACTCATTCAGCATTTTAAGGACCAGATTTAGTGTGATTGACATAAATGCATGAATCTAATGACTGCTAATTTTTAAATTTTCAATTTTTCATTCTATTTTTATTTGTTATTTGTCTGATTTGATTATCTGTTTCCTGTTGGTTTGTATTTTCTGCTGATTTTCATTTTATTGTTGCTATTTTTTGATTTGAGTATTTATTTTAATGTGATTTCCTACTTGTTCATGATTTACTTTTTTTAAAAAAAATGGATCACTGCTCACTACTGCTGATAAACTGGATTTCTAACTGAGAGTTTTGCCATATTCTTTTTGTTTGGAAGCTTGTAAGCAGTGATTGACTCCACTGAATCAGTTAAAGGAAAGAAACATTGATGATTGTTTCTCTTCCTCTAACTCCTTTAATGTTGTATTATTTCTTTTGGATAAAAATCTTTTTCAAAATTAACAAGTTGGTTTTTTAAGTAGAGATTTATTTTATCTTCCTACAGCAATCTACCTCATATAAATAGTGTTTTCAAAGTTTTGGATCATTGTTATATTTTTTTTAATCAAGTGATTGCATTTATTATATGATGTATGATTTTTATTCTGTGAATTACTCCTCCTTATTATAGAGAGTGAGCTTTGTCCTCTCTTATGTATGGAAGATAATTTCACAGCTGAGATTCTTTAATGATTATGAAAGAAAGTGAGCTTATAAAAGATGCATAAAGAGTGCCAAAATGAAAAGAGGCACAAAATGAGCCCAAAGCTGAAAAGATGCGCAATATCGCCAAATTGGAAAGATACACAAAGTGTATCAAAAATCAAAAGATGCACAAAGAGCGCCAAAGAAATTGAAAAAGAGGCACAAAATTAGCCCATAAAGAAATAAACTTTCTTCCCTTTCAGATCTTTAAATGTCTTAGAAAAATCCATGCGCCACTGAATATTTTCAAAAGCTTGAGACGAAAAATCATGATTTCTGATTCCTTACTTTGTAATACTATTATATCAGATATTTTTCTGGAACGAGGCTTGAAAGGTTCTCTTTTCGAATCTAACTTCTTTTCTTTTGAATTAGACTTTTTGTTTGAAAGAAATTTTAACCTGTAAGGTGTACGAGGTAGGAGTTATGAAAGTTAATTTTCCAACTTTTTTTGGATTTCAGCGTTATCGATTTCTTTTTATTGGCTTTTGAATTAAAAATCAGGGAAAATTCTATTTTGCTGGAGCTGATAAAACAATAATCATTATTTTCACTGTTATTTTTCTCCTTTCTTATTTTTATTTAATTTGATTTTAGATTTTCCTTTTTTGTGTTTTTGGGATCCCTGATCTTTCCTCTCCATCCTTTATTCCTCCATCTGATCAGGATCCGCCTCTCTATTAGGTTATTTGTTTTAGTTTTATTGTGCTATTTTAGTTTGCTATTGTTTAATTTTTTTTGTTTCTCCTTTTTGTGATGTCAAAAGGGGGAGTTATTTTTGTATTACTAGTAGTTTTTTTTGTTGCTTTTGTGTTGTAGTAGTTTTGTTTGTTGTATTGAATGTCACTGGTTTTCAATGATTAGTAAAATTTATCTTCTCCCGCCTGTGCTTTAATTACTGCAATCTGGTTGATTTGAAACTACTAAGTAAATGTTTACCATCATCAAAAAGGAGGAGATTATTGCAAACTTGGATTTAAGTATTATAATTTTGATGATAATAAATATTTCTATGTTCTATTTTGGTTGACTAATATTTTAGGTACAAAAGATCAAATGCAATCCAAGTCAACTCAAGATCAGGTCCGCGTGTGTTTAATTATAATTTTTTCCTTTCTTGAGTCAAATATAATGTAATTGATCCCCTAGCTAAGTAACCTTGCACACACACACTTAGGGGGAGAGTTTTAGTGAGTTAGGTTTTCTATTTTAAATTTTGTTCATATCATCCAAGATGATATTCATATCATCCTAGACGATCCAGTGGAAATAGAAACCCTAATTAGGGTGACCATATTTATGTCGATATGATTAAGCATATCATCTTGAACGATATACATATTGTACAGGACGATAGGCTCAAATCAGAAATTCTCAATCGTTAGATTAAGTTTGACAAGTTTTTATTTTTAGAGATTTGGTTTGATCATCCTGGACGATCCATTACAATCATGCCTAAATTAGTCTGGTGATTAAGGAAATTAATTAATATATGATTGATATAATCATATCATCCTGGATGATCGCAAGATCATCCTGGATAATACATACAAAATCCTGACCGTCCAAAGCACTTCACCTGGATGATCCAAGAAATGTGCTGGACGATATTCTCGATTTTGAACTAATCGTAAGGGACGATCACAATATCATCCCGGACGATTGTTGACCTCATTTTTGTATGAGCTCAGTAGGACCAATCCAAACCTTAGGATCTTTCCAATCCTTAGGATCAATCTTAACCCCATGATCAATCTGATCTTAGATTAATCCAAATTTTAAGATCAATCCAAATTCAAATCAATCCTGACCCCAGATCAATACAATTTAAGATAAATCTAGATTCTAGGATTCTCCTAGACTTCAGACCCTAGGATCAATTCTAGACCCTAGGATTCTACCTGATTCTATATCATATAATCCTCTTAGACCTTAGGATTCTCTTAGATCTATCTAGAGCTTAGGATTCTTCTAGATCCTAAGACTATTCTAGATTCCAGGCCCTAGGACTTCTAGACCCTAAGATCCTCCTAGAAATCAAACCTTAGGATCTACTCTAGATCCTAAGATCCTACTAGATCTTGAATCTTAGGATTCCTAGATCTTAGGATTCTTCTAGATTCTAGGATCTCCCCAGACTCCAGTCCCTAGGATCTATTCTAGACCCTAGGATTCCCTTAAGCTGATTTGGACCCTAGGACCTATTTTAAATCCTAGGATTCTTCTAAATCAACCCAAGCTTCAATTCAATCTAAGCTTAACTCAAATCATATCATTCAAACTCAAAATCCAGCTTAAATCCAGAAATTCAGGTTTAAACCTAAGGCTAAAGGTCTAAGTCCTAAAAGCCTTTTCCAGTGAATCTTTGAACATTTCAAAACCCTATCAAATGACCTCTGATTCAAGATCTATCAGTTCCACACTGATATGACATATATCTAGAGGCAACCCTCCAAATTTGAGCTCATTCTGAGATCTCTAACCCCAGAAACTGAATTAAAATCCAAAGGTTGTAAAACCTTCAAATATTTACATTCTATGCCACTGGACCTACCACCCAGTGGATTTTGACCCTGGAGCTTTCTCCAAAGCCTCCAATCACCTCCAGACCCTTGATTATGACCTATTGAGCATTAAAGTACATTTTTTTGGACTCAATTTAACCCTTAGCTGACCAGGGGTCAAAATGACCAAAATACCCCTATGGGGTATAAATGATCATTTGAACCAAATGAGCTCCAAATCAAATGCAACCACCTCTAGCAAGTTTCAAATGTCAAACTAAACCCATTGAACCCAGAACCAGCCCCTGGGTCAACCTGGTTGACCAAGTCAACCTAGTTGACCTAGAAGGCCCCTTTAGGGTCAAAACAGGTCATTTTGACCAAATGACCTCTTCTGACCTTGGGACCACCTCCATTGGTCTCCAAATGTCATTTCAAATCTGTTGAACCCATTTCCAGACCCTGGACCCACCTGGTTGACCAAGTCAACCAGGGTTGACCTAAAAGCCTATTAAGGGCCCAAATAGGTCATTTTGATCAAATGACCTCTCCAGACCTTGAGACTACCACCAGTAGACTCAGAATATTATTCTGAACTAGTTGGACCCAATCCTTGACCCTGGGTCAACCTGGTTGACCAAGTCAACCTAGTTGACCCATTAGGCCCATTAAGGGCCTAAATAGGTCATTTGACCTAGATGACCCATTTAAACCCTGAAACCACCTCCACTAGACCCCATTCATCATTTCAAACCATTCCAGTTCAAACCCTAACCCTGGGTCAACTTGGTTGACCAAGTCAACACAATTGACCCATTAAGCCCATTGAGGGCCCAAATAGGTGATTTAACCCAAATGACCTATTCAAACCTTGAAATCACTTCTACCAGACTTCAAATACCATATTGAACTGATTCAACCCAAACCCAGACCTTGGGGCAACTTGGTTGACCAGGTCAACTTAGGTTGACCCAAAATTCCCTTTAAGGCTTTAATGGATTACTTCAATCCATTTAATCTACCAAACCTCTTTCAAGCCTCTAATCAATTCTAAACCAAGGCCTAATCATACCTTAAGCCTTGACCATTAAATCCAAATCAAAGTTGACCAAGTCAACTACAAGACTTGGTCAAATCACTTCAAACCCCTTTCTCAAACTTTAAGCAAATCACATTAAAGCCTTGAGATACATTGAATCAAATTTTAAACTCTATACCCTATCCACTTAGGCTTAGGTTGACTGTTTGACCAGTCAACCAGTCAACAAGTGGTCAAAGAAGCCTTCAAATGGCTTTAAATGGCAAAAAAAACCCTTGTCTAGGCTAACCCATTCCAAATCTAACTACTCCAGCAGTCTTAATAGACTCCTAGGCCCTCCCCCATGCCACCTCAGCTGCCATGTGGCATGGGGACCAGTCAAACTATCAAACCTAGGCTTTAAGGTGGTCAAACATGGTCAAACGACCCCTTAATCCTAATAGACCTTAACCTCTCCAGCTACTTAGAGAGATTCCAGAACCTTCTTAGGGTGTATTCCAACCCTTGGATGGGGATCCAATGGTTTAGATCATCTCCACATGCTCTCTAGAGGACAAAACTCCCTTTACACCTAGGATGTACCTTTGTCCTTGATGCCTCTGCTCCCAACTACCCTATAGACACTTGGCACGCATCCAGGAGCTGCCCTAACTTATTCCAGCCGTCCATTCAATCTGGAATGGATTGAATAGGGCAAAATGAGAAAATGAGCCCTCATTCTATTCCACAAATTCTCTCACTCTTCAAGCCTCTCCAAACCCAGCCCCCAAATTCCTTGAGCTCACCAGAGACTCCTCCTCACTTTCCAAGCGAAATCCAGCCGGTCAAATCCCGTCGGCGGCCAGATTCCGGCGAGCTCACATCAAGATCCGTCCAAGCCTGATAGTGCTCGATCCAAGCGATATCAAGCTAAGGTGTCTTCAGCAATATTGAGCGTGGACAAACAACAATTTCAGAGAGTCCAAAAGCGGTTTAATCCGTCCATTATCAAGGTCAAAAACTCAAACCCTAGTCTACACACTTAGAGTTAATTAGCTTTTAAAATAGTGCATTTTAAATTTCCAAACAAACTCCACATTATTTCTATTCAATCCAGTGAGCTAGGTTTAAAATTTCAAGTCATTTAGTCTAGCCGATTGAGAGAACGAGTTAAAAAACTAATCCTAGGGCGTTTTCGTAGAACCGATCAGGTGTACAAAATATCAGCCGTTGATCATCGCATCAACGGCTGAGATTTCGTCATACCGCGCGCTGATCCGACCGCGTGATACGTCCGTCGTTCAGGATCTTCGTTCAGCTTAATCGTAGCCATCCGTTTAAAACCACGCGAGATCCGACGGTTGAGAATCCACGCTGACGTGGATTAGTGATAACGCGGTCTGCGTTATCAATTTCTAATGATTGCTGGCGGCGCAATCATTGCGCCGCCGAGCAATCATTGACCCGCCGCCTCCGCGGTTTGCCTAGACAAATCAGAAGCGGCCACGTGGCTCCCGCGGTTTGAAACGGCCAATCAGAGCCCGCCACGTGGTCAGCCCGTTATATATTTTTTTTTATTCGTTTTTTAATTTTAATTTTCTTTTAAATAAATATTAAATAATAATATATTAAATATTAAAATATAATATATATTAAAATATATTTCAGAAATTAAATAATTTTAATTTAGAATTATTATTAATTTAAAATTTATAATTATATTTTTAAATTACATTAATATTCATTATTAATGATTATAAACTAATAATTAACATTTAAATATTAAATATTTTATTTAAATATTTATCATTAAATATTAATTAATTTAAATAATATACAACTTTAATTAATAATTAATATTAAATACTTTATAATATTATTTAATATTAAATGGTTTTAAAATATTAATTAATGTTAAATTATTTAATATTTAATTAATATTAAGTAGTTTATTATTTTAATTAATATTAAATGATATTAAACTTTTATTAATATATAAATTATTTAATATTTTCATTAAATATTTTATAATTTTTTTTATAACTTTTAATATTGTAATTAACATTAAATAAGTTATAAAGTTTAAATATCATTTAAAATATCTTAAAAGTTTAAAATAATTTTAAATATTTAAATATCATTTAATATTTTAATTAAATAGTTAAATAATTAATTAATGCTTAATTAATCTTAAACTTAATATTAATCTTAAAATATTTGAAAATTTAAATAATATTTAATTGAAATTATTTAATATTATTTAAATAAGTAATAATATTTTAATACTTTAATAATTAATTAATATTCACTGATTTAATTAATTAATATCCAATAATTAAGTAATTAGTCTTAAATTATTCTAATTTTGAAATTAAATTAATTCAAATTATATCTTATATTTCAATTAACTAAATGTTTAATTATTAATTAATATTTAACCAATGAATAATAATTTAAATACTTTTTTTTAAATTAGTATATTTATATATACAAATAATTTTAAAATTACAGAAAATTCTTAAGTTTAAATTAACTAATTTTTAAATTATTTTTAGCCTTTAATTAATTTAAAATTATTTAAAAATCCCTTTTAATTGGTTTAAATTTCAAAAATTCATAAGAAATTCATTTTAAATCAGAAAAATTAATATAATATATCAAAATTTTCAGAAAATTAAGCACTTTAATTTGAAATCAAATTCAGAGATCAAAACTTGACTAATTTTAACTTATTTTAATTACTTAATTATTTTAATATTTAATTAATATCTAATTAAATATTAAGCCAATTATTTTGAAAATTAAGAAACTTATTTTCAAATGATCTTAGTAGATCAGTAGGTCTCTCAATTAGATATTAACATCACTCTAATCATATCTTAAGTATTCTTAATTTAAAACCTATATCTATATATAATTCTATGAATATATTAAGTGTATTTTGAAATTATTTTGAAATATATACATAAATACTTAAATATTTTTAGGTTGAGAGATCTACTTTGGAACTTTAAACATAGATCAGCATATTTGAATAAGAAATCTTGTGGGAGTGTTAGTGAATGATTATGCTCTAATCATTCACTAATCTAATTATTGTTCACATTTAATTAAGTATTAATTTATGCATGTTTAAGGACATACACACACCACTTAGTTTAAGGCTCTCTTAGACATAAGATTAATTGTGTTTATGTGTGTATTTATCATGCATATGTTATATTGAGGGTTAGTAAAACCTTGATTTGAACCCAATTAACCTAGTGTCATTAAGGACAACAATTAAGGACTCATTTAGAAAACTTAGAAAAATTCTAATAATTAGGATTCAATTCCAATTGATTTGAAACTCAAACCATTTGAACATAGTGACACCCTCAGCCCTAGGAAAATTTCCCACTGACTTTTGAGATCATTAAGCCCCCTAATTAACCTAATCAAGTTTAAATCTTAATTAAGCCTTAAAACCTTCCAAAAATTAAAATAAATCAAGATTAAATCCAAAAAATACAATCAACCCCTCTAACTGACCAGAATTGAACCCTTAATCAATGAAAAATAAAACCCCCTAGATTGGACTTCAAAATTAAGTTTAATTTAATTTTAATTGAAATTCAATATGTAATTAATTTAATTAATTAAAAATAATTAAAATTTCCAAAAAATTTCTCAAACACTTAGAGATCACTCCTTAGGTCATTCCTGACCTTTGGAGTTGATTTCAAGAAGTTTGGAGATCATTTGGATTCAAATCATAAAAAGGGTCTCTAATTAAATAATTTAAATAATTCATTAAATACTCAAAACTTCAAAAATTCATAACTAATTCAAATGAACTCCAAATTGAGCAAACTCAAAGGCATACAACTCATCTTAAGCTCTAATATTTATTAAAAATGTTAAGTTTCCAGAAATCAATCAAATTTGAAAAAGTCAACTTTTGGTCAAACCTAGTTCAAATTCAAGTCAAAACTTCAAATCTTCATAATAAAATGTAGAAAAATCCAATTTCAGTGTACTTACTGTCTAACTGATCGTATTAAGGTCTAGTATTTTAATAAAATATTAAATTTTTAGAAAACACTTTAAATCAAAAAGTCATTTTTTAACCCCTTAATTAAATGATTAAAATAATCCATAGAATTTCAAAATTCAATAAATTGTCAAGAATTCCAGAAAACATCAATTTGAACTTAAAATCAGCAACCAACTAATTCTAATTAAAATTTAATCAACCTTTAAACCTTAATCAAACTCAAATCATTTAATTATATCGGGCACCACTGGGTAACCCAGGCCTATGAGGCTATTAAATTAGCCCCAAGGAAGGTGAAATAAGCTTCACGGCCTCGGTGTGAAACAAAGGTGATATCCAACAAACAAGTAAAATCAAATTTAAAAATCAATTTCAAGTCATTAATATTTAAATTCAAATTAAATCTTCCCTTAAGCCTTCAACCAACTAGAACTTTAAACAACTTCAATCAAATCATCCTATTTAGGACACATCAAAGCCACACAGCCTACCTCACACACTTTAGATGGTTTGCTAGGACAACCAACTCTAGTCTTAGGCTAGGCTGGTGTTTACTTTTCTGCTGTGTGCCGGGTTTTCGAGCTTTTACTGCATGCTGTTTGCTAGTAGTAGAATTGATGTGATTGTCTATTTATTTAACGCACTCTGTGATGTGATTGATTGTACGAT
This sequence comes from Dendrobium chrysotoxum, assembly GCA_019925795.1. Lineage (NCBI taxonomy): Eukaryota > Viridiplantae > Streptophyta > Magnoliopsida > Asparagales > Orchidaceae > Dendrobium > Dendrobium chrysotoxum. The sequence continues at coordinate 3,832,561 of CM034311.1, forward strand.
TAGATCTACCCCTAGTCTAGGAATGATTTGTACTAATTCAATCTTATGCAGGTGGCCATGCTCATACATGGCATAAATTAAAGGGGGCAAAAATCATAAATATTGAATTGCACAGGTGCTCCAGAATGCTTAAGTCCCCCTTTAAATCAAAAAGAGCATGGCCAAGCGTGGCTGTGATTGAGTATTTTAAATTTTAATATATTAACTGCTTGGGATGTCAAATATAAACTGCTGATTATTAGGATAACCCTGCAGGTTGTTGAGTCTAGATTTTTAATTTCAGTTTGATGTAATTTGATTTAAATTGAGTTGTAATGTTTAAAGTGATTTGAGATTGAGATACTTAAACATCCAATTTGGAATCCAAAGAGGAAGGAACATCCCTTAGGGGAGAGTTCCTATCCATTTGGAGATCCAAATTAGGATGAAGTTCAAGTATCCAAAGAGAAAAGATAACACCCCTATTCAGGGGGAGTTTCTTTTCATTTGGATATCCAGACCCGACGATACAAGGAATTCTAAGGAGACGAAGAAGTGAAGAACGAGAAGAATCTCAAATCTCAAAGTCACTTGAGTCTTAGGATTAGAATCCGGGTTGTAGTCAGTGGTACCCGGCCACTTTACTTTACTGCAGACCCTGGGTTGTATTATTAAGGGCACTTGCCTATGGACTTTCAGTTTGAGCATTTATTTAATTAATTTAATTAAATATTAATTTGATTACTTGATGTTGATTGCGATTAAGGACCCGCATGCTTTTAGTAGTTTATTTGGCGCTATTGCATGTCGATTTTGATTTAGCCTGGAACCCGATCGAAGGCTCGTGAGGGTACGGTCATTAACTTTTTCTATTTTAACAAAATTAAAATTGTTAAGCTCAGATAGAAACTCTAACACTCTTAAGAAGTAAGCCCGGACTCGCCGGGAGTTTTTCATGCATACATATTAACTTTTCTCATCCGTGTTAGGCACCTCCCCGCCTGCGGGTTCTGGCAGACCACCTGACCTATTAGGGTGCAGTTCTGTCCAAGGGGATGTTGTGCAATCTCTAGGATAAAACCTATTTTTAAGCCTATTTTAAAACTGCTTCATATTGATTTAAGCATTTTATCGAGTCAACTAGCATGCATTGCATTAGATACAAATTAAAAATTGAGTCTAAATTTTAATTGCATTTCTAGCTTAAACATTTAACCCAACATATGTTAAGGGGTCAATTAGGATTTGCTCTAGATGTCGACCCCAATTCTTTAAACCAATCTTAATCAATGTCCTTAACCACTCTACATTTAAAGACTTTGACTCATGGTTTTAAAAGCGTTTAGGTGGTTTAGCTGGCTCCCCAATCCAGGCCGGGGTAAGTCCAGGATTGCATTGCATTAGCTAGATTCTGGGTCACTGATTCTCAGTACCCATTTTAGACTTAGGTTCTGAGGCAAATCTCAAATCTTAAGACCTCAATCTTCCAGGAATCTAATTCCCACCTTCTAATAAAATTGACCATTCAAATTAAAAATTTCTTTCAATCAAATTCAAGCCCAACACTTAGGATAGTTGAGGTGTTTCTGAAGTGATTCAGAATCTCAAAACATCTCCTACTCTTCTTCCTTTGACTTCAAAAATAACTGTTCAAATTTGATCCAGTCCCTATTGAATTTCCAGTCCCTGAATCTTCTTTGATATCAAGCTTTGAATTCCAAATGAAATTCGTATCGCTATTTTAATCGAGAGTATTCGTAGGAAATTTTCTAGTTTCCTATGATGTAATTAACTACGAGGGCTTACGCTCGTAGGAGATTTAGAAATCCAGACCTGATTTCAAAATCAAGCTTTTTCAAAATCCTCAATTAAATATCTTTGGGAAATTCAAAATTCAACGATCATTATCGTCATTTTCAAATGATCGATAACAGACTATATCCTCTTTCTTTGGAAAGATATATCGTACTATTATTGTAACTTTGATTATGAAATTAATGATCTCTTTACTGGATTATTATAGTTAACCATTGGATTAAATATCATTCTGATTCTTCGGGATCATATGTTGTTTCTCCTTGAGTTTGACTACGATAATCAGGATAAATCAAGATTTATAATCTGAACCTATTAGGGAACGATATGTTCACCTTCCGAGGTGATATATCATTCATAATAAGTGTTAGATTATAAAATTTAAAATTCCAGAAATTAAACATTTCCCAAAGAAAATTAAACCTCTTTTCAAAACATACTATATTTTTTTAATCAAACAAAAAATGACGACTCCGCTGGGGACTTATCTCTCTCTCCATCTTTAATAGCGATATAAATTTTATTGCATCGGTAGTTTTGACTACCTTTCTTCTGTTGGTCCCTCTACCCATTTCTCTCTTGGGTGAGTGTGGCTAACTCAATTAAGACATGTGAAAAGAGAGGTGAGTGTAGGAAACCTCCCTCAAAGTCTAGCTTTGACATTTTGCCTCCAAGTTCATTGGTAGAGCGAAAGAGTCAAGCTGAGCTTTTCAAAGTCTTTCTGTACATGTTACAAACTTGCATGCAAATAAATCATAGCGTGCTAAATTTCACAATTTACAGAAGATTTCTTTAACTTCAAAGTCATAATTTCAACTATCTAGCAAAATTCCATTGTCTTCAAATCTAAATCGATTCCTATATCTTATTATTACATATAGGATTGTAACTTCTATAATTCAGTATGTGTGATAGGATATAGATTCCTCTTCCAAATTTTAATCCAAAGTTTGAAATTTTTTGGTCAATCTAACCTTCGACATTTCAATCCCGAATCACTAGTCGGAATGAAAGAGTCGGGTTAGCTTATAACATCCCCCCTGTCTTTGTAAACCGTTATGTTGAACATACGTTCAGCACTTCGAGTTTTAAAATAAGGGGAGATGCTGCCGAAATTTCAAATTTTTTAAACATCTATTTTCAAGTCATAATAATCATTGCAACTATATATTCTACGATAAAGATTGTAATTGTATATAGTTAATATACTTTCAACTTCTCCGGTCATTTCAGTCCTTGACATTTCATTCTGAATCATTCATCGGAATGAAAGAGTCAGGTTGAGTTCCTAGAATCTCCATCTTATAGGTTTGTAAACCGTTATGTTGAACATATGTTCAACACTTCGAGTTTCAAAAATAAGGGGATATGCCGCCGGATTTTCAAAAATTTTCAAATCTCTTTTCAAAATCAATCGAGTTCAAAATGCATTGCCATATAATCCTCTATAACAATTGTTGTATCTTAATATATGCAATATTTATTCAAATTTATCCAGATTAATCAATCTTTGATATTTCATTTTAAATCATTCTTTTGAAATGTAAAGAGTCAAGTGGTTTTCCCTAGCTTTCCCCTAACATTTGTAAACCGTAGAGTTGAATGCAAATTCAACACCTCGAGTTTCAAAAATAAGGGGAGGTGCTGCCGGAAATTCAAATTTTGAAAAACATCCGTTCAATTCTCTTCAAGTTTTAATCGTCACTTGTCGAATGTTCTTCTACAATACCTCTTGTAGATTAACAGTGACAATTCAAATTCAACATTTATTTTCAGTGTCTTTCAAATCTTTGAACTCTGACATTTTATCTTTGATAAGATATAAAGAGTCGAGTTCCTTCCTGTAAAATCTTCCCTAATGTTTGTAAACTGTCTTGTTGAATGCAAATTCAACACCTCGAGTTTCAAAAATAAGGGGAGATGCTGCCGGATTTTTGAGTCACTTAAATTTTCTTTCAATTCAAAATTAATTTTCACTGTCACATGTACTACTACAACATTCTCTTGTGGTATAACATGTACCATTTCCAAATTCAAATTTAATCATCTAGTCTTTTCATCAAGTCAAACCTCTGACATCTTATCCCTAGCCTGATCAGTGGGATATGAGAGTCGAGTCAAAACTCTTTGACTTTCTTTGATATTTTGTTAACTATTAAGTTGAAATCAAATCCGACTTATTGGTTCCAAATAGTCAAAGAAAATCTTTCAATCTTCAAAATTTCAAACCCTCGTCAAATCCTTTCAAATCAAATCCAGACCGTTGTTGTTATACGTTCTCTACAACATTCTCTTGTAGTTGAACATATACAACAAAAATTCAAATTTTCTTCAAGTCAAAATTGATATCTATACTTTATCACTATATATCGGATTATAGTTCCTATAATTCGATTTATGTGATAAAATATAGAAAATTTCTTGTCAAAATTCAAATTCAAAAGTATGATTCAAATCTTCTCTTTCAAATTTCAGACAATCAAATCTTCTGCAATGGCTGGGAAACTTCTGTTCTCTGTTGACCGAGACCTCCAAGTTGAAGAGTTAATTCATAACAGTACCATTCAGTTTGGGATGGGTTTCAAAACTCTTAAACTGTCTGTTAATGGTGGAACAATCATCAATCTCGCTGCTGAGGGCGAGAATGGTCCAGTAGTGGAACTAGCTGTGGGAGCTACGAGTGACCTTCCCCCAGTTTTGGAACTGGCAGCAGGTGCTACCCTTACACCTTCTGTACCCTCAGTCCAGAGTGAGGATAAGAAAATTGAAGTAAAATCTATTGTTGAGAAAGGGTCTTCTAGTTCTGCAGCACTGTTTGGCACTAAGAGTGCTAGGAAGAACTACCTGAGAAGGATAAGGAAGAAAATCACCAAGTCAAGGAAGATAGCTGAACAGAAAGCCCTGAGTTTAGTTGAGCCTGAGGCTGTTGAGGAGTTGCCTATCCCTGCCTCTTCTCCACTCCTGAAAGGGAGTCATTTTCATCCCCTCGCAGCTGCTGCAGGGGAGGAGAGAGTCACGCGGATTGCTAGCTCTCCACCTAGCCCAGTCGACTATACTGTTAAGAGAACCACCAAGGAGAAGAACACTTTGAGAACTAGGATGTTAAGGAACATCATTCATACATGTGCTGCTGAGACAGGTTAGTCCAAAGAACAATATGTGAGACACCTAAAGGGGGTGATCTCACACAAGCTTGAGAAAGAAGTTTTAAAGGAAGAAAAGTCTGAAGCAAGAAACCTGACTCCTCAGCCAGTGAGGAGAAACAAAAAGTTTGTTAAGCAACCAGTTGCCTCAGTATTAGTGGATGGATATCATTGGGTGCCTGTCTCCCAACTGCCAAAACTGAGGAGATAGTTTTAACTGGGTCTGGTAGGAGTCACCCTCTCAGTGGTAGACCTCCAGTTCCCCCTTCAAGACTCTCAAAGTTGGCCCCTGTGATAGCCAGATCAAAAGAAATTGTTAAAGATTTACAACCAGTTGATATTAAGGGCAAGAGGCCCATACCTTTGGATGAACCTTATGTGCCAATGAAGATAAGCAGAACTGTTGGGATTCAGATTAGAGAGACACCAGTTCAGTCACCAGTTCATTTACCAGTCCAGTCACCTGTTAAGGTCCCCCGACTCCTTATTCAGGGATGTGAGGATTCTCCTCAGATTGATGTTGGAGTTATTACAAGTCAAACTCCTTCGTCACCTGTTAGGTTAGATATCCCTCACCCTGTTGAGGATGTCACCCTCACGACTACCGACTCCGGGACAGTCGGAGGGGAGGGGACAGAACTTGAGGATGATCTAGAGATGTTAGATCAGTTAGTAGCAGAACCTACTGCTGATGACTTGAAAATTCAAGAGGTCCTCACCCAGTTCGGAGATGAGGAATTCGAAGAGATGATCAACTATAAGGGGTACCTACCAATCGACCTCAAATCAATTGAGGGTAGACCGGTCGATGAGGTGGTACAAGAAATAAGGGATATACTTAAAAACAAGGCAATTGAAGCCTTTGATCCAGAAGCAGATGAGCTGATGGAAGAAGATTCAGCTGGGAACATTTGTATGGTTGAGACCAGAGCATCAAATAAAGATGCTGAGCCTTCAAGACACCGATCTGGTAAAGAAGAAGCCTCTGCAGCAGTAGATTCAGACTCCGATGGATCAATTAAATTGAATGAGAAAGATGAATACATCAAGAGTCTGGAAAATAAAATTGAACAGATGATGCTCAGAATGGAACAGATGCAAAATCAGATGATCAAGGCACAGCAATCTCAATCCGAGCAGTTGCAACCTACAACACACACAGTGGGTGAGCACAACAGGAAAACAGAATCAAGTCCTAGAACTCCAGAGGTTGCTTCCCCAATCTCTCCAGCCGACAAAGATATCCGCCAGATGATCGAAACCCAGGTAAGGGAGGCCTTAGCCCATTCTCAAGGGATTGTATCTATTCCAAAGGGTAGACCCTACCCTGAAGAATATGATTCAGTTTCTTATCCTAAAGGCTTTGTGCCACCTTCATTCAAAGTTTTTAGTGGTTTAGAAAATCCAAGACAGCACCTGGCCCACTTCCGAGCGAGCTGTTGCAACGCAGGAGGGTCAGATGCTCTACTCTTTCGCCAGTTCGTGAGTAGTCTATCCGGTATTGCTTTTGAGTGGTACGTAGATCTACCTAATGGTTCAGTGAAAACATTCACGGAGCTCGAGAGTCTATTCTTAAAGAGATTCTCAGGAGCTCAGCAGCGTGTAATCGTTGGTGATCTCGTCATCGAAAAACAAAAACTGGGAGAGTCTTTGGTCGAGTACATCTTTAGATGGCGAAATCTCTCGATGAAGTGTGAACCCCAGTTGCAAGAGCAACATGCAGTGGAGATTCTTTTAAAGAACATCCACGGGCCTATTGCTTTTCTCTTGAAGGGTTTCACTATCAAAACCTTTGAAAAACTTTTTAATAAGGCTAGTAATCTACAGGAAGAGGCTTCCAAAATGCCATTCCTGAAGAATTCTACTGAGGAAAAGAAAGCTAGCAAACCATTAAAGTCCTTTGAAAAGAGAACAGCAATGGTTTCAGCTGTTGATAAGGGGAAGAAACCAATGAATGTTCAGTCTAGTAATTCTCCAACACAACAAACTCAGAAATCTCCACCTTTTCAGGTAACTTCTCAACCTACAAGAGATTCTCACCCGATTTCTTTTAAAGAGAGATTGGCTCGTACATATCCATTTAAGAGGGAGTCGGTGAGAAAGATCTTTAAAAGTCTTCAGAAGAAGCCAGATTTTTGATTGCCGGAGGCCAAGAAGCCGGAAGAGGCAAATAAGAAGGATGATCCAACTTTTTGCCCCTACCATCGCATGTTAGGCCACACAATCGAAGACTGCATCGTCTTCAAAGATTGGCTAGAAAAGAACTTCCGTCAAGGTAATATTATAATTCCAAAGGAATACCTGGTCGATCTGGATCAGGGGTCTGTCAAATCTATCTCAGGTATGAATTCTAACTCTTCTCTGTCCATTGAAGATGGTTGGGATATAGCACTATCCCGGGTATTTAAAAAGTCGATTAATAAATCTTTTTGTCTTTCTCAATAGTTACCGACAAGAGCCCGGGACCCGATCTGGGAGGTTGACCTCGAGGCTTCGCAGGAGGACGTTGGGACAGTTTTCTCTCCAGTAGTTTTAGGAACTACTGTACTGAATAAAAATGAAAAGAGTGAACTTTCTGTAGAGAGGAAATTTGTTGATGAGAGATCTGTACAAGTGGTTGATGGTGGCTCAAAACCTCTATCACCACTAAAATTATCTGACTTTTACTTTGCCCCATCAAAGGCAAAGGGCTGAAAATTAAATAAAAAGTTTGATCCTTCTGCTCATATTTTGATGATTAATGTTGAGAATGAAGATGTAAATGACTCTTCTGTTGAAAATAATCAAGAACAAGTTGAGATCAATCAAGAAATTCAAACACTCAACTCTCCAGATTTGACTCTTCAAGAGAGAAACGAATCTGATGTCTTATCAGATAGTGAAACCCCTGAAATTAACTTTCAAGGGAGTCCTGTCGTGATAGACTTTTCAGATTCGGACTCTCGCTCAGATAACGACAATCAATCGCCTAAGGAGAGCGTAGACTCCCCTGTAGTTTGTTCTTCCGATGAAGTCGTGCAAGTACAACTACGTGGTGGGAAGGTCTTACCCCCTAGGCTACCTCCTCAGGATAAAGGAAAACAAGTTGTTTCTGATGATCCAATTCAAATCCCCGCTCAACAATCAACTCCAATTCTTTCAAATCCATCGGGTCCCAACGTTAATGTTCCAAGTGTTGATTACAATGTCTTAGCTCACTTTAGAAAGTTGCCTGCCAAATTGAGCATTTATGATGCCCTTGTCCTTTCAAAAGAGATGAGGGAGACTCTAATTAAAGTGCTTCTTGACCCAGAGATTTGCTTAGCTCAATTAGCCTCAACTTCCGAGGAAGAAGCTTTGTACTTTAAGGAAATCCCTGGGGTTACCTTCTCTGACGAAGATTTACTCCTTGGAACTGCCGACCACAATCGTCCACTTTACATCACAGTAAATGTGGGCAAGTTTAAGTTATCAAGAGTTCTAGTTGACCCAGGTGCATCGGTCAACGTGATGAACATAAAGACTCTGGCATACCTTAGAATTGATACTAGCAAGCTCTCAACTGACAAGTTAGTGCTTCGTGGGTTCAATGAAAAGGGCGAGAAGGCTTTAGGTTCAGTTACCCTTCTTTTAGAGATAGGAGAATTGAAAACTGAAGCGAAATTTCATATAATTGATTCGGCAACGTCCTTTAACGCGCTCCTAGGAAGGCCTTGGATCCATGAGTATAGGATGGTTCCTTCTACCCTACATCAATGCATCAAGTACCAACGAGATGGCATTGAGTTTGAAATTAAGGGTGATCTGCAACCATTCTCTATTCACGAGATCGGGATCTATGAGGATGCGGCGTACTATGTTCCTAAAGGGTCCACTACCTGTTCTAAGGTAGAGATCAACATCAAGGAGGAAAAGGCAGAAAATCAAAGTTCAAAAGCAATTCAAAGATTGAGAAAAGAAAAAGTCAAAAATCAAAAGAGACAAAACTCAAGTAGTGAAGACGACGTCAAGCGTGTGATCTTCAGGCCTCCAAATATTGTACCTCAAAGAGGTGGGAGGATGGCCCAAAGAGCACACGGTCGAGGTCGCCCTTCAATTGAAAAAAGAAATTCCCCGATCTATGTCAAACTTGAAACAAGTTCTGATGAAGATTCAAGAAAAAGGGGTGCCAGATTTGCTTTTGACTATACAAAAATCAATCCTCCTCCGAAGTTTGATCTCACTTTAGAATCGGATAGCGACCAGGAGGATACAAAATTAAATATTCAAAGTGACGAGCCTGAATTGAGTTTGTATGAAAAGCTTAATAGAACGGTTGAATCCTTAACCTTAACCCCACTGTCTGCTGACAGGGTCTCAGGGTTAGTAATTAAGGATGCTTCGAACTTAGATGGAGAAGTAAGGAAAGCCAAGAAGTTCTTCCCTGGCTCTTCCTCCTCAAGGAATGAAGATGGTGTAATCCTTGAAGAGGCAAATTTCAATGAATTAATGGAATTACCTTTTGGCTACTTTCCTGCTGGTGTTAAGTCTCTTATTTCTAAAGGTTTTGCTCCGAGTCAATGGACTAAGGGTCAGGCTAGATACCACGAAAGTCTTTGGAATTCAAAATTTAATAAACATTGGACCAGTGGTATCGGCTTTAGTACCGTTAGATCATTTGACGATGATGAATTTTATCTAATGATAACTAGTCGTCCTGAATTTAAAAATGTCCCTACTGAAGTCATTGATTCGTTCGATGGACATTGTTTGGAGACTTTTGATGATTCTGACGAACTTCAGGTTCGGGATGCACCCCCTGAATTCGAAGAAGAAATTAAATCAACAGTCGATGAACTTAAAGAAATCAACCTTGGAACAGAGGATGACCCTCGCCCCACTTTCATAAGTTCTTTGTTGAGTGAGGATGAGTCTAAGGATCTAATTCAACTTCTATCCGAGTTTAAAGATTGCTTCGCCTGGACATACGACGAAATGCCGGGGTTGTCCGCTGACGTAGCAGTCCATAAACTTGGAATCCGGCATGATGCCATTCCTGTCAAGCAAGCTCCACGATGTATGCGTCTGGAGATCGAACAACAAGTCGTTTCTGAAGTCAAGAAGTTGGCAGAGGCCGGATTTATTCGAGAAGAACAATATCCTTCTTGGGTAGCCAGCGTCGTGCCAGTTCGAAAGAAAAATGGTCAAATCCGGGTCTGTGTTGACTATAGAGACCTGAATAAGGCATGTCCTAAGGATGAATTTCCTTTGCCAATCCCAGAACTCATGGTGGACATTGCCTCCTCGCATGTTGTTTTCTTCTTTATGGATGGCTCGTCTGGTTATAATCAAATCAAGATGGCCCCAGAAGATGAGAAAAATACTGCATTCAGAAGTCCTATAGGGATCTTTTGTTATAAAGTGATGCCCTTTGGCCTCAAAAATGCTGGTGCAACCTACCAGCGGGCCATGACTCACATCTTTGATGACTTAATACATAATCAAGTCGAATGTTACATCGACGATTTAGTTGTCAAGAGCAGAGTAAAAGAGGCTCATCTTTATGATTTAAGAACTATTTTCGAGCGGTTGCGCCGCTATGACCTTAAAATGAATCCCTTGAAGTGCGCTTTCGGCGTCACGTCAGGGAAATTCTTAGGTTTCGTAGTTAGGCACCGTGGAATCGAAATTGATCCTGCTAAAATTGAAGCTATCTTAAATATGCCGCCTCCTAAGAGTCTCACTCAATTGAGATCTCTTCAGGGCAGGCTGGCGTATATAAGAAGATTCATTTCTAATCTTTCTGGAAGATGTCAACCATTCTCTGTCCTAGCTAAAAAGGATGCCAAATTCATTTGGGACGAGAAATGTCAAAATGCTTTCGAAAATATCAAACAATACCTGACAAATCCGCCAGTTTTGGCAGCCCCCATTCCGGGAAGATCTTTAATCCTTTACACTGCAGCCCTTGATGAATCTCTTGGGGCTCTTCTAGCTCAAATCAATGACGATGGGAAAGAGAATGCCCTCTATTACCTGAGTCGGAGATTACTCCCAACAGAAATCCGATATCCTGCAATTGAGAAATATTGCCTTGCCTTAGTCTTTGCAGCGCAAAAATTAAGACATTACATGCTTTCTCATCAGGTCAGTCTGATTTCCAGTGTCAACCCCCTGCAATATCTTATGACCCGGCCCACATTGTCAGGACGTCTGGCTCGTTGGTCTATGATATTGTTACAATTTGAAATCACTTTCATTCCCCTGCGTGCTGTGAAAGGGCAGGCCGTCGCCGACTTCCTTGCGGCACACCCGCTACCGGCAGAATCTCCTCTAAATGATGATTTACCTGATGAGCAAATCATGAGTTTTGAGGAATCCAATGTTCAAACCTGGGAAATGTATTTTGATGGTGCAGCGTCCTCTCAAAGGGGCAAAACACCTCAATCCACTATTCCTGGGAAAGCTGGAGTCGGTCTGGTTTTCATAACACCGGATAAGGGAATGATGCACTTTTCCTACCATTTATCAGAACCTTGTACGAACAACGAAGCTGAGTACGAAGCTTTGATAATTGGTCTGGAACTTGCAATCCTAATGGAGATTAAAGAGATTAAGATCTATGGTGACTCTCAACTGGTGATCAACCAAGTTGCAGGGACCTAAAAGGTTTTGAATCCTAAACTCCTGAAATATCACCAATACACAATGCACCTACTCGAGAAAATTCCCATTGTAACTATGTATAGGGTTCCTCGTGGAAGCAATTCCTCGGCGGATGCCCTAGCAAAGCTTGCAAAGGAATTTGCTTGCCCAGAAGAAGACTTCATCCCTATAGAAGTTCAGGGTCGTCAAGTCCTGTCCCCTGTAGACATGAAATACCTCAACAATCAATCTTCCCAAGTCCTTTCTACATCTTCAGCAGTCGATGAAGAACAAGATTGGAGACAACCAATAATCAAGTATTTACAAGAAGGCAAGCTTCCCCACGACAGGTCTTTTGCCAATCAAATTAAGAAACGTGCCCTGTCATATGCACTAGTCAACGATACGTTGTACCGACGATCGTTCGATCAGATGTGGCTCTGCTGTTTAGACAAACGAGAGGCCCTGAAGATCATTAACGAAGTCCATGCTGGACTGTGTGGTGCTCATCAATCGGGTCCTAAGATGAAAATGAAAATCAAAAGACTTGGTTACTACTGGCTTACGATGATTGACGATTGCATGAAAATTGCAAAATATTGTCATCAATGCCAAGTTCATGGTGTGGTTTTACATCAGCCGCCTAATGTGTTGCATCCTACGATAGCCTCGTGGCCCTTCGAAAGTTGGGGCACGGATATCGTCGGGCCAATTGACCCTCCTTCTTCAAGGGGTCATCGCTTCATCTTAGCAGCGACTGATTACTTTTCGAAGTGGGCAGAAGCAATACCACTAAGAAATGTAACATCACATCATGTAATGAAATTCTTTCGTGACCATATCGTATATCGATTCGGCGTGCCTCACAAAATCATATCCGATAATGGGTCCGCTTTCAAGTCTACAAAAATCAATAACTTTGCAAGTCACCACGGTATTGATTGGAGATACTCAACGATCTATTACCCACGGGCTAATGGATTGGCTGAGGCCTTCAATAAAACCCTGGTACAAATCATCAAAAAGACACTGGATGACAATAAACGTCAGTGGGATGAGAGGTTGGTGGAAGATCTGTGGGCCTACAGGACCACATATCGAACCCCGACCCAATCCACACCGTTTGCACTAGTGTATGGGTCCGAGGCCGTACTCCCTCTGGAAATTCAAATCCCTTCACTCAGAACTGCAGTCCAGAATCAGATCACAACAGAACAGAATGCACAACTTCGACTTGAAGAACTTGAGGGTCTTGAAGAATGTCGTCTCCAAGCCCAGCAGAATCTAAAACTTTATAAAGCCAGAATGGTTCAAGCTCATGATAAGTTAGTGCGACTTAGAACCTTCCGAGTAGGAGACTTGGTCTTGGTTCTTCGGAGGCCTATCTTAGCCCACCGAAAGCTCGGTGGAAAGTTTGAACCAACCTGGGAAGGACCCTTCGAAGTGGAAACAGTCTACGAAGGAGGCTCATATCAGCTAGTGGATTGTAAAGGAGATCACCCAATACTTCCTGTAAACGGGCGATTCCTGAAAAAATACTATGCTTGATGTAGCTCGAATTTTGAATCAATAAAATCTTCAAATTTTGAATCTATTCAGCTCAATTTTGTCCAAGTTTTTTAAAAAAATCCAAAATCAAAATTCGAAATCAAATTTAAAATGAATCAAAATCAATCAAATTTCAAATTCAAAATTTTCAAACTTAAAACCAATTCGAATCAAATTCAAAACACATCACAGTTTTAAAACCCTTCAAATTCAAATTCGTCAAATCAAGTTTCAAATTCAAACATCTTTAAATTCAAGTTCAAAAATCATTCAAATTTCAAATTCCAAAATTCAAATCTCAAATTCCAGAATTCAAATCCGATCCTCTATACAGAGCAAGTTCCCTCTGTATATGATCATTCCAGACTCGATCCTCTATGTGAAGCAAGTTTCCTTCATATATGATCATTCCAGACCCGATCCTCTATATAGAGCAAGTTTCCTCTATATACGATCAATCCAGACTTGATCCTCTATGTGAAGCAAGTTTCCTTCACATATGATCATTCCAGACTTGATCCTCTATATAGAGCAAGTTTCCTCTATATACGATCAATCCAGATTTGATCCTCTATATAGAGCAAGTTTCCTCTATATACGATCAATCCAGACCTGATCCTCTATACAAAGCAAGTTTCCTCTATATACGATCATTCCAGATTCGATCCTCTATGTGAAGCAAGTTTCCTTCACATATGATCATTCCTTATCTGATCCTTTATGTGAAGCAAGTTTCCTTCATATACGATCATTCCTGACCCGATCCTCTGTATAGAGCAAGTTTCCTCTATATACACGATCATCCAGATTCGACCCTCTATGTGAAGCAAGTTTCCTTCACATACGATCATTCCAGACCCGATCTTCTGTACAGAGCAAGTTTCCTCTATACGTGATCATCCAGACCTGATCCTCTATGTAAAGCAAGTTTCCTTTACATACGATCAATCCAGATCTGATCCTGTGCGAAGCAATGCTTCCTTCCCACAAGATCATCTAATTTTCTTTTCCTTAAGGTTAGATGTGAGTCATTGTGCTTTCTATCCTTAGGATTAAATCCTCTAGTGATGGGGTACGTCTTCTGTGACACCATCCTAGATTTAAAATCTAGATCCGACCTTCTATGGGAAGCAATACATCTTTCCCTCAGGGTCCTCCAGTCTTCTTTTCCTTAAGGACAGATGTGAGTCATCGTGCTTTCTTTCCTTAGGATTAGATCTACTAGTGATGGATAACGCCCTTTATGGCACTTCTAGTTTCAAATTTCAAATCTTTAAATCTGACCTCCTATAGGAAGTAATATTATCTTCCTATGAGATCATCTAGTTCTCTTTTCTTAAGAGTAAGTATTCTCCTTCTCTTAGGATTTGATTCCCCAGTGATGGAATAAGTCCCTTGTGGCCCCGTCCTGGATTCAATTTCAATTCCAAATTCAAACTTTCTTCTCCTCAAGGTTAGGCTTTTCTCCTTCCTTTAGGATTAGACTCCCCAGTGATGGAATAAGTCCTTTATGGCACCGTCCTGTGTTTAATTTCAAAATCTAGTTCTCTCTTCCTTAGGATAGGTTATCTTTCCTTCCTTTGGGATTAGACTTCTTAGTGATGGAGCAAGTCCTCTATGGCACCGTCCTGGAATCAATCTTAATCAAGCTTTCTTTTCTTTAGGGCTAGGTATTTCTCCCTTCCCTTAGGATTAGATCCACTAGTGGTAGAGTACGCTGTTTCCAACACTACCCTAGTATCCTTTCAAATCTAGTTTTCTAAGGTTAGGATTTCCTTTCCCTTAGAATCAAATCTAGACTCGATCCTCTGTAGTTAGGAATTCTTCCTTTCTATACGATCATCCAGACCTTCTTATCCTTTAGGGATAGATTCTTCCTTTCCCTTAGGACCAGACCCACTAGTGGTAGAGTACGCTTTTCTAGCATTACCCAAGTATCTGTTCAAACCCCGATTCCCCAGGGATAGACTTTTCTTTCCCTTAGGATCAAAACTCTAGACTTGACTATTCTATTCGATCAACACCAATATGTGCAATAGAACTACATTCTATTACACATATTGGGGGTCCATTTGTTGACCTCATTTTTGTATGAGCTCAGTAGGACCAATCCAAACCTTAGGATCTTTCCAATCCTTAGGATCAATCTTAACCCCAGGATCAATCTGATCTTAGATTAATCCAAATTTAAAGATCAATCCAAATTCAAATCAATCCTGACCCCAGATTAATACAATTTAAGATAAATCTAGATTCTAGGATTCTCCTAGACTTCAGACCATAGGATCAATTCTAGACCCTAGGATTCTACCTGATTCTATATCATATAATCCTCTTAGACCTTAAGATTCTCCTAGATCTATCTAGAGCTTAGGATTCTTCTAGATCCTAAGACTATTCTAGATTCCAGGCCCTAGGACTTCTAGACCCTAAGATCCTCCTAGAAATCAAACCTTAGGATCTACTCTAGATCCTAAGATCCTTCTAGATCTTGAATCTTAGGATTCCTAGATCTTAGGATTCCTAGATCTTAGGATTCTTCTAGATTCTAGGATCTCCCCAGACTCCAGTCCCTAGGATCTATTCTAGACCCTAGGATTTCCTTAAGCTGATTTGGACCCTAGGACCTATTTTAAATCCTAGGATTCTTCTAAATCAACCCAAGCTTCAATTCAATCTAAGCTTAACTCAAATCATATCATTCAAACTCAAAATCCAGCTTAAATCCAGAAATTCAGGTTTAAACCTAAGGCTAAAGGTCTAAGTCCTAAAAGCCTTTTCCAGTGAATCTTTGAACATTTCAAAACCCTATCAAATGACCTCTGATTCAAGATCTATCAGTTCCACACTGATATGACATATATCTAGAGGCAACCCTCCAAATTTGAGCTCATTCTGAGATCTCTAACCCCAGAAACTGAATTAAAATCCAAAGGTTGTAAAACCTTCAAATATTTACATTCTATGCCACTGGACCTACCACCCAGTGGATTTTGACCCTGGAGCTTTCTCCAAAGCCTCCAATCACCTCCAAACCCTTGATTATGACCTATTGAGCATTAAACTGCATTTTTTTGGACTCAATTTAACCCTTAGCTGACCAGGGGTCAAAATGACCAAAATACCCCTATGGGGTATAAATGATCATTTGAACCAAATGAGCTCCAAATCAAATGCAACCACCTCTAGCAAGTTTCAAATGTCAAACTAAACCCATTGAACCCAGAACCAGCCCCTGGGTCAACCTGGTTGACCAAGTCAACCTAGTTGACCTAGAAGGCCCCTTTAGGGTCAAAACAGGTCATTTTGACCAAATGACCTCTTCTGACCTTGGGACCACCTCCATTGGTCTCCAAATGTCATTTCAAATCTGTTGAACCCATTTCCAGACCCTGGACCCACCTGGTTGACCAAGTCAACCAGGGTTGACCTAAAAGCCTATTAAGGGCCCAAATAGGTCATTTTGATCAAATGACCTCTCCAGACCTTGAGACCACCACCAGTAGACTCAGAATATTATTCTGAACTGGTTGGACCCAATCCTTGACCCTGGGTCAACCTGGTTGACCAAGTCAGCCTAGTTGACCCATTAGGCCCATTAAGGGCCTAAATAGGTCATTTGACCTAGATGACCCATTTAAACCCTGAAACCACCTCCACTAGACCCCATTCATCATTTCAAACCATTCCAGTTCAAACCCTAACCCTGGGTCAACTTGGTTGACCAAGTCAACACAATTGACCCATCAAGCCCATCGAGGGCCCAAATAGGTGATTTAACCCAAATGACCTATTCAAACCTTGAAATCACTTCTACCAGACTTCAAATACCATATTGAACTGATTCAACCCAAACCCAGACCTTGGGGCAACTTGGTTGACCAGGTCAACTTAGGTTGACCCAAAATTCCCTTTAAGGCTTTAATGGATTACTTCAATCCATTTGATCTACCAAACCTCTTTCAAGCCTCTAATCAATTCTAAACCAAGGCCTAATCATACCTTAAGCCTTGACCATTAAATCCAAATCAAAGTTGACCAAGTCAACTACAAGACTTGGTCAAATCACTTCAAACCCCTTTCTCAAACTTTAAGCAAATCACATTAAAGCCTTGAGATACATTGAATCAAATTTTAAACTCTATACCATGTCCACTTAGGCTTAGGTTGACTGTTTGACCAGTCAACCAGTCAACAAGTGGTCAAAGAAGCCTTCAAATGGCTTTAAATGGCAAAAAAAACCCTTGTCTAGGCTAACCCATTCCAAATCTAACTACTCCAGCAGTCTTAATAGACTCCTAGGCCCTCCCCCATGCCACCTCAGCTGCCATGTGGCATGGGGACCAGTCAAACTATCAAACCTAGGCTTTAAGGTGGTCAAACATGGTCAAACGACCCCTTAATCCTAATAGACCTTAATCTAAACCTCTCCAGCTACTTAGAGAGATTCCAGAACCTTCTTAGGGTGTATTCCAACCCTTGGATGGGGATCCAATGGTTTAGATCATCTCCACATGCTCTCTAGAGGACAAAACTCCCTTTACACCTAGGATGTACCTTTGTCCTTGATGCCTCTGCTCCCAACTACCCTATAGACACTTGGCACGCATCCAGGAGCTGCCCTAACTAATCCCAGCAGTCCATTCAATCTGGAATGGATTGAATAGGGCAAAATGAGAAAATGAGCCCTCATTCTATTCCACACATTCTCTCACTCTTCAAGCCTCTCCAAACCCAGCCCCCAAATTCCTTGAGCTCCCCAGAGACTCCTCCTCACTTTCCAAGCGAAATCCAGCCGGTCAAATCCCGTCGGCGGCCAGATTCCGGCGAGCTCACATCAAGATCCATCCAAGCCTGATAGTGCTCGATCCAAGCGATATTAAGCTAAGGTGTCTTCAGCAATATTGAGGGTGGACAAACAACAATTTCAGAGAGTCCAAAAGCGGTTTAATCCGTCCATTATCAAGGTCAAAAACTCAAACCCTAGTCTACACACTTAGAGTTAATTAGCTTTTAAAATAGTGCATTTTAAATTTCCAAACAAACTCCACATTATTTCTGTTCAATCCAGTGAGCTAGGTTTAAAATTTCAAGTCATTTAGTCTAGCCGATTGAGAGAACGAGTTAAAAAACTAATCCTAGGGCGTTTTCGTAGAACCGATCAGGTGTACAAAATATCAGCCGTTGATCATCGCATCAACGGCTGAGATTTCGTCATACTGCGCGCTGATCCGACCGCGTGATACGTCTGTCGTTCAGGATCTTCGTTCAGCTTAATCGTAGCCGTCCGTTTAAAACCACGCGAGATCCGACGGTCGAGAATCCACGCTGACATGGATTAGTGATAACGCGGTCCGCGTTATCAATTTCTAATGATTGCTGGCGGCACAATCATTGCGCCGCCGAGCAATCATTGACCCGCCGCCTCCGCGGTTTGCCTGGACAAATCAGAAGCGGCCACGTGGCTCCCGCGGTTTGAAACGGCCAATCAGAGCCCGCCACGTGGTCAGCCCGTTATATATTTTTTTATTCGTTTTAATTTTAATTTTCTTTTAAATAAATATTAAATAATAATATATTATATATTAAAATATAATATATATTAAAATATATTTCAGAAATTAAATAATTTTAATTTAGAATTATTATTAATTTAAATTTTATAATTATATTTTTAAATTACATTAATATTAATTATTAATTATTATAAACTAATAATTAACATTTAAATATTAAATATTTTATTTAAATATTTATCATTAAATATTAATTAATTTAAATAATGTACAACTTTAATTAATAATTAATATTAAATACTTTATAATATTATTTAATATTAAATGGTTTTAAAATATTAATTAATGTTAAATTATTTAATATTTAATTAATATTAAATAGTTTATTATTTCAATTAATATTAAATGATATTAAACTTTTATTAATATATAAATTATTTAATATTTTCATTAAATATTTTATAATTTTTTTTATAACTTTTAATATTGTAATTAACATTAAATAAGTTATAAAGTTTAAATATCATTTAAAATATCTTAAAAGTTTAAAATAATTTTAAATATTTAAATATCATTTAATATTTTAATTAAACAGTTAAATAATTAATTAATGCTTAATTAATCTTAAACTTAATATTAATCTTAAAATATTTGAAAATTTAAATAATATTTAATTGAAATTATTTAATATTATTTAAATAAGTAATAATATTTTAATACTTTAATAATTAATTAATATTCACTGATTTAATTAATTAATATCCAATAATTAAGTAATTAGTCTTAAATTATTCTAATTTTGAAATTAAATTAATTCAAATTATATCTTATATTTCAATTAACTAAATGTTTAATTATTAATTAATATTTAACCAATGAATAATAATTTAAATACTTTTTTTTAAATTAGTATATTTATATATACAAATAATTTTAAAATTACAGAAAATTCTTAAGTTTAAATTAACTAATTTTTAAATTATTTTTAGCCTTTAATTAATTTAAAATTATTTAAAAATCCCTTTTAATTGGTTTAAATTTCAAAAATTCATAAGAAATTCATTTTAAATCAGAAAAATTAATATAATATATCAAAATTTTCAGAAAATTAAGCACTTTAATTTGAAATCAAATTCAGAGATCAAAACTTGACTAATTTTAACTTACTTTAATTACTTAATTATTTTAATATTTAATTAATATCTAATTAAATATTGAGCCAATTATTTTGAAAATTAAGAAACTTATTTTCAAATGATCTTAGTAGATCAGTAGGTCTCTCAATTAGATATTAACATCACTCTAATCATATCTTAAGTATTCTTAATTTAAAACCTATATCTATATATAATTCTATGAATAGATTAAGTGTATTTTGAAATTATTTTGAAATATATACATAAATACTTAAATATTTTTAGGTTGAGAGATCTACTTTGGAACTTTAAACATAGATCAGCATATTTGAATAAGAAATCTTGTGGGAGTGTTAGTGAATGATTATGCTCTAATCATTCACTAATCTAATTATTGTTCACATTTAATTAAGTATTAATTTATGCATGTTTAAGGACATACACACACCACTTAGTTTAAGGCTCTCTTAGACATAAGATTAATTGTGTTTATGTGTGTATTTAACATGCATATGTTATATTGAGGGTTAGTAAAACCTTGATTTGAACCCAATTAACCTAGTGTCATTAAGGACAACAATTAAGGACTCATTTAGAAAACTTAGAAAAATTCTAATAATTAGGATTCAATTCCAATTGATTTGAAACTCAAACCATTTGAACATAGTGACACCCTCAGCCCTAGGAAAATTTCCCACTGACTTTTGAGATCATTAAGCCCCCTAATTAACCTAATCAAGTTTAAACCTTAATTAAGCCTTAAAACATTCCAAAAATTATAATAAATCAAGATTAAATCCAAAAAATACAATCAACCCCTCTAACTGACCAGAATTAAACCCTTAATCAATGAAAAATAAAACCCCCTAGACTGGACTTCAAAATTAAGTTTAATTTAATTTTAATTGAAATTCAATATGTAATTAAATTAATTAATTAAAAATAATTAAAAATTCTAAAAAATTTCTCAAACACTTAGAGATCACTCCTTAGGTCATTCCTGACCTTTGGAGTTGATTTCAAGAAGTTTGGAGATCATTTGGATTCAAATCATAAAAAGGGTCTCTAATTAAACAATTTAAATAATTCATTAAATACTCAAAACTTCAAAAATTCATAACTAATTCAAATGAACTCCAAATTGAGCAAACTCAAAGGCATACAACTCATCTTAAGCTCTCATATTTATTAAAAATGTTAAGTTTCCAGAAATCAATCAAATTTGAAAAAGTCAACTTTTGGTCAAACCTAGTTCAAATTCAAGTCAAAACTTCAAATCTTCATAATAAAATGTAGAAAAATCCAATTTCAGTGTACTTACTGTCTAACTGATCGTATTAAGGTCTAGTATTTTAATAAAATATTAACTTTTTAGAAAACACTTTAAATCAAAAAGTCAATTTTTAACCCCTTAATTAAATGATTAAAATAATCCATAAAATTCCAAAATTCAATAAATTGTCAAGAATTCTAGAAAAAATCAATTTGAACTTAAAATCAGCAACCAACTAATTCTAATTAAAATTTAATCAACCTTTAAACCTTAATCAAACTCAAATCATTTAATTATATCGGGTACCACTGGGTAACCCAGGCCTATGAGGCTATTAAATTAGCCCCAAGGAAGGTGAAATAAACTTCACGGCCTCGGTGTGAAACAAAGGTGATATCCAACAAACAAGTAAAATCAAATTTAAAAATCAATTTCAAGTCATTAATATGTAAATTCAAATTAAATCTTCCCTTAAGCCTTCAACTAACTAGAACTTTAAACAACTTCAATCAAATCATCCTATTTAGGACACATCAAAGCCACACAGCCTACCTCACACACTTTAGATGATTTGCTAGGACAACCAACTCTAGTCTTAGGCTAGGCCGGTGTTTACTTTTCTGCTGTGTGCCGGGTTTTCGAGCTTTTACTGCATGCTGTTTGCTAGTAGTAGAATTGATGTGATTGTCTATTTATTTAACACACTCTGTGATGTGATTGATTGTACGATTAGATCTACCTCTAGGCTAGGAATGATTTGTACTAATTCAATCTTATGCAGGTGGTCATGCTCATACAGGGCATAAATTAAAGGGGACAGAAATCATAAATATTGAATTGCACAGGTGCTCCAGAATGCTTAAGTCCCCCTTTAAATCAAAAAGAGCATGGCCAAGCGTGGCTGTGATTGAGTATTTTAAATTTTAATATATTAACTGCTTGGGATGTCAAATATAAACTGCTGATTATTAGGATAACCCTGCAGCTTGTTGAGTCTAGATTTTTAATTTCAATTTGATGTAATTTGATTTAAATTGAGTTGTAATGTTTAAAGTGATTTGAGATTGAGATACTTAAACATCCAATTTGGAATCCAAAGAGGAAGGAACATCCCTTAGGGGAGAGTTCCTATCCATTTGGAGATCCAAATTAGGATGAAGTTCAAGTATCCAAAGAGAAAAGATAACACCCCTATTCAGGGGGAGTTTCTTTTCATTTGGATATCCAGAACCGACGATACAAGGAATTCTAAGGAGACGAAGAAGTGAAGAACGAGAAGAATCTCAAATCTCAAAGTCACTTGAGTCTTAGGATTAGAATCCGGGTTTTAGTCAGTGGTACCCGGCCACTTTACTTTACTGCAGACCCTGGGTTGTATTATTAAGGGCACTTGCCTATGGACTTTCAGTTTGAGCATTTATTTAATTAATTTAATTAAATGTTGATTTGATTACTTGATGTTGATTGTGATTAAGGACCCGCATGCTTTTAGTAGTTTATTTGGCGCTATTGCATGTCGATTTTGATTTAGCCTGGAACCCGATCGGAGGCTCGTGAGGGTACGGTCATTAACTTTTCCTATTTTAACAAAATTAAAATTTTTAAGCTCAGATAGAAACTCTAACGCTCTTAAGAAGTAAGCCCGGACTCGCCGGGAGTTTTTCATGCATACATATTGACTTTTCTCATCCGTGTTAGGCACCTCCCCGCCTGCGGGTTCTGGCAGACCACCTGACCTATTAGGGTGCAGTTCTGTCCAAGGGGATGTTGTGCAATCTCTAGGATAAAACCTATTTTTAAGCCTATTTTAAAACTGCTTCATATTGATTTAAGCATTTTATCGAGTCAACTAGCATGCATTACATTAGATACAAATTAAAAATTGAGTCTAAATTTTAATTGCATTTCTAGCTTAGACATTTAACCCAACATATGTTAAGGGGTCAATTAGGATTTGCTCTAAATGTCGACCCCAATTCTTTAAACTAATCTTAATCAATGTCCTTAACCACTCTACATTTAAAGACTTTGACTCATGGTTTTAAAAGCGTTTAGGTGATTTAGCTGGCTCCCCAATCCAGGCCGGGGTAAGTCCAGGATTGCATTGCATTAGCTAGATTCTGGGTCACTGATTCTTAGTACCCATTTTAGACTTAGGTTCTGAGGCAAATCTCTAATCTTAAGACCTCAATCTTCCGGGAATCTAATTCCCACCTTCTAATAAAATTGACCATTCAAATTAAAAATTTCTTTCAATCAAATTCAAGCCCAACACTTAGGATAGTTGAGGTGTTTCTGAAGTGATTCAGAATCTCAAAACATCTCCTACTCTTCTTCCTTTGACTTCAAAAATAACTGTTCAAATTTGATCCAGTCCCTATTGAATTTCCAGTCCCTGAATCTTCTTTGATATCAAGCTCTGAATTCCAAATGAAATTCGTATCGCTATTTTAATCGAGAGTATTCGTAGGAAATTTTCTGGTTTCCTACGATGTAATTAACTACGAGGGCTTGCGCTCGTAGGAAATTTAGAAACCCAGACCTGATTTCAAAATCAAGTTTTTTCAAAATCCTCAATTAATTATCTTTGGGAAATTCAAAATTCAACGATCATTATCGTCATTTTCAAATGATCGATAACAGACGATATCCTCTTTCTTTGGAAAGATATATCGTACTATTATTGTAACTTTGATTATGAAATTAATGATCTCTTTACTGTATTATTATAGTTAAACATTAGATTAAACATCATTCTGATTCTTCGGGATCATATGTTATTTCTCCTTAAGTTTGACTACGATAATCAGGATAAATTAAGATTTATAATCTGAACCTATTAGGGAACGATATGTTCACCTTCCGAGGTGATATATCATTCATAATAAGTGTTCGATTATAAAATTTAAAATTCCAGAAATTAAACATTTCCCAAAAAAAATTAAACCTCTTTTCAAAACATACTATATTTTTTTAATCAAACAACGATCAAGTCATTTTAAGATCATCCAGGATGTTTTGGTTGTACGACCCAAGCTGTGTGCATAACGATTTTATCATTTTTGAACTAATCGTATAAGACGATACACTTATCATCCTGGACAATCAAGTCATTTTGAGATCATCCAGCACAGGTTTCCTTGGACGACCAGAGCTGTCTTCTGGATGAAATTCCTGATCGCAGAATCATAAGGGATGATCTGAATAAACTTTATCTACTAATTGTCCAGAGGAACCAGATCGTCCAGGCTATTACATATGATTTTGAACTGATCGTACAGGATGATTGACCGATCATCCTGGATGATCTTTGACGACCAGTTGAGATTTAGGGTAATTTTTGAGCCCTCCTATTTAAGATCTTTTTCTTTCAACAAGAAAAATCTTTTGCCACTTTTCTTTCCAGAGAAAATCTTGAGAGAGAGAGAGAGCTTGGGAGAGAGAGAGGATCTTGTGAGGGGGAGTTTGTGAGGTGTTCATTAAGGTTGCTCCAAGCAAGGATCTGATTCATCTTCTCCAGTCGTTGTCTCTTATCTTATCGGTGTCTCTATGGGAGGATCATTTGCAAGAAGATCTAGGTTCTCTGCCTGTTTCAGGAGGAAGCAAAAGGAGTCCAGGTTCTCTGCCTGCTTCAGGAGGAGGCGAAAGGTGTATAGGTTCTCTACCTCACCGGGTTGGTGGAAAGGAATTTTATATAGGCTTCTCCGCCTTGCTGTGGGAGTAAAAGGAGAGTCACTTAGTGTTAGTGCAGTACCCGGAGTGGAGGCTCTGGGGAGTGGATGTAGGTCAAGTTGACCGAACCACTATAAAATTTGATGTGTTCTTTCTGATTATCTTTCACATTTATTTTTTTGTTGATGATTGTGTGATCGTAATTATTATTCTGTTGTTGTTAAACATCTGCACATTATCGCAGAGTTGTAATTGTTTTAAAATAATTAAAAAGATTTTTCTAAATCATTTTTGCTCACAAATTTTTTAAAATAACCAATTCACCCCCCCCCCTCTTGGTTAGCCTCGGGACTAGTTCACAAGGGCTTAACATCCCTATCGAACTTTCAAATATTTGATTTGCTTTTACATCAGATCAAATATCCTCTATATTTGATTATGGAAGTAAATCTATATTTACTTCTCTAATTGGAATGATAGGATAATATGCTTTTCATCCTTTGGGATGAATTGCATGTTCCCTATGCTACATCTGATTAGCTAAATAGATCATAGTTTTCTTTCTTTTAAATCGATAAAAGGACATTAGTCTACCCTTTGGGGAGGTATAGTGTCTAACTATGTAGATTTAATCGAAAGGAAATATTAAAATATAAATAAAGCAAGTTGTGTGGGACCTAAAGTATATTTTAAAATAAAAAAAGTTCTCACAGTCATGAAGTTACAGATCAATCATAAAACTTACTATAAATAGAATGCAAACAACAAAGTGAGCAAGAGAGCATATATTGCCATGAATGAATCTACTTTCAAATAAAGGTTAGAATGAAGTTGCTAACGCATAATAATGTGAATGATTTATGCATGGATTAATTTTATTTGTGAGCACATTTGTTGTGAGTAAGTCATTCTAAGTGTTTACACATATATTAATACCCCAAACCCTATATTCACACTAGGTCGAGAGGCTTCTTACATGATTGAGCTCAATCACCTATGAAGACTTAAAACACTGAAATGAAAACATTAAATACATCAAATATGTGTTTCTTATCATTAAAATCCAATGTGCTAACTCTAAGGCTACGGGGCTAACACTATAGTAGCCAATGAGAAAAATGAATTGTTACCTATTAGGATAGGTACTAGATAAAGAATTTATATAGATTATAGAAAGCTGAATAAAGCAACTAGGAATGATCATTTTTCCTTGCCTTTTATTGACTAGATGTTAGATAATTATTAGGACATCCTTTTTATTGCTTCTTAGTGATTATTCAGGATACCACTAGATTCATATAGCACCATAAGACCAGGATAATATTACATTTGCCAGTCCTCATAAAACATTTTTCTGCAGGAAGATGCCTTTTAGTTTATATAATACTCCTACTTTTTTAGATATGTATGATATCTATTTTTTTAATTTAACTCAGTAGGGCAATGAGCTATTCATGGATAATTTTTCTATTTTTAATATCATTTTTTATTTTTGTTTGGAACATTTAACTCTGGTTTTAAAAAGACATGGTTCCAGTTCCCTACTTGATTTGGCAAGTTAAAGTTCCAATTAGTGTTGTTATTTTGATTATTATGCCAACTAATATTTTAAATATTTTTTTTGGCATGGATTATAGGTAATGGATTAGGGATTATTGGTTCTATTATTTATTACATTAATTGATTCTACTCTAAAAATATTAGGATCACTAGAGGCTCCACAAATATGTTCTTATAAGATTATGAGTGAATTAACCAAGGTTGTCTAATTTTTAGAAATGATAGATACATGAGCTGTTAAAATTATTGGTAATTGTTGGTAGCCATATATCTCCTCAATCAAAGATAAGCCTTATAATAGGGCTTTGACATCATAGAACCACCAGTAACAATATCAATAATTGATCTACGAGAAACTATAAGATCACTATAAAAAGTTTTGATGAATAACCAATAAGGAAGGGCATGATTAGGATATTTCCCAATAAGTTCCTTAAATCTTTCCCATGATTCATAAATATATCCACCATCTAATTGGATCAAAAATGTGACGCATTTCTAAGTTTAATAGTTTTTTATGGTGGAAAATATTTAGATAAGAATTTATGTGCAAGATAATTCCAAGTTTTTATTGAGCCTGGGGGCAATAAATTTAACTAAATTTTAGATTTATCCCTAACTAAAAATTGAGACAACCTATGTCTAACAACATCATCACTAATACCATTATATTTAAAGGTTACACAAATTTTTAGGAAATTAGCAATATATAAATTAGGGACTTCTAAAGATGTTCATCCAAATTGAGATTTTTACACCATTTGGATGATGGCAGGTTTAAATTCAAAATTATTGGCTTGAATGACAGGTCCATTTATACTTTGATGAATACCCACAACTATAGGGTTGGCATATCCCCTAAGCAACCTAGGTTACCCATTTTTAGAAAATTGTCCAACCACATTAAAATTTTCTTCAAAATTTTTATTTTTTTAATTTCAGTGTCAAATAACAATTCTACTGGTTGTTTAATACTAGACATGCAATAGTAAGCAACACAATAAAACAATATATAAAATACTAAGTAGAAATACTATATCAAAATAATATTAAGTAAAAGTTTAAGAAGTTAAAAATTAAAAAGGAAACTATATTAAACTAGAAATGGTTTCAATAAGATAAAGCACAAAACAAGATAATAATTTTATTATTTATCCCCAATAATAGTGCCAAAAACTTGATAGGTATTTTTTAAACATTGTTGCAGCTACTATTAGCTTATACAAAGGTAGCAGTGTCATACTTTAGCTAAGTGACACTACTTAGTTATCAATGAAAATTTTAATTTGTCCATAGTTTTAGTCCTACTTAATGTAAATCCACATGTCATATCAAGTAATATAATGATGAATAGAGTGTTGATCAAGATAAATAAGAAATATCCTAAGTTTACTTAACTATTGCATGCTAAACTTCTAAAATTTATCTAGTTATTTCAAAAAGGTGATGTAGGTTAAAAGTAAAGAATTTCAAATTACAAAAAGTAAATTCACTATTTCTAAAAATTCTGAACTTATGATTTTTTAAAAGAATATCATTTCTTTAGAGAGTTTTAATTCTTATTATCACTACAGGAAAATGCCAATTTCTAGCGATTATTTTTCATCAAAAAATGAATAAAATCAGTCAAAATTTTATATTTTTGATGGATTATTGTTCGCTGCATAATCAGGCCCACTTCCAATGAGCAGCGTTGCATAAAGTGTTATATTGGCTTCATTTTTTATTTAAATTACACTTTCTTAATTATTAGTTTTAATAAAAAATAATAAAATTAATATTAATTAAAATAAGTTATTAAAATAAATTAAAATAAAATATTAGAATTAATAATTAATTAAAATTTATTATTTTAATTAATAATATAAGTTATAAAATTAATAATAATTAAACTAAGTTATTATATTAATAAATAATTAAATTAAATTATTAAATTAATAATTAATTAAAATAAGATATAAAATTATTAATTAATTAAATTACGAATATATGATATTTCAAAAATTATTAAAATTTGCTGGAAACAAATTTGTCAAAAATCTGCTTGAAAATGTGCTTGAAAAATCATTCAGAAATCCGTAAAAAAATAGTCTGTCGGAAATCCACCAGAAAATCAGTCGGTAATGGGCAATTTCATGTATTGTATTACTTTGGATTAGAGTAATATTTACTCATCGGTATCAAGCTCGTTGGAGTATTAGCTATGATCCTTCCTAACAACTGTTATTCTATCTCCTTAAGATCCCATTATGCTAACAATCATATATCTATGTTATAGTCGGACTACATTTTTAGTTCTCTATTTATTCTTTTATTCCTACATTGAGACTCTAGATCACACTAAGATTTTAATTTATGTACAACCTATATATAAACCAATAAAAGCACGAAGAGGCTAAAAGAACATGGATATAATAAAGATTAAACCTACTCTATGCAATAATGCCTTTCAAATCATTATAGATTTAGAGAAATTATTTAGCTACACATGGAGGCATTGTTACACTTAGCAATCATAACAATAAATTTATTTCAATGAATGATTAATAAGTTACAAATTGATAAATACAAGCTACACTATCCCCAAGACAGCCCTCCCACTCACATACTAACATAAAATGACTCCATAATGTGTTAAACCCTTTACAAGAAATCTAAGTCTACTATTTGTAGTTTTATAAAATAAGTAAATGAACATTGTGATGGTACGACACAGCTAGCTATCTCTGTTGTTGCTACTGTGTTAACTACACAAGTGTATATATCAATCAAGTAATAAAGTGAAGAGAAGGTTGTTGATCCTATGAGAAAAATTGTCTCTGTTAAGTATAAATTTAGTACTACTTACCTTTAAATTTAGTAAAAATATGGTGTTCTAGTTGATGTTGTGTAAGAAATGCTCAGGAAAAGGAGGAAAATTCACAAGTATTGAACCAGCACCATAGTGCTCTATTAAGTGTAAATTGCATATTATTTATTGTGTTAAAATATAATAAAAATATTTTATTTTAGTTATGTTTGTACAAGAATTATTCATGAAAAGAAAAAAAAATCATAAATGCTAAATGAGAACCACAACACCCTTATTTTTGTGTTGTAGCGTTGGCATCTACAACACTACAATGCCTAATTCAGACATTACAGCACCGGTCACTCTAAAATTTTGGGAAGATCAGTGCTGCGGTGGAGCCAAGGTTACCACCACTATGACAGAAATTAGTAATGTAGCACTGGAGTCTAGAGAATTTGAAGACTGGACTACTGATTATCACAATGTTATCGTGTCGAATTACACTTTCAAGCACCACATCACTCAACATTTTATAGTGATATGGTGGAGTTGTTACCAAAATAAGGAGCTACTCTGACTCAACTAAAAGATGCGTCCATTCAACCATTAACCAGCCATGTTAGCCCAATACCATAGTGGAGCATGCATAATAACATCGAGGTGCTAGTTCATATTTTACCTCCATAGCATCACCATGTTGAGCGCCACTACACCTGAGTCTATTCCTGCATTTAGATAAATAGTTTTTCAGTTATTTTCTTTAGGGTGTTCTATTATTTTAGTGAAGTCTTATACTTTATAGTGTCTTGCTTTAGTTCCCCCTTAGAGTCAAGTCTAAGGGAGGCTAGGGAAGAGCAAGATACTTTCATAGAGATATCTCAGCCTGTATTATGTAAATAAATCTATTGTTGGAGGAACAAAGAGTGTGGAGAATATTAATTGATCCTTCTACGTGACATTTATCTTATTCATTCTCCTATATCTTTTTTTATATGAATGAAATAAACATGAGTTTGCTTTTTGTGTTATCCATATCTTGCTAGTTCTCTGAGTTTTGGGCTAATGTTGTAAACATATAGAAAGTGCTAATGTAGACTCTTATGCTTTAAATTACTATATAGATAATTTCAATATCTCTCATCCTTAATTTAATATATATAATGACAATGTATGTAATTAATATCTAATGTGCTGAATAGCCTAGGTGAAGGAATACTTGAATAAATAGGAGAATTAAAATAGAATGTTGGCATACCTAGACATAGGATGTTAAACCTTCTATGATCTATGGAAATAGTATAATTCTAGGAAGGCCTTAAACCTCTATTTTCAACCCTATAAGTTTGATAGAGATAAGGGATGCATATGGTCTGATTCACATCTAAATTAAAGTCTCATTAAGAAAATTATATTGTTTTACATTTATTAGTCCAAAATATTTTTTTTCATTAGTATACAATTTTCTTGCAAGTCTCCATTAAGTGAAAAAACCTCAAAACCAACATTTTACATTTAGTAGGATAAATTATTTATTTAGATTAAATGGTAGTAGTTTAATTATAATTAAGCAGAACACTTCCTCATAAAATCGATACTCTTCTCTATCACTTTATTTCTTGATCGGCTCATATACTTTCATATTTAGCAACTTTCATTATTTTTATATCAAAGAAAACCTAAGCATATTCATATTGCATAGCTCAACTCCAACACTATCCATTCACACAAGCAAACCCCATCAAGTTCTTGGGCAATTTCCAGGGAAGTAAGGTGTGTTTATAATTTTAAATTATATTATTGAAATGAGTGCATATTTAGACCAATTTTTATTATGTATTTCTATTTTTATTATGCTCGTCAAAATTTTTAAAAAGCTAAAAGGTATTTTATTAGTTATTTAGTTTGTGATCTTTTTTAATTTTATTTTATCATTATTATATGCTTAACATATCTAGTAAGGAGCTCTTGTTATTTGATTTTGAGATAGAAAGGACCCTAACAAAAATTTGAAAAAAATAAAAAGATTTTAGAGGTGTTTAAGCTAATATAAGATCAGGACCATCCTAGACCACTTAGAGAGCATGCTAACACTTTAGTAGAAGGAATCCATCAAAGTATTAATAGACCTACTATCCATGCCAATAACATTGAATTGAAATATACCATAATTAAGATGGTCAAAAATCCCTAGTTTGGGGGAAATTTTGTTGAGGATCCCAACCTATACTTAGCTAGCTATTTGGAAATCTGTGTAACATTTAAGTATAATAGTGTTGGTGATGATGATATTAAACTTAGATTGTTCTCATTTCTCTAAGGGACAAAGTTAAGATGTTGTTGAATTCCATGCCCCTGGCTCTACAAACACTTGAAATGTGTTGGCGCACAAATTCCTGGCTAAGTATTTCCCACCTTTAAAAATTTCCAAACTTAGGAATGATATGAAACCTTTTGCCCCGTTTGAGTGAGAGTCAATTTATAAAAGTTGGGTGACATCTAAGAAAATGCTTAGAAATTACCCTCATTATGCTTTACCAGATTGGTTGGTTATTCAAACTTTTTATAATGGATTTATAGGATCCCTTAGGTCAATTATAGATGTTACAGCTGGATGATCTTTGTTAACCTTCTTTTTACATTGAATATCATTTGCATGATCTTATTGTGCACCTTGTAAGTCATCTTTCTTGCACATGTTCATTCTCTACATAATTTTTTTTATTGTGACCATATCTTGTAAAACAGATTGCACCATTGCATCCAACTCTTCGAGATGGATCAAATGAGTTTATTTGTGCTCAAATTAGACATCATTTGATGTGTGTTGATAAGAGAGAATGTAAGAAGAATTTTCTTAATAAATTCAATAATAAAAATAAATTAAAATCACATAAAAATATTAAAATAACTAAAATATAATTTTAATAAAAAAATATCATTTAAAACATTAAATATTAAATATTAAATATATATATATATATATATATACATATATACATTTAAAAAAATAAATTAAATGCTTTCATTCAAAATTAATTCCTTTTAAATTTGCATACAAAAATAAAAAGAGTTTTACCATTTCCTAAATTCCCAAATCAAGTAAGCATTGATATAATGGCTGATTTTGACAACAAGGATAACATTTTACAAACTTTTTAAGGGCAATGTGTGATGCAATATCAACCCTTAGATCAAAGGCATCAAAGGGCCATATTTATCATTTGATTCTTAAGTTTATTTCAGGTTATTCAAGCAAGGGAGAGTGGGCTACTGATACGGCTAGCTTAGATACAATACACTTCTCTTATTTTCACATAACCGTAAGACTCAAGCCTCTTATTCCTACCAGGCCTAAAATTTCTCTCCCTCTCTCAACTTTATAAGCCTCCTCCCTCTCTCTTAACTCTACAGGCTACACACTTGTCCAACCACATGCTCGACATCCATGCCCAACACCAGCTGATCTCCATCTGCATTCGACACCGACTGACCCATCCACTTCACACCTACCTGGACCAATTATCTTTAAGCCAACTCATCCAACATGCTAACACCATGCGCTAAACCATTTAGCCTAACTTATGATTGGTGGCCAAGCAAATCAAGTTAGAGGAAAGCAGGACTACGACACTTTAGACAAAGAAAAGAGGATTGAGGTGATGTGCTTGTAATAAGAAGGTAAATATAAACCCTTGGTATGGAAGAATATTCTATATAGGTAATGCAAAAGTTTGTTCATTAGATTTTGAAGGATGTTCAATAAAAGATATAGTTCTAAAAATTTATGTTCAACTTGAGTTTTGCCTCAAAAATTATTATGAAGTATTTTCCTTATGTGAGATGTTCTTCTTGCTGTTGTACACATTTTTTCATATTTAATTTATTTAACAAAATGGATAGAGTTTTCTCCTTCTTGAGTTTTGCTTTACTGGATTGATAGATTGAAGTATTTGTGTATTATATTAGTTAATATTATTATATATCCTTAATTAATTATGGCATACAGGATAGTTATGAATCATGTCAATGAAGAAGTTAATTGTCAAAATGAATTATATTACATTTCTTAATTATGATTCATTTCACATTTGCAAGCAATAATGGTGTTTTTTTCAGATTAATGAGTTATCTCTAGCTATTTCAAAAAATGCCAAATGTGTATGTTAGAAGAATCATACATTAGTTGCATACTTTCATTTGCAATGAGGGTGATGATTAAAAATCTGATGTTCTTTTATTTAACAAAAGGGGTTATGCAGGTACCTTTGCTCGGAGGATATACTTCATATGTTTGTTTACTTTCAGCACTCTAGATGTCATGGCATGCATGATTACTTTTATGTTGGTGCACTTTCATTTATTTCAATGTATACACTTGTATTATATTCATGCATGCATTGCATATGTATATTCATGTTATCTTTTCTTTATTATAAAAGAAATAATCAAAGTAGAATGTATCTAAGCCTGTATGTAAAAGTAAAGAAAACCTAAGTAGAATGTACGTTGGTATAAATGTAATTGCAAATGATCAAATATAAATGTTAAGTGTTAAATCAAGTTGTATAAATTCAAAGAGTTGTAAAAAGTTAAAGGTATTACTTATATATACATATAGGGCTCCTAAAAATAATCTCTTCTCCTTTGGAAGGTATTCTCTTTTGGAATCCTATAGGATATTTGGAGCTAGAATAATATAAGCACTCACATTTAAACATATTTCATTCATAAGTGTACCCAAGCATGTTGTGGTGGAGCTTAGCCACCTTACTTTCTTGTAGACTTAGGGTTTTATTTATGCTTCTAAATAAATGAATTATTTTTTTTTACTTATACATTTTTTTCATACATCATGTATAACAATAGCTAGATTCATTTGCATATTTCGTATAGCCCCTCATTTAAATTTCTAAATAAAATATTCTTGACTCCTTAGAATAAAACCATCCTATCTTGCATGAATAAGGCATTGATTGATTTCTAGGATGTTAGTTGGTTGTCCACTCTAAGCAGACATAAGTCTAGATTATACAGCCCTTAATGTTTCTTCTCTAAATCCTAAATAAATTCTAAATTTAAAATTTCTTCTAAAATGATAACTCAATCTTCAAGCTTTTAAACTCAAATTTTTTATTAAATATTCATATATTTAAAAGTCTAATCTTCACTTTAATCAATAGTATTCTCTTTTGAGATATAAATAACTATAGAGGCTTGCCTCTATAGAAAGCCTTGAACTCGTTATAAAATAAACCCTACTTTAGTTTGCTAAAGTAGGGAAAAAAATCTATGGATGTTGACTAAATCTTATTTCTTGGTTAATTTTGTAATTAAAATGATAGATGAATATGAATTTTATCATTTAGGATGATTTATACATTCCCTATGCTGAGTTTGACTATAAAAATATTTTTTTTTCTCTTCTCAAGTCAATAGTATAACATTAGCCTATCTTTCAAAGTAATTAATATTGGCAATGTGGATTTGTTTAAATAAACTCTATAGGTAATCAGTGGCCAATACATTTATTTTATTCACAATCTTTAATGCCCAAGCCATTTGAGGAAGTATAAGAACTAATTGAGAAAATCATTATAAATAATTTCTAGTGGCCTTCTGAAATGATGAATCCTAATAGAGTAAATGGTGTGTATGAATTATTTGTGTTATCTATTTTGACTACACATGTTCCTATAATTTTTAAGAAGTTTGATACTATTTGAGTTAGTTCAGGGCCAAGATCTAGATCATCTATACAATTGGAAGAGTATGATTTAAATTTAATAGAAGATAGTAATGCACAAGGGATTGAGAATGAAAATTTGATGGGAAGATAAAATAATCCCTATTCCAATACTTATAATCTAGGTTGGAGGAACCTCTCTGATTTTAGTTGGTCAAATAATAATATTGGTGGAAATAATCAGTGAAATTCAGGTCAATTTAACTAAGGTGGAAATTGAAATAATCCTTACCAACCTGTAGTAAATCCTAGATCTTCGTATCCCTTATGTTTTAACCAAAATAATTAGTTCAAAGAGAGAAAATCACCTTTGAAAGAGGTTGTAATTCAGTTAGGAACCCAATAACAAAGTCAGGCTGCTTCAATTTAAAAAATCAATTAAGACAACTTGTAATCTCTAATAGTAGTAGAACTTTTGGATCTTTTAAGACAATTTTGTTTTATGTTAGTATATTTTGTTTTGTAATTTTTATGTTATGTTATATTTGTGTGTTGTATTGTTTATAAAAATATTACTATTTATTCTGATAAAGTTATAAAAAGTTTCTTGTGAAAATTAGTTGTGTTAAAAATTGAACTAGCTCCACAACATTAGTATTTGAAGTGCCGCAATATTCACCAGCCAAGTGCCACAGCATTCAAAAATAAAATTGCAACATGGAAGCCTTAGGAAAAAGTTTTGGATTACATCGCTGCAGCACTATATCATTAAACACTGTAGCACTATTTACCTTACCGAGCACTTTGGCACTACTATGTCAAGCATTGCAGCATTAGTCAGTTATCTCTATAGTGATTATGGTAGTGCAATCAAATAAATTGTATATTCATAACTTCTATATTTGACACTAAATTGTGCATTGCAACACTAATGTTAGCATCACAATGTTAGGTAAAAATCTTTATTGTGTCAATTAAAGCACCACGATATTGGCCTTTGTAAGCACCGCAACACTTGTATGTGTCAATTGCCACTGCATTTTCCAAGTCAAAAAGCTTGGCTTCATTTTTTTTATATAGTTGAGCTAAAAATTATAACCTTAGTACTGACGGGAGGCAACCTAATTATATTTCATGTTTTTGAATATCTAATGTGTTATGTTATTTCTATTTGGTCTTAGTCTTTATCTACTTGTGTTTATAATATTTTGTGTTCTCTTATTTACATTTAATTTAAATTCCTTTATGCTTAACTATTTAATATTATTCTTTATGTAGCTCTTGCAGTTTGATTGCTTATTTAGCTAGAAAAAATGATAATTAAAAATTATGTAAATTAAAATAATAATAAAATCCTATATGATAGTTTGAATGAACACTACAGAATAATTTATAATTTGAAAAGCTTAATTATTAACTAATATAGATCACTTAAGCTATTGACCTATGTTGAATTTAAAAACTACACACTAATACATTTACTACTAAATTGAAGAATGAGAAATTGAGTTTAGGGAAAAGAAGTGGGTAGCTTAAATTAGGAAGATCATATTAAACTTAAATATGGAATTAGTGGCCTTATTAAATCCTTACATTAAATTAATTAGGGTTGTAAGAGGATGAAAGTAAAAATTGATATTCAAAATCATTAAATATGTACCCCACAAGTATTAAAAAAAATAAAAAATATGAAAAATCATAAAAGAAAATATGAAAATGAAAAAAAGATGAGTACATTTAAAATTGGTATCAATTGATGCATAAGTCTAAAAGCATCCTAATACTTAAATCTAATAGGATAAGGCAAGTGAACTAATACATATGATTATGCACTTATAAACTCCAGTTTAACTACAAACACAACTAATTCCTATGTAATATATTATTAATTTCTAAAATCAGAAATTAATTTTTCACATATACTCATAGTGGATAGGTTCAAAGTAAGCAATAGCAAGGGTGACAGATTAGGATAATTATTATGACCTTTCAAATTAGAACTATAACTTTGTTCATTCTAAATTAATTCTAGATTGTTAAGTATTATCTTATATTTTAGTAATCTTAAATTATCAATTTTTACTTTGGCTATTAAGTTAATCAAAAGGTGATTTCACCATTGCTTGAGGACAAACAGGAGTTTAAGCTGGGGGGAATATTTTAAGTGTAAATTATATACTATTTCTTGTGTTAAAATGTAGTGAAAATATTTTTTTATTTATGTTTATGTAAGAATTATTCAAGAAAAGGTGAAAATCCACAAGTACTGAAGGAGTGTCACAGCATCCATATTTTCTATATTGCAACATTGACATCTACACCTCTCTATTGCCTAATTCAGATAATGTTGTAATGACCGCTCTAAAATTTTGGGAAGATCAGTGCCATGGTTGAGCCAAGATCAGTATCATAGTGCATTATAGTGTCGATGTGATACAAATAAACATAACAATGGAGTCTCATGAATTTGAATGTTGGAGCACCAATCATTACAACATCACATTACTAGATTGCACTTTTAAGCACCATAGTGCTAAACTTTTTACAACACTATGGTGGAGCAGTTGCTGAAAGAGGAGCCTCAATGACTCAACAAAAACATGTGCGTATTCGACCATTAACCATGACAAGTCATCCTAGTGCCCCAACTAAGTAAGAATTACAGTGTCGAGGTGCTAGTTCATATTTTACCACTATGGCGCCAACATGTCGAGCATCGTAGCACCTGAGTCTGTTCTTGTACTTGTATAAATAATTTTTTTTGTTCTTTTATTTAGGGAGTTTTATCATTTTAGTGGAGTCTTGTACTTTATAACATCCTCCTTTAGTTCTCCCTAAGCGTTAAGTCTAAGGGAGGCTAGGGAAGAGCAAGATAATTTCATTGAGAGGTCTTAGCTTGTATTGTGTAAGGAAATCTATTGTTGGAGGAAGGAGTGTGTAGAATATTAATTGATCCTTCCAGATGACATTTCTCTTATTCATTCTCTTGTATCTTTTTCTTATATGAATGAAATGAATATGAGTTTGCTTCTTATATTATCCATGTCTGGCTAATTCTCTAAGTTTTGGGCTAATGCTATAAATGCATAGTAGTACTAATATAGACTCTTGTACTTTAAATTACTTCATAGATGTTTTTAATATCTCTAATTCTTAATTTAATGCATATAATGGTCATATATATAGTTAATATCTAGAGTGATGTATAGCATTGATGAAGGATTACTAGAATAAATAGGAGTATTGAAATATAATATTGGCATACCCAAATATAGGATGTCAAACCTTCTAGGTTCTATGGAGATAATATAATTATAAGAAAGCCTTAAACCTCCCTTTTCACTCTTATAAGCTCAATAAAGATCTTAGGATGAATATGATTAATTCACATCTAAAATTAAGTGTCTCATTAAGAAAACTATTATTTTGGATTCATTAGTCCAAAACATTTTATTTCCATTAATATATAATTTTATTGCAAGTCTCCATTAAGTGGAAAAAATTCAAAAACATTATTTACATTTAATAGGATAAATTATGCATTTAGATTAAATAATAATAGTTTAATTAAAATTAAGCAGAACACTTCGCCTGGGATTGACACTCTTCTCTTTCAATTTATTACTTGATATGTATGTATACTTACGTATTTAGTGGTCTTTCATTATTTTTATATCAAAGAAAACCTAAGCATATTATATTGCATAACTTAAGTCAAATAAAATCTATTTACATAAGCTGGCCCCATCATCCTCCAACTACCAACACTACAGTGTATACAACACCTCAGTGCTAGATCAAGGAATTATAGTGTTAGAGCCCCAGGAAAAATGATAAATAACTCAACACCCTGATCGAGCCAAGTTTAGCACTACTTCGCTTTATAGCACCATAGCATTAGAAATCCACATCATAGCATATGAGTCTCAAGAATTTCAGTGCTGGAGTGCCAAGCATTATAATGCCGTAGTGCCAAATTACATACTTAAGCACTACAGTGCTCAACATTTTTAGTGTCGTAGTGGAGTAGTTGACAAAAGATGAACCCTCGCTGAATCAGCTAAGTGAAGCATCAGTTCATCCAATCGACATGTTGAGTTAGTGCAACACCACAGCATAGCAAGCCAGTAGTACTGAGGTGCTAGTTCATCTCATAACACCACAGCATCACCATTTCAAGCATCGTGGGACCTGAGTACTTTTTTGTACTTATTATAAATGGCTTTTTAATTTTTTTTTGTTTAAGAGTTCTATCACTTCAGTAGAGTATTATAGCTTCTAGCATAGTTCCTTAGTGCCCCCCTTAAAATAAAGTCTAAGGGAGGCTAAGAAAGTGCAAGATACTTTTATTGGAGATCTTAACCTATCTTGTGTAAGCAATCCTACCATTGAAGGAGAAAAGAGTGTGGAGAAGCCATTTGTACTACCTTGGTAAAGTTTTTCCTTATTATTTCTCATGTTTCTTTTCTTCTATGAGTGAAATGAAGATGTGTTTGCTTTCTACTTTATTTATTTCTAGCTAAGTTTTGAGTTTGAGCTAATGATTTAAACATAATGCAAGTACTAATATAGGCTCTTGAGCCTTAAATGAATTACATGTTTTTATTATCTCTCATTCTTAATTTAATGCATATAATGGCCATGTGTATAGTTAATATCTAATGTGATATATTATCTTATTGGAGGAATATTGGAATAAATAGGAGTATTAAAATAGAATATTGGAATTCCTAGGTATAGGATGTTAAGCTTTTTAAGTTTTATGGAGACATCAGAATTGTGGGAAGGTCATAAACCTCCATTTTCGCCCCTACATGCTCGATAGAGATCTAAGGATGCATATGCTCTAATCCACATCAATATTTAAGAGTCTCATTAGGAAAATATTATTGTTTTACAAGTATTAGTCTAAAAAATATTTTATATATTGGTATCTTAATATCTTTTGCATTCTCTGTGAGTGGTAGAAATTCAAAACTCTTAATTTTCATTCAGTAGGATAAACCTTGCATCTATAGTAGATAGTATTAGTTTGATTGCAATCTAGCAGAATACTTCCTTGTGGGATCGACACTCACTCAATCATTTTGTTACTTGATCTATATATATACTTGTGTATCTAGTGGGCAATCCATATCAAAGAAAATCTAAGCATCAATTGACCGCAAGGCATATTTTGTTTCATACATGCTCGCATGTCAATTAAAAATCTAAGCTATTCACATGCTCGTGCATCAAGTTTTTGGCACCATTACTAGGGAAGTAATGTGCGTATTGTAATTTTAAACTATATTATTAAATTAGTTATATATCTAGACATTCTTGTATCATGTATCTTTGTTTTATAGTTTTTTGCTAAAATTTTTTAAAAAGAAAAAATATTATTTGTTTAGTTATTATTAATTACTTTTTGGTGCATTATTATTGCATGTGTTGTAGATCTAGTGAGGTGCCCTTATTATTTGATTTTGAAATTGAAAGGACCCTTTCAAAAATTTGGAAAACCAATAAGGTTTTAGATTTAGAGATTTCTTAACTAATACAAGATCAGGACCACCCAAGATCTCTTAGGGAGTATGCAAATCCTATAGAAGAAAGAGTCCACCAGAGTATCAATAAACCTACTATCCAGGATAATAATTTTGAACTGAAACCCACACAAATTTAGATGATTCAAAATTTCTAATTTGGAGGAACTCTTAGCTAGCTTCTTAGAAATCAACTTAATATTCAAGTATAATAGTGTCAATGATGATGCTATTAGGCTATATATGTTTCCATTTTCTCTAAGGAAAAGCTAAGATGTGGTTGAATCCTTTGGCCCAAGGCTCAATAACCACTTGGAACGAGTTCGCACACAAATTCTTAGCTAAGTATTTCCCACCATACAAAATTGCAAAGCTTAGGAATGATATCACATCTTTTTCCCAGTTTGAAGGAGTGTAAATTTATGAAAGTTAAAAAAGATTTAAGAAAATGCTTAGAAAATATTCTTACCATGCTTTACCCGATTGGTTGGTTATTCAAACTTTTTATAATGGTCTAGTAGGATCTATTAGGTCGATTATAGATGTAGAATCTCGAGGATCTTTAATATATAAGCCATTCGATGAAGCTTATGAATTAATTAATAAAATGGCTATAAATAATTTCCAATGGCCTTCTGATGGGGTGATTCGTACAAGAGTAGCTGGTGTTTATGAATCAGACGCATTATCTATTTTGATTGCTCTAGTAGCTGTAATTTCTTATAAATTGGATATTTTGGAGTTTATTCAAGATCAAGATCATCCATGTAATTGGAAGAGCATGATTTGAATACTTTTTGGTGATAATAATGCTCGCGGGATTGAGATTGTAAATTTGATTGAAAGATAAAATAAGCCCTATTCCATTGCTTACAATCTAGGTTGGAGAAACTATCTTAATTTTAGTTGGTTAAATAATAATATTTATTGCAATAATTAGTGGAATGCAGGTCAAACTAATCTAGAAGAAAATTGGAATAATTCTCAGCAACTTATATTAAACCCTAGACCTTCTTATCCCACACATTATATCAAAATAGTTAGTTTAGAGATAGGAAGACACTTTTTGAAAAGGTTCTGATTCAATTAGGAACCTAATTGCAAAGTTAGCTAGCTTTAATTAAAAACTTGAAAATCAATTAGGGTATCTTGCATTATCTTTTAGTAGTAGATCTCATGGAACAATACCCAGTAATATTGAAATTAATCCAAAGGAGAAAGGAAAAGAGCATGGCAGAGACCACTTGAGAAGTGGTGGTAATTTATTACAACCAAAATTATATATCTAGGCAACTCTAGCTGAAGACTATAAATTTGGCACTATTTGGGAGGCAACCAATTCTATTTTTTATATTTATTTACTCCATTTTATAATTTCTTTTATGTGTGGGTGTGTGCTTTGAATTATATATAAAAAATCATTAATTTTTATTTTAGCTATATTATGAAAAGTTTTTTGAGAAAAATTCTTTGTGTTAAAAATTGATCTAGCACTGTTGTTGCGACTTGAGCTCACGAGTTTATATTTTTGATAATAACAAATATTATGGCTCACATCCTTATGTCTACTTATATTTGTAATGTATATTTATTTTTGTGTGTACTAACATTTCAGGAACATCATGCACCATCCAACAAAGATTCAAGGCTCAAGATTGGGGAGAATAGGTTATACTGTAAAGATTTTTATATTATTCATTAATATATTTTTGATTTCTTGAGTCAAGTTCTGTAAGGGTGTATGCTAGCTTGGTGACCATGTACACACACACTCAAGGAGAGTGAGATTTTGAGTCAAAACTAAAAGTTCAAATTGTGATCTAATCATATTGAATGATTTATATCATACTGTACGATCAGCTCATCTAAATAGCTAACTTTGATAATTCATGTATTTTGAACTAATCATACTATACGATTCACATCATACAGGACGATCTATAGAAATCAAGAAACTCAGCTGCTAATCATAATTTAGGCAATATTT
Organism: Dendrobium chrysotoxum; assembly: GCA_019925795.1. Taxonomy (NCBI): domain Eukaryota; kingdom Viridiplantae; phylum Streptophyta; class Magnoliopsida; order Asparagales; family Orchidaceae; genus Dendrobium; species Dendrobium chrysotoxum. The sequence goes on from CM034311.1 coordinate 3,874,795, forward strand.
TAAATTTTATTTTTTATTCTAATCATACCATATGATTTGCATCATACTGTATGATCTATGACAATCATACCTAAATTGATCTTGTGATTAGGGGAGTAATTATGTTTAATTTATTCAATTAGATCATATAGGATGATCGTAGATAATCATATGGTAGAACCCAAATCTATCATGGGATGATAATTAATTATCTCAAATCGTAAAAGATGAAATACCATAATTATTCATTTAATCATCCTAGCCAATCCCCAATATCATACTAGACAATTAGTACAAATTTGAACTGATCATATTGTACTATATTCTGATCGTATAATACTATCAGGTCAAATTCTGCACAATGTACTAGACAATCCTTCGATCGTACTGGATAATCTTTACCGTGAGAATTATGTTTCTAGGGTTTTTCAAATTCTACACATCATACTAGATGATCCTACGATCGTACTGTATGATCTTTATCACAAGAATTTAATTTCTAGGGTTTTTTAAAGCCCTATATTTAAGCTTTCTCAAAAGACTCAGTAAGAGTCTTTAGCATGCATTGAGTCTCTATTCTTCTGGAGAAAACTTGAAGAGAGAGCCTCAAAATGAAGAGAAAAAAGGGTGGAGTTTGAGAGAGAGAAGATCCTTGTTGGTTTCAAGGGAGTGTGGAGGGGGTTTCACACGGTTGCTCCGGCAAGCTTACACCTTAGTACAATCATAGTCAAGGTTTATCTTAAGGGAAGTTTTAGGAAGAAGAAGATCTCTTTGGTGTCAAAGGACCTAGCTACTCTGCCGCACCGGAGAAGGTGAAAGTGATTTAAGGTTCTCTGCCTGTGAAAAGATTTGTGGTCCTCTACCATCTCCTGGAGAGAGAAAAAGGATTACGGTCCTCTGCCATACTGGGTTGGTGGAAGAGATTTTGTGAGGGCTTCTCCGCCAAGCTGTGGGGGCTAAAGAAGAGTCATTAAGTTTAGTGCAATATCTGGAGTGGGTGACTCCGAGGTGTGGACGTAGGTCAGGTTGATCAAACCACTGTAAATCTCTGGTGTGTTTGTTCTTGGTTTTATTTTTTTCGCACTTTATTTTTCATATTTATTTTTGTGATAATTATGTGGTTGAAAATCTTTGGTTTTTTGTTATTGTGAAACTACTTTGCTTCCACATTGAGAGATAAAATTATTTGTTTTTAGATGTTGAAAAAGCTTTAAAAAGAGGGATTTTTCTTTTTGTTTAAAATTTTTTTTAATTAACCAATTCACCCCCCCCCCCCTCTTGGTTAGCCTCAGTCTTATTCTTAAAGGTTTAACAACCTTCAAGAACTTTCAACCATAGCATTAATATTTGAAGCTCTGCAACGTTTGCCTGTTAGGCACCATGACATTCAAAAATGGCATTGTAGTGCAAACTCTCAAGAAAATTTTTTAGATACATCACCGTAACACTGTATCTTTGAATGTCACAATGCTAGTATGCCTTACAGAGTGCCTCGGTGCTATACCTTCAAGTACTAAAGCATTTGGTTAATTTTTCTACAATACTTGTGGTAGTGTAGTCAACATTTCATACTTGAGGCTTTCAAAACCTAGGTGGGCATATAATGTAGATAATAGTAAACTAGGGTTGGGGGATTTTGTGTGAAGAACCCCATACTGTTGTGGTTAATGGAGTGAGAGAATTTTTTTTAATCGGAAGGAGACTATGGCCAATAGGTGTTATGTGAGAGGCAAGTGAGTATCATTTAATTATGTGACCATGAATCATATTTACAAGCTGAGAGATTTTGAATTTGATGAGTATACCCCATTAAGTTTAGCACCCATTAATCATGATAACTTGTAAAGAGTTTTGTGTGAACCTCCTTGTGGGGTAGAGTGGAAGAAGAGGGATGATAAAATTATTAACTTTCCTACATCATATATAACCCAATTGTCAAAATCTTGGTACTATTTCATTTCTGCTCATTTATTATCAAGCAAAATATAAGTTAAGTGACCAAAGATCAAGCTTTACTTAACTATGCTATTCAGGTTGGTTACTCTGTAGATGTGGGAAAACCTATTTGCTCTTCATTAAATTACATCTTTAAAGGTACTACTTTAGTGGGTTTGGGGTATCCTTCTTTAATTTAAGCTTCAAGTGTTAATGTTGGTGTGAGGGGATATCCTAGTGAAGAATAACTTTTTACCATTTCATCCCTCACCAAAAGAAAATTTGAGAGCTTTACAAGATTAGATGTAGAGGAGGGTTGACCTAATGAGCCCAGGCTGACCAGCAAGCCTAATAGTAGTAGGCGTTCTAGGACTCCTAAATCTTTAGTTGAGCATGTGGTTGAGTTAAGAGAGAAAATGGAAGGAGTGATTGATTTCTGTGAGGAGAGTAGGGAATGGCAGCTCATTATTTAGGATTGCAAGAAAAGCATTACCATAAACAGCCAAATTTAATGAGGCTTTAGTGGGGATATTCAAAAGGCAACCCTTTGTGGAGAATCCAGATCAGCTTCATTTTCATACTGCTCCAGAGTACCAATATTTTATTTAGACCTAGCCTAATAATGATGATGAGGAGGAGGAAGAGGAGGAGGATAGAGATTTAGAGTGATTGGGGGTCATTATTTTATTTTCTTGGTTTTAGTGTTCACTAGCAGGCTAGAGAGATAGGTGAGAGTTTGGATTGTTGATACCATTGTTTATAGCTTATTTTTTCTTTTATTTTTTTTTAGTTCTTCTACTTAGGGGATCCCTATGATGGTGATGTTTTGATATGGCTATGAGAGCCATTATGATGTATTGATAAGAGCAGAGGCTACAAGTCTTATGTAGAGATGGATTACAAGGATAGTGCTTCATACACTTATTATCTTATTATATTTTATTTTAATAGTTTGTATTACATTGCCTATGAGATTTTTACCATTTCAATGCGAATGCAAGTAATCTTTTTATCTTTAGTTATGTTTAATTATTGTAGTTTTCATTGTTTTGTTATGTCATTTACATTTGATTAAAATTCCTACATATGCTTAACCGTTAAAAATTATCCTTTATATAACGCTTGCACTTCGATTATTAATTTAGCCAAAATAAAAATAGTAATTAAAATTATCTAAAATTAAGATAATAATAGAACCTTAGATTATAAGTTTAATGAACAAAGCATAGTAATTCATAATTTGAAAATCTTTATAATTAACTAAGATCATTTAATTAACTTATCTTGAATGTAGAAGCTACACACTGTTGCACTGACTGCTGAATTTAAGAATGAATAGTTGAGTTTAAGGAAAAGAAGTGTGTAGCTTAAATTATGAAAATTATAGTAAACTTAAATATGGAATTAGTGAGCTTACTAAATCCTTACATAAAACCAATTAGGTGTGCTAGATAGATAAAGGCTAAATTGATATTCAAAATTATTAATATGTAGTCAAGGTATGAAAATGTGATAAACATGAAAAATCAAAAGAGAAAGTTGAAGAAGGAAAAAAATGAGTACATTCAAAAAATGGTATCGGTTGAAGCTCAGGTTCAAAAAGCATCCTAATACTTAAATAAAAAAGGATAAGGTAAGGAACTAATACATATGATAATGCACTAATAAACTTCTAATTTAACTACAAGCACAACTAATCTCTAAATAATATGTTATTCATTTCTAAATTCAGAAGCTAAAACTTGCACATACACTTATAGTGAATAAGTTTAATTCAAATAATAATAAGGATGATTACTCAGGCTAATTTTTTATGAATGTTCAAATTAGTATTATAACTTTGATCATTTCAAATTATTTCTAAATTATCATGTATTATCTTAAATTTTAGTAATTTTAAATTACCAATTTTTATTTGGGCTTTTAAGCTAATCAATAGGTGATTACACCATTGCTTGATGACAAACAAGAGCATAAGCAAGGATGAATTTATTAAGTGTAAATTTAGTACTATTTCTTTCCTTTAAATTCAATGAATATGTGGGTTTTAGTTGATGTTGTGCAGGAAATGCTCAGGAAAAGGAGAAAAATTCACAAGTATTGAATTAGTATCGTAGTGCTTCAACTACTAATGTCACAGTGTATGCAATGCCTCGATGCTAGATCAAGGAATCACAACACCGGAGCCTCAAAAAAAATGGCAAATAATCTAGCACTCTGGTGGATCCAAGGATAGCACCGTTGTGCTTTAAAGCACTATAGCATTTGAAATCCACGTTGCAACACCTAAGTCTCAAGAATTTGAGTGCCAGAGCACCAAGCATTACAACAATGCAACGCCAGATTACACATTTAAGCACCACAACGCTTGACTTTTTCAGCACCATGGTAGAGCATTTGACAAAAGATGTAGCATCGCCAAATTAGTTGAGCGACGCACAAGTTTAGCCATTAGATATGTCGAGTCAGAGCAGCATCGTAGTGGAGTAAGCCCAATAGAACTAAGGTGCCATTTCATCTCATAATGTCGTAACACTATCATTTCAAGTACTTGAGGCCATTTATGCAGTTACTATATATAGTTTTTCAATTCTTTTGTTTAGGAGTTCTGTTACTTCAGTAAAGTGTTGTATTTTTTAGTGTAGTACTTTAGTCCCCCCCTAGAGTAAAGTTTAAGGGATGTTAAGTATGTGTAAGATACTTTCATTAGAGATCTTAGCCGATCTTATGTAAGCAACCCTACAAATAGAGGAGAAAGGAATATGGAGAAGCCATTTATACCATTCTAGTGAAATTTTCCCTTATTATTTCTACTGTATGTTGTCTTTTATTAGTGAAATGAAGATGTATTTGTTTTATACTTTATTTGCGTTTGGCTAATTTTTAAGTTTTGGGCTAATGATGTAAACAAAATGTAAGTACTAATATATACTCTTAAGCATTATATGAATCATGGATATTTTCAATATCTCAAATTCTTAATTTAATACATACAATGACTATGAGTGTAGTTAATATCTACTATGATATATTACCTTGATGGAGGAATATTTTAACAAATAGGACTATTAAAATGGAATGTTGGCATGCCTAGACATAGGATGCTAAATTTTTTGGGTTCTATGGAGACATTAGAACTGTAAGAAGGCCATAAACCTCTCATTTCACCCCTATATGCTCGATAGAGATCTAGGGTTGCATATACTCTGATCCAAATCAATATTTAAGAGTCTCATTAAGAAAATATTATAGTTTTATGAGCATTAATCCAAAACATATTTTGAAAGTGCGAATAGGTTGTTAGACCTATTGCTCACGTCCCTAGGCTAACCAAGAGGGGGGTGAATTGGTCCTTTAAAAATTTACTCTTGGGATTTTAGAAAATTTTAAAGCTAATCGTACAGTACGATATTACTTCGTACAATACAAACAGAATTGATTTTAGCGCTTTATTTAAATACAGGAATTCAACCATAAACAAAATAAAATGCGAAAAAATAAAATGGGGAAAAGTAAACAGTGAACAAAAAATACCAGAATTTATAGTGGTTTGGTCAAACACGACCAACATCCACTCCCTAGAGACTCCTTCTCTAGGTATTGTACTAAACTCAAGTGACTCTCCTTTTGCCCCCACAGCAAGGCGGAGAAGCCTTTACAAAATCTCTTTCACCAAACCCGGTGCGGTAGAGAACCGTCATCCTTTTCACCCTCCAAGTGCAGCAGAGAACCGTCATCCTTTTCACCCTCCAAGTGCGGCAGAGAACTGGAATCCTCTCAAAAAATACTCTTACAAAAGTCTCCAAGGAACTAGGAAGATGCTTGAAGAACAAGTAAAAGAAATCCTCACAATTGGATAACCTTGTGAATCCCCTCACAATTCTCTCTTGAAAGATCTCTCAAACTCACTCCCAAACACTCTCTCAATCACTCTCCTTAGACTTCTCAAAAGAATTTTCATAGAAGGATCTTTCCTTTAGTCAGTTTTAGGTCATTTATATACTTGGGACAAGAAAAATCGTCCAAAAACTAAATTTTCAAGTTTAATCCGTGTCGATCGTCCCGAACGATCGACGATCGTACTGTACGAATAGTTCAAAAAATTGAATGATTCATCCCGTACGACTCATGAGACAAACAAGTCAGAGCAGTTCGTACGAACATTTCATCCCATTCAAATGCTTGGACGATCAAGTTAGAGCGCTTCGTACGACTGTTTCATCCCGGACGAACCCTTGGATGATCAAGTCAGACCGCTTTGTACGATTAGTTCGTCCCGTATGAACCCTTGGACAAACAAGTCAGAGCGGTTCTTACAGTAAAAAATCATGTACGAACATGCCTTAGAAAAATTTTCTTGTCATATAGGTTCGATATGGAGGACATATTCTATAGATTGTCCCGTACGATATCAAATTGTACTGTACGTTCAGTTTTAAAATTTAGGTTTTTTACTCCCCCATTGTGTGTGTATGCATAGTTATCTAACTTACAATCACACTCTCACAGACTCAAGAAAAAGAAAATTTATAGACTTCATTTACAATGAACAAGTGAACTTGAAGTCTTCAGCAATCTGGAGTATGAATTTCCTGAAAAATACTTTAGTATACACAATAAAACTCAAATAATGGTTAGGAGAAGAATAAAACAAACAATAAACTTTTGTAATCATCAAAAAATATAACTTGGATTAGAATTTACTTGAATAAACAAATGTACCCAAATCATAATAATCTCCCTCTTTTTGATGATGGCAAAATAATTATTATTTTGTTAAAAAAATGTCTCCTAAGGTCTCACTTTCTTCTACAAATGTACACTCCCTTTAAATAAATGATCTCCTAAGCTCTCCCTAAACCCTAAATGACACAAGGGAATAAGAGGTTAGAGGATCTAACACGGAATACACAAGGGAAGAGTAGAAAAGATAAAAATAAATACACACACAAGCAAATATACAAGCACACATATATGAGAATACAATCAAATACACACAAGCAAATATACAAGCACACATATATGAGAATACAATCAAACACACACACAAGCAAATATACAAGCATACATATATGAGAATACAATCAAACAAACAAAGACAAACAAACAATACAACACTCCCCCTTTTGACAACAACAAAAAGGGAAGACACTCAAAACAATTGTGTATTTAAAAAATATTAAAGAAAGATTGACTATAATTTAAAAATCACATGCAGCAAGTAAAGACTCAAAAAGATCTAGATTGCATACAATAATGAGGAGAAGAAAAGTTGATCTATGATATTAATGTATTAGACAGATTAAGTAACCACAATAATTGCACAGAAGATGAAATAAGATTACCAAAAATTCTAAATCAAAAGTGACAATCATTGATTAGTGAATTTGGAGAAAATGTTAAAGGAAAGGACAATTGGCGACATTGCGCATCTTTTTCATAATTTGGGCTAATTTTGTGCCTCTTTTCAAATTTGACGACATTGCGCATCTTTTATTTTATGGCACACATTATGCATCTTTTTAAGCTTTGCTCTTTTTGTCTTCATTTAATAAGCTTCTTTCCAACAATAATATCCCTTGATCACTTTTACAATATTGAATATTTTGATATAGGAATTATAAGTAATATTAATACATCAAATATACAATGATTTAGGTTAAGTAATGCAAATCTAAATTAAGATAAATTAAGATCTTCTAATCTACACCAAATCATAATGAAATCTAAATATTTTGAGAATTTAATTTTATACACAGAGTTTTTATTGTAATAAATTCTCAATTCACATTTTATAAATCTGATGAACTACTGTCAAGTGTTTTAGTGTAAGAAAAATTTTCAGTTAAAATACACAAAAGATATGCACAAAAGAACTACAACATTGCTCATTTCAAAATAATTCCAAATACATCATACAACTACTGATAAAACAAACACAATAGTAAGTTTTTTGGTGCAGCACATAGAAAAAGATAAACTTGCTAACTTCTCATACAACTCACAACTAACAAACACACAACAAAGAATAATAAAGATAAACTACAATCACATCCAACCAAGCCAAACAGAAGATATACTAATAATCAAAGGGACCCTGATCTGGAGGAGGTGGCTGATTACCAAACAGCGCAAAATAGTTATTTAGTGTTGTAATGTTAGTATTCACAGAGTCAAATTGATCCCTAATCCAGACTCTATCCTCCTTGTACTGATCATCTTGTTTCTTCAAATGCGCATCCATGTGATCAAATCTTTGATCCATTCTCTCAAAATGTTAGACCATATTTTGATAGAAATCTTGAAATGGTCTAGATGCAGTTGAGGGTGCAGTTGAAGGAGTAGAAGCAGAAGGAGGCTCATCATCTGAGCTGTCAGCAGTACCTTCTTTCCAAAATAATGCTCGAAAGGAAGCGTCAGTGATGTACAGTGGGAGTTTAGAAAGATCAGAAGGATGGATTAGGTTGTATTTCTTCTCAAGGATATAGCACACAACATATCCTAAAGTAATATTTTTCTTCCTTTTCACACTAGCCAAACCAATATCAGAAAGATAGTAGATATATTCTAAGATTAATTGGGCTTCATCTATAGGTTGGCTAGTCATAATAAGAAAACTTATTGATGAAAGAAGTGGGGTCATATTTATCTGATCTCCTGCTTTAGGAATGATAGATGTCCTAAGCACATGCTGAATTATTTGTGCATTTTGGTTCAAGGAATCTAACCGGGAAACATGTGTGGGTATGCTTACATCTCTAAGAACTCGATTTACTTCCGACCAACCATTTTCTGGTCTAGTGGAGAAGGTGTGAGCCCTAGTCCCATAGGTTCTCAGATGAATATATTCCCCTAGATCCTCCTTGGTTATCACTACTCTCTGCTTTAAGACATATGAGGAAATGATAGAGTGATCCTCATTAAAGGTCATGTTGGCGAGGAACACATGAAAAAGGTCCTTGTTAAAAGCATAGATTAAAGTCAACAGAAAAGTTAATTGGGTGGAGTCAAAAAGAGCCATTATAGCAAAGTGAATATTTTCCTTCAATAGTATGCGGGAGGGGTGACCTTAGACGCAGCATACCTAAGGTATGCTTCCTCATTTTCCTCACTTAGAAAGTTCTCGTCCCAGTTCCTCCTAGCAGTAGGACCCCTAGCAACACGTACTCTTTTGCCACTACCTGACATCTTGAATTCTAAGCTCTAAAGGGTTTTAGAATGAAAGTGAAATGAATGAAAATGACCCTCCTTTTTATAAAAAATGCCTGCGATCGTACTGTACGAATCTAGTTCATACAAGACGAACCTGACTTCGTCCGGGACGAATCAAATTTCATCCGGGACGACCTAAAGCAGTCAAAATGAAATAGTTTTTTGTAAACTGCTCATCCCGAGTCGTCTTTTCATACAGGCTTTTTGACTTCCTGATCGCACAGACGATGACGTATTCGTCCGGGATGATCAAAAAATTTAAGATCATTCAGGCGATGGTTAGGTTCGTCCCTCATGTGAAACGACATGGGGATCGTACAGACGAATGATGTATTTGTACGTATGATCATCAATAATAACTGACACTAACCGTGATTCCTCCCAATTCGTACAGACGAAGTGCATGTATGATGATGTAATCGTACAGTACGATAAGGTCATTGTACAGTATGAATAGACACAAAATAAACTCTCATCTCTCCAATCTTACATGCTTTCAACATTTAGTCAAAGAACAAAACACAACAAAGTAAAATTTTGATTTTTCTTTTAAAAGACAACACACAATAATCCAATAAAACATAAAACACTAAAAAATAAAACACATCCAATAAATAAACCAACAAATACATATAAAACTACATTTGTAGAATTTTCAATCAAGCATTAAGATCAATCACACCTAGCCTTATCCTTAACATGCTAAATGTGTCAAAGGCTAAGGATTTTGTGAAAATATCTGCAAGCTGATCTTTAGTAGCGACATGATGTAGTTCAATTTCCCCTTTCGCTATATGATCTCTTATAAAATGATGTCTTATGTCAATATGCTTGATTCTAGAATGTTGTATCGGATTTTTTGAAATACAAATGGCACTAGTGTTATCATAAAAGATTGGAATGGTGCCAATTTAAAAATCCAAATCATCCATTTATTGTTTTAACCAAAGCACCTGTGCAACACAACTCCCTAAGGCAATGTATTCTGCTTCAGCTGTAGAAAGTGCTACTGAATTTTATTTTCTACTGGACCAAGATACTAATGAATTTTTAATGAATTGACAAGTCCCAGAAGTACTTTTCCTATCCACCCTACAGCCTGCAAAATTAGAATCTGAGTATCCATTAATTTCAAAAGAAGAACTATTCTTAGGATACCAAATTCCAAAATTTTGAGTTCCCAAAAGATATCTTAAGATCCTTTTCACTGCTGTCAAATGTGATTCTTTTGGATCTGCTTGAAATCTAGCACATAAGCAAACACTAAATATGATGTCAGGTCTGCTAGCAGTCAAATAAAGTAAAGATCCAATTATACCTCTAAACTTCTTTTGATCAACAGATTTTTTCTTAAGATCCTTATCTAATAGTACTGAGGAACTCATGACTGTATTTACTGGTTTAGCATTGTTCATTTCATACTTTTTGAGGATATCCTTAATATACTTAGATTGACAAAGAAAAGTACCTTCCTCATTTTACTTTATGCTAAAACTAAGAAAATAACTCAGATCACCCACTAAACTCATTTCAAATTCACTACTCATTATCTTTGAAAATTCATCACATAAAATTTTATCAGTTGATCCAAAAATGATATTATCCACATATATTTGAACAATGAGTATTTCTTTTCCAATTCTTTTCAAAAATAGAGTGGTGTCCACACTTCCTTTAACAAATGATCCTTTTAATAAGAAAGTGCTTAACCTCTCATACCATGCTCTAGGTGCCTGTTTTAGTCTATATAATGCCTTTTTTAATTTGAAAATATGATTAGAAAATTTAGAATTTTCAATGCCTCGAGGTTGCTCAACATAAACATCCTCTTCTATTACCCCATTTAAGAAGGAACTTTTGACATCCATCTGATATAATTTAAAATCTTTAAAACAGGCAAAGGCTAACAACACTCTTATTGCTTCAAGTCTTGCTATAGGGGCAAATATCTCCTCAAAATCAATTCCTTCAATTTGATTATACCCCTTGGCTACTAATCTAGCTTTATTTCTCACAACTACTCATGAATCATTCATTTTATTTTTGAACACCGACTTAGTCCCAACTACACTTTGATCTTTTGGCCTTTCAATTAACTCCCAAACATTATTTCTCTTGAATTGATTCAACTCCTCTTGCATAGCCAAAATTCAAAATTCATCTAAAAGTGCTTGTTCTATATTAGTGGGTTCAATCATTGAAATGAACGCTGAATGATTTACTTCTTTCCTCAAACCATGCCTAATCCTTACTCCTTCACTTGGTTCTCCTAAAATCAACTCTTTAGGATGACTCCTTACAAATTTTTATTCTCTAGGCAATTGGTTTTCCTCTTCTTTTTCAACCCTTTCTTCAACTATTTGATCTTCAAGTTTTTGGGTAACTACCTCAATCTCATCTTCATCCAACTTAGACCCTTTATTATCATAAGATTCATCAAAAATAACATGTGTGGTCTCCTCAACTACCAATATTCTTTTATTAAAAACTCTATAGGATTTTTCAACACTTAAATAACCTAGAAAGATTCCTTCATCAGATTTTGGATCAAATTTTTCTAAGAGAGTTTTATCATTATTATGAATGAACACTTTACATCCAAAAATATATAGATGTGAGAGGTTGGGACTTCTACCTTTAAGAAGTTCATAGGGTGTGTTATTCAATTTAGACCTTATGTACACCCTATTCAACGCATAGCATGCTGTACTAACTGCTTCAGCCCAAAAATATTTTAAAAGTGAATATTCTGCTAACATGGCCCTAGAAGTTTCAACTAATATCATATTCTTCCTTTCTACAACTCCATTCTGTTGAGGTGTCCTAGAGGCTGAGAAATTTTATTCAATTCCAAGAGATTTGTAAAAATTATTAAATATTTTATTTTCAAATTCTCCCACATGATCACTTTGGATAGTAACTATTTCAAAACCTAGTTTCCTCTGAATCCAAGTGGCAAAATCTCTAAACTCTTTAAATGATTCATTCTTATGATTCAAAAATCTAATCCAGGTGAATCTAAAATAGTCATCCACAATAACATACCCAAATCTTTTTCCTCTTAGACTTAAGGTACTAACAGGTCCAAATAAATCCATATGAAGAATTTCTAAGGGCTTATTAGTCCTAACTTCCTTGATTGAATTGAAAGAGGATCTCACTTATTTTCCTAATTGACATGCATCACACAAGTGATCTTTAGTGAAGTCTAATTTGGGTACACCTCTTACTAGTTGCTTTTGGGTGATTTTTCTAAGATTTCACATACTAGCATGACAAAGCCTTCTATGCCATAACCATGATTCATCAGATACAGTTTTCAAACACAGAGCAGTAGAAGGTTTAATAGAATTCAAATCTAGTATGTAAACATTATTAACTCTATCACCATTCAAAATAATAATTCCATTCAGACTAATAACACAACTAGTATGCAAAAACTTTATATGATAGCCCTTGTCACACAATTGACTTATGCTCAACAGATTATGTTTCAAACCTTCAACCAACAGCACATTTTCAATCACAAAGTTTCTAGAGTTTCCAATTATACATGTACCTACCACTCTCTTGGTAGTATTATCTCTAAGTGTAACCTTGCCTCCATTCCTGACTTCTAGCGATATAAATTGATTCGTATCTTCAGTCATATACTTTGAGCAGCCGCTGTCTAGGTACCAAATACTCTCACGAGGTCTTGTGTGAGAGCGCTCCTACAAAAAGATTAAATGTTAGTGTTGGAAATCCAAACAAGTTTGGGTTCTCCTCTTGACAATTTTAAACCAGATGCATGTGTGATATGCTGTGATTTATGCACCTTAGGTCTCCACACTAAATGTGTTCTATATTTAAGTGTACAAGTGTGAGAAATATGCTCTAAATTACCACAAGAAAAATACTTTATCCCTGAAAAAGGATTCACCAACCTATTCTTCCTGAAAATTTTCTTCTTAGATCTTGAATCAGTGATCTTGTAGTAGGATTCATGAAACTCTTTAAGTTTAGGTAAATTTCTATTTTTCTTAAGTGCTTTTACCTGAACTTTAAGATAAGCATTAGCACTTTCTAGAATCGAATTGTCAATCTTTAACTCATGCTCTCTAGAATCCGATTCATCCATAAAAGTCTTAAAATCATTTTCAAGTTCAGTGTGAGATGATTTTAAAAGATTATGCTGTTTATTTAAATCATCAAACTCATCCAATAAAGTCATGTGGTTGCTATCAATTAATACATAATCTTTTCTAAGGATCTCATTTTCTTTCTGCAGCTCTAAAAATTCCAAATTCAACTTAGCGTGCAGTTTCTTAAGTTTCCTATATGTAGAGTATATGCGTTCAGAAACTTCGAATAATTCTTCATAGCTTAAATCACATACCTCATCTTCATCCGAATGGTCGAGATTATCAGCCATTAAGCATAAATTGGTAACTTCCTCTTCAGGTGCTGTTTCTGACGAATCTAAAGCTGAGTCTGCCCAGAAAGCTCGTTGTATACTCTTCTTACCCCTTCTATCCTTCGGTTTCTCCTCGGCCTTATCCTTGCTAGGATTTCTTTGAGATTGGGGTAATCTATCTTTATGTGTCCTGGCTTCCTGCACTCATAACATATAACTTCATTAGAAGCCTTAGCATTCTTTTGGAACCTTCCTTTATTCCATTGTTGGTGTCTTCTCTGCTTCCTTTTTAGAAAACTTCTGAATTGCCTTATCATCAGGGCAATATCCTCTTCATCCTCAGGTAGTGACTGATCACTCTCAGAGTCGTCCACCTTTAAAGCGATGTTCTTCTCCTTTCGCTTCTCACCTGTATCAATCTTCTTTTGAGTCACCGATTGCTCGTAAGCAATTAGTGATCCAAGAAAATTGTCAAAAGAATAAACATTAAAATCTTTAGATTATGTTATTGCAGTTATCTTTGCATCATATGCAGTAGGTAAACAACGTAATATCTTGTTAACTTGCTATGCATTTGTCAACTCCCTACCTAAAGCATGCAATGAAGTGGCTATGTGTGTAAAATGAGTGTACATGTCAGAGATTGATTCATTCTGTTTCATGCAAAAAAGTTCATAGTCGTGCAAGAGAATGTTCAATCTAGTTTATTTCACTTCATTCGTACCTTCATATGTGATGCAAAGCCTATCCCAAATTTCCTTTCCTGATTTATAGATAGACACACGCATGTAATCTTCTGACTTTAAAGCCCAAAAGAAACTATTCAAACACTTAGCATTCAGTTGAGCTAATTCATGTTCTTCTACAGTCCAATTTGGAAAAGGTGTTTGAACTCTTATTCCTTCTACAATCCTAGTAGGTTCAGTATAACCATCCTGAACTAACATCCGCATGCGATAGTCAAGTCATTGTAGAAAAGTAGACATGTGAGTTTTCCAAAAATTAAAAGGGATATAATCAAACAACGGTGGTCTAGTGATCGAGTATCCTTTCATAGTATTTCTATTTCCAAAATTAGCCATGATCGAAATTTCAAAAAGTATTTAAAACAGTGATTTTTGAAATTGGCTCTGATACCACTTGAAAGTACGAATAGGTTATTAGACCTATTGCTCACATCCCTAGGCTAACCAAGAGGGGGGGGGGGGTGAATTGGTCCTTTAAAAATTTACTCTTGGGATTTTGGAAAATTTTAAAGCTAATCATACAGTACGATATTACTTTGTACATTACGAACAGAATAAATTTTAGCGCTTCATTTAAATACAAGAATTCAACAACAAACAAAATAAACTGTGGAAAAATAAAATGCGAAAAAGTAAACAGTGAACAAAAAACACCAAAATTTATAGTGGTTTGGTCAAACACGACCTACATCCACTCCCTAGAGACTCTTTCTCTAGGTATTGCACTAAACTCAAGTGACTCTCCTTTTGCCCCCACAGCAAGGTGGAGAAGCCTTTACAAAATCTCTTTCACCAAACCCGGTGCGGTAGAGAACCGTCGTTCTTTTTAACCCTCCAAGTGCGGCAGAGAACCGTCATCCTTTTTACCCTCCAAGTGCGGTAGAGAATCGTTGTCCTTTTCACCCTCCAAGTGCGGCAGAGAACCAGAATCCTCTCGAACAACACTCTTGCAAAAGTCTCCAAGGAACTAGGAAGATGCTTGAAGAACAAGTAAAAAAAAATCTCATAATTAGATAACCTTATGAATCCCCTCAGAATTCTCTCTTGAAAGATCTCTCAATACTCACTCTCAAACACTCTCTCAATCACTCTCCTTAGACTTCTCAAAAGAATTTTCGCAGAAGGATCTTTCTTTCAGTCAGTTTTAAGTCATTTATATACTTGGGACAAGAAAAACCATCCAAAAGCTGAATTTTCAAGTTTAATCCGTACCGATCGTCCCGTACGATCGACGATCGTACTGTACGAATAGTTCAAAATATTGAACGATTCATCCCATATAACTCATGAGACGAACAAGTCAGAGCAGTTCGTACGAACATTTCATCCCGTGCGAATGCTTGGACGATCAAGTCAGAGCGCTTCGTACGACCGTTTCGTCCTGGACGAACCCTTGGATGATCAAGTCAGAGTGCTTCGTACGAACAGATCATCCCAGACGAACCCTTGGACGATCAAGTCATACTGCTTCGTATGATTAGTTCGTCCCATACGAACCCTTGGACGAACAAGTCAGAGCGATTCATACAGCAAAAAATCATGTATGAAAGGTATTTTGTACTGTACGAACATGCCTTAGAAAAATTTTCTTGCCATATGGGTTCGATATGGAGGACATATTCTATAGATCGTCCCGTATGATATCAAATCGTACTGTACGATCAGTTTTAAAATTTACATTTTTTACTCCCCCATTGTGTGTGTGTGCACAGTTATCTAACTTACAATCACACTCTCTCAGACTTAAGAAAAAGAAAATTTATAGACTTCATTTACAGTGAACAAGTGAACTTGAAGTCTTCAGCAATCTGGAGTGTGAATTTCCTGAAAAATACTTTAGTACACACAACAAAACTCAAATAATGGTTAGGAGAAGAATAAAACAAACAATAAACTTTTATAATCATCAAAAAACATAACTTGGATTAGAATTTACTTGAATAAATAAATGTACCCAAATCATAACATATTTTGTATATTAGTATCTCAATATCTTTTGATTTCTCTGTTTGTGGAAAAAACTCAAAACCTTTAATTTTCATTCAGTAGGATAAATCTTACATCTATTATATATAATACTAGTTTGATTCCAATATAGTAAAATACTTCCTCATCGAATTGACACTCACTTAATTACTTTATTACATGATTGACATGTACACTTGTGTATCTAGTGGATAATCTATATTAAGGAAAACCTAAGCATCAATATGAAATTTTGTGAGGGGTGTTAAACCCTAAAGAACTAGTCCCAAGGCTAACCAAGAGGGGGGGTGAATTAGATATTTAAAAACTTCTTTAAACAAAAAAAAAATATTTTTATATCTTATAGTGAAAATGAATTAAATCAATAATAAAAAGATTAATCAAAGCTTTTACCCACACAGTTAATCACAGTAAAAATAAAGTATGAAAAATATTCAAAATGAACACACCAGATTTATAGTGGTTTGGTCCAACCTGACCTACGTCCACAACCCAGAACCTCCCATTCCAGGTATTGCACTAAACCTTTAGTGACTCTCCTTTATCCCCCACAACTAGGTGGAGAAGCCCTTATAAAATATATTCCACCTCCCCCAATGCGACAGAGAACTTAAAATTCTTTTCACCCTTCTAGTGAGGTAGAGAACCTGGAATTCCTTTTCATCCTCCTAGCGAAGGAAGAGAACCTAAAATCTTGTTTTACCATCCTAGTGAAGGTAGAGAACCTGGTCCTTTGACACTAAAGAGATCTTCTTTTTTCAAAAACTTCCCTCAAGATAAACCTTGAATCTGATGGTATTAAGGTGCAAGCTTTCCGGAGCAACCGTATGAAACCCCCTCCACACTCCCTTGATGCCCCCTCCAAGGATCTTCTCCCTCTCAAACTCCACCCTTTCCTTTCTCTCTTTCAAGGCTTTCTCTTCAAGTTTTCTCCAGAAGGATGAAGACTCAATGCATGTCAAAGACACATACAATGTCTTTGGAGAAAGCTTAAATAGAGGGCTTTGAAAAATCCTAACAAATCAATTCTGGCACTAAATATCATCTAGGATGATCCTTAGATCATCATGTATGATCAGTACAAAATAGCCTTTCCAGTCAGAACACCTAGCATAGTCCTGTACGATCAGTTCAATAATTTGTATAGATTGTCTGGTATGATCCTATTATCATCCGGGACGATTTCAAGATGGCTGGCAATCGACATATCATCCTGCAATAGTCTCGGGACATCCAGGATGATCGCCTGTACGATCAGAGAAAATTTATGATTTTCATCTTGGACGATTAGAAAAAATTAAACATGACGACAAACATCATCCAGTATGATATACAGATCGTCCAGGACGATCTGATTGAATAATTTAACCATAATTAATCCCCTAATCACAAGATCGATTTGGGCATGATTTGTATTGATTGTCCATTATGATGGATATCATCCTGGATGATTAGAACAAAATTTGAATCTTAAAATCTTGCCTAAATTATCATTGGCGGTTGTTTTTCATGATCATAAAGGATCATCTTGGATGATCGACATTGTCCAGTACGATTAGTTCAATAAGCTAATCATCCTGGATGATCGAAATCATCCAGTACGATTAGTTCAAAAATTGAACTTCTGGTTTTGATTAGATCTCACTCCCTTGAGTGTGTGTGCATGGTTACCAAGCTAGCAAACATCTTTGTATGACTCGACTCCAGAAATCAAAAATTACATCAATGAATATTACAGACTCTTTATAGCATAACCTATTCTACCCAATCTTGAGCTCTGATTCTTTGTTGGATGGTGCATAATGTTCCTGAAATGTTAGTATACATACAAACAAGTATAGAATGAAAATACTAGGAGATATAAAGATACGAGCCATAATGTTTATTATCATTGAAAGCATAAACTCGTGAGCTTGAGTCGCAAAATAATTGACCCCAAGGCATATTTTATTTCATACATGTAATTAACTATTCACGTGCCTGCGCATCAATATCCTACAAATACCATAATACCATCTACTTCGAATAACAAAGTTTATCCTATTGAATCATGATAAGGTGTTGTTCTACACACTACTATAATAGCTGAAAGGATAAATTAATCAAAATTAAATATTTTTTTGAACTTATGTTAATGAATATTTTAATATTTTTCTAGGTAAACTCTTCTAAAGTTTGTTAAGTATTAGAGCATATGCACTCTTAGATCTCTATTGAGCATGTAAGGGTGTGAAGCAAGGCTCTCATCTTATTATAGTGATTCTATCTCTATAGAACCTAGAACCTATTTATCCTATATCTAGGTATGAAAGTTTTTTATTTTAATCCACCTATTTATTCCATCATTCCTCCATCGAAGCAATGAATTGCACTAGGTTTTATATTCAAATATGTCCATTACATGAATTAAATGAAGATCCGAAGGAATTGAAAACAACAATAAAACATTTCAAGTATAAGATTCTAAATATGGAAAAAAACATGCTTTATTCACATTATATGCCCAAAATAAAGGTATTAGCCAGCCATAAAAATGATTTTACACAAAACAAATTTCATTACAAGAATCCGAATAAGACAGAGTTTTAGGGGGAGAAAATATTACCTGAAATAAAGTTTATAATCACTTCCAAATAATATATGCTTTCCAAAATGATTTACCTTACGCACGATGACTCCCCACAATAAACTCTCACTCCCTTACTATTTTGAATAATAAACAGACAACCAACACTCACAAATTTGGAAAGAAAACTATTTATGCCAAGTACAGAAACTGACTTAGGCGCTAGAGTGCTTGAAAGGTTGGTGTCGTAGCATCACAATAATGAACTTACCCCTTGATGCTTTATATTTGTGCTATGCCATGGTGATAGGCTAAATTAATACAACGCTTCACAGTGAACCACTTTAACACCAACACCACGGTGCTGCAGATGATTTGGCATCGTAGTTGCTGACCTCATTTTTATACGAGGTCAATTTCTTTAGGCTCACTCTTATTAGTGATTAGGTTTTCCTAGCCTAGCATAAATATAACCTAATTATCCATGATTTTGTATATTTTATGTTTTATACATTTTAATTTGGTTTAAAATTATAAAATTTGTGATATCATAATTTTTAGCAAACTTTTACCGCATAACTTTTGGTATTAAATGATGTCATCAATATGAGCATTTTGACTTTAATATTATTGAATTTTATTGGATAAAATAGAAGTTATTGAATTTTGTATGATTTACACTATATAGAAATTAGGTATTTTTATTTAAGCATACTATTAATACAAGTATGAGAATGAAAATGGGTATACGATTGGGTAACAACTGGTAGCTATTATTGTTGTAATATTAAGATAATAATATGTGTAAAGATATACATAAGTTAGTTTCACTTACGTTGGCCGGATGTTGATTGACATGTACAAGATGGTGGGTTGATGGATTTTTCTTTAAAATACTGTGGTTTCATGTTATCCTCTACTGATTCATTTGATACTGATTGAGAGTTATAAGAAGATGATTACTGATTTAATATTATATGATCACTGTGAATCATATCAATATAATAAAATATTATAATATGTATGCATACTATCCAGTTATTCTATATCAATATTTTATAAGATTTCATTTAAGTATTATGCTTAGAGCATATTAATACTTCATCAATCTATTTCAATTTATATTATATTTCATTAATTTTAATGTCATATCTTATATAATCAACAATTACATGACTTATAACTAAAATACATAAATTAATTCATGATAGCAGGCTAGAATATACACAACATTAGAGAGAGGGAGTTGTTTGTCTTAGTGTTGCATGAATATGCAGCACACAAATAGAAGATTATAACCCTAAAAAATACTAGAGATTTTTAACGTGAAAACCATGGAAAAGGAAAAAACTATGGGGCATGGCCCAGTTCAAATGATTCCACTAGTATTTGAATAAATTATAAAGCTTGATCCATCCTTTAATTCAAAGGCAA
This sequence comes from Dendrobium chrysotoxum, assembly GCA_019925795.1. Classification (NCBI taxonomy): domain Eukaryota; kingdom Viridiplantae; phylum Streptophyta; class Magnoliopsida; order Asparagales; family Orchidaceae; genus Dendrobium; species Dendrobium chrysotoxum. The sequence goes on from CM034311.1 coordinate 3,895,049, forward strand.
TGAAATTACAATAGTAGGGAGAGTTGGATGGAAGTCCGGCGTCGGTCGGTGGTCGGACGGAAGTCTGGTGTTGGTCGATGGCTAGGGTAGAAGTCCGGTGATGGTTGGTGGCCGGGTAGAAGTCCGGTGATGATCGGTGGCCGGGTACAAGTTTAACAATGGAAAGTGGTCGGGCAAAAGTACGATGAAGATTAATGGCCGGGAAGAAGTCCTGGTGTTAGTAAGTGGCCAGGAGGAAGTTCGACTATAGTCCCTGGCCAGGTAGAAGTCTGAAGACGGTCGGTGGCTAGGTAGAAGTCTGATGTCGATCGGTGGCCAGGCAAAAATTCGGTGATGGCTGGTGGCCAGGTAGAAGTTCAATGACGGTCGGTGGCCTGGCACAAGTCTGACAATGGATGGTGGTCGAGTAGAAGTCTAGTGATGGCTGACGACAGGGCAGAGGCATTAGTCGGTGGCCGGGGGGAAGTCTGACAATGGTTGGTGGCCTGGCAGAAGTCTAGTGATGGTTGGTGGCCAAGCAGAAGTCCAGTGATGGTTGACGGCCGGGCGGAAGTCCTGGAGTCAATAGGTGGCCAAGCGGACGTCAGGCGACAGTCAATGATCCAGCAGTGGTCAGGCGACGGTCGATGGTCCAGCGGTGGTGCGACAACGTTCAGTGGTTATTCGATGGCCGGGCGGAGGTCCGATAATGATCGGTGGTCCGATGATGGTCGGTGGTTTGGCAATGGTCGAGGAGGAGCTTATTGGCAAGAGAGATCTCAGATAGCTCTTCGATATTCCTCTTCTTTCTCCTTTCTCCTCTTTGTGAATAATGGAGTGCCTATTTATAATTTTTTGGGAGTAGCATGACTAGTAAATAGGCAGATCAAGAGCATGTTGGTAGTGTTTCGAATGGACGACTGATATCGATTTCCTTGATCATGAACTGTTTATTGAGCATTTGAATGCCTAAATGATATCATAATTCGATGATCTTGGGCTCATTGGATTCGTCTCGTCGAGCCGCTCGATTCGACTATAAACATGCAATATTTGGATATCATTTAAACATCCAATTTATACTTTAAAACTTCTGAACGTGCTTCGGGCCCTCGATTTGGACCCATTTGAGCTCGGATTGGATCAAATTTGATGTTGTTGGGTTCGTCTTTTTGAGATGTTTCGTTCGACCATAAGTTTGCTAAAATCAGAGTTCAGATGGTCCAGGAATTAATTTCGGAAGTTTCTAATGCAACTTTGCCTCAAGATTCATGCCCGATCAAAATAATTTTTTGATGATATATCAATAATGTAGGTATTTTATATAAAGTAAGATCTCTTGTATATTAAACAATACCCAAGGCTATGAGAAAGAAGGGAAGACGCAAACCAAGGCAAAATTGATCATATAGGAGCAGAGCTCATACTTCTTCAACAATGTGAGAAATTCTCCTTCCTTTGGAGCAAGAACTACAAAATCCTCACCAAACTCATATTTCCCTTTGTAAGGACTTGAAATTGTACTTGGTGACCAACAAATGAAACTTCAAGTTCTCCTCTACAAAGCTTTCCGTATAATGTATTAATACCTTTGACAGCCCGCTCTATTTGAGAAAATTCATAGGGAAGAGAAAGAAGAAGAAAAAGAGAGAGTAAAAGGGTAAAAATGAATAACTATGGTTGAATGTATAGCAGAAATTTATGAGTGCAGCTATGAGCAATCAATTTGTTCATGCCAAATTACAAATATATTACTTAAATATACATAAATTCAGAGCAATGCCCTTCAATGAATAAAATAAAGCACTGTAACATAATGATTGGGACAACAGCTAAAATAGTATCAAGGCGGGTAGCAAGTGTTGCTTAGGAGAATTTTCTCGGATCCCCAAAGAACTGTAACATAATGATTTTTTCAGTGATCCTAAACTATTCAAGCTGAAACTTAGCTTGTAGAGAGAGTACTGCCACCATCGATGCCTTAAAATTGCTAATGTAAGGAATCATGTGTTCAACAATAGGGGATTTTGAAGTCGGCACTTCAAGGGGGTCTATTACCACCACTTGATTTTCAAGGGTGACACCAACCTCAACAATCTTCTTATGTTTATTGCTAAGAGGAAGCGATGAATCAACCATGCAGTCAATCTGAGCATGAGGTATCCGACCAGAAGGAATAATAACGATGTCATGGATGAAATCGATAAAGAAAAACCATCACAAACTTCCTTGGCTAGAGAGGAATTACTAAGAAGTTTAACAGTAGGCACATTGATAATAATTTCATTATTTTTATTTTCATCAACCTGTTCTTTATCTTTATTAAAGGAGGAGAAGACGAAGATTCATCCAAATCCTCCTTATTTCTCTATCCTTGATCCTCTGCACCATCCTAACAATGTTCTAGCATAATCCATCGCTCAAGGACAAAAAAAAAAAAAAAAGAGTGCCCACTAAAATTAAAAAGGATAAATGCATCAAGTAAATTGACATTTTATCTCCTTTCAGACAATTTGAAAGCACAAAGTCCAGAACATGGCTCATATAGAATAAAGCGTTTTGAGCACTATCTTCCATTAGCCAGCAAATACTGCAAAAATTCATTAATGGAGGCGGGGTCCATTATCCATCAGAGAGTGCAGCGCCAGCGTTTCCAGCTGTAAGGATTCTTATGATTACCAAAACTCCAACCTCCTGTCCTGTAGCGAGTCCTTGCTGTCATGAAAACCATGTGAACCCCACCTCACGACCTTCTGAAAGGAGACTCCATTATCACATTAAAAATGCGATGGCATCCACAGTCCAATCACTACAACTGGTGGGTTCTTCTAGCATCAGGCACAGCCACCTCCTGTAGTAAGTAGGTTTTTTTATGTTTTTTAGCCAAAATTATAAATAATGGAAATTGGTAATGTGAAAATTTTATTTTTAATCTCTCCTATAAATACGCATAATGTGGTGAAACTTAATCCTAGAAAAGTTAACATATTGTTAAGAGAACAAGCGATCGAAGCTTTCCAAAAAAACAAACATAAGGTAGTAATTTATACTAGAATTGAGCTTACGTACAGCCCTACAAAACTTCATTTACAGTTGGGATCTGAGAATCTCATGCGGAGGAACATAGCATCTTCAGAGTTGATGGGATGCAAAAAGCACAACTTCAGAATATTGATTCATTCATCTCAGGAGTAATCAAGCACCTAAACCTTAGTTATGACCACAGTTTGTAATACTTAATAGCAAAATTTATTCCTCATGGTCTCTCCATATTTGAGGTTTATCCACATTAGAAGTGCTCTGAAACTTACTACCATCACTTGATTCTCTTACTGAATCTTCAAGTAAACTTGCTTTCTCTTGGGGATCTCGACACACTCGACCACCACGACGATCCTGAATTTAACCATAGAAAAAAAAACATGCTTAATAAAAATAACAAGACAGAATTCAGCAACATAACAAATTAAATAGAGTATCTTAAAAAAAGTTAATAGCTAATTTGCAACAATAAGGAAACAAAGATAATGCCATGGTCCAAGGAGATTATTGTCCTAATTACTCCCAACAGATCTTATGGCAGTCCAAGAGTTAAAGGAAATGATCTCATGGCACAAGACTATAAAGGACAGCTTCTGGTGACACTTACCCTCTAGATTTTTTTTTAAAAAAAATCCTATATAACCATATGTGATGGGAAAAATGCATATTTAAATTATTAAATTTTTGCTCCATTAAATTCAAGGTATATGTCACCTCCTCTAATTTAAAATCCTAATTTGATGTACTCATTGCCTTACCACCTAACAAACAAAAAGAAAGAGATGAAATATGCAACACAACATTATTATTAACATAGTCGTAACTTACATCTCGATAAGGGAAATCATCAACTTCAAGCATGTGTATGACATGACTCATTTTCGGTCTCTTCTGCGCATCAGGATCGACACATCTCAATGCCACTAACAGAGCCCTCTTCAAGGCTCTTGAAGAAGGTTTCTCAGACATCTTAGGATCTAAGACACCTTCAGAATTCCTGTTGCTAACCATTATTTTAAGCCAGTCAACCAGATTAACCTGAAAAAAATCTAGCGACCTTTTATATGTATCAAATTTAAACTTTTGATATAATTTCAATGTTCTTTAATCCATCTTACACTCACCTCCCCTGGAGGTCTGCTGTAATCAACTGGATTTCGACCAGATATTATCTCCATTATAAGGATTCCAAAACTATAGACATCACTCCTTTCATTCAGCATTCCAGTGCTAGCATATTCAGGTGCTACATAACTATTACATAATGAAAACAAGCAAATATCATATTGGAATATATCTGCAAGATTACAATTAATAACCAAAGTTTTAATAAGAATATAACATTAAAACTGACCCAAAAGTTCCCATCACACGAGTTGTGACATAACTCCTCTCTGATCCCAAAAGCTTAGCAAGCCCGAAATCAGAAACCTTGGGATTCCACTGCTTATCCAATAATATATTACTAGATTTAACATCTCGATGAACTACTTTTGGTTCCAATCCTTCATGCAAATACATTATCCTGCACTTAAATCAACCACGTAGTAATATTCTGTATAAAGATGCTGAACTTAATTAAGTTTTTGAAGAATTATTGTATTTACCCTTTAGCAGTTCCAAGTATGATATCCATTCTAACCTCCCATGTGAGAGGACTGATAGGTCCAACATCTCCATGAAGCCATTGTTCTAAGTTTCCATTATCCACATACTCATATACAAGCATCCTATGAGCTCCTTCAGCACAATAGCCTAGCAATCTCACCAAATTCTTATGCCGAACCCGACCAATTGCTTCAACTTCAACCTTAAATTCCCTCTCTGCTTGACCACTGGAAACAACAAATATGACACCTTTCCTTGATTACTTGAATCAGGAAAAAAAAAAGCTATAAGTTTTAAGTAAATATATTATAAATACCGGTTGTTGAGCAAATTCTTCACTGCGATATGAGTGTTATCAGTCAAAACCCCATGATAGACGATCCCATACCCTCCTTCTCCGATAACATTCTCGTCAGTGAACATATTCGTTGCTACCTCGAGCTCCCGGAGAGTGAACCAATGGCCCCAACCTAAGTGCGAGACTTCAGGGGCAACAATAGAAACCAGCTGGTCACCGGACCGGTTCTCGCCGCTGCCGCACTCGGGATAAGTGATTCTATGGTCCTTGCCGATCTCAATGTGGATTCTATTGATTCCAATTGGGCTTTCTTCTTCTCTTGACAAGAGAAGGGCTTGCCTTTCGATTGAAACAGGTGACGGGTTAGATTCGGCAGTAGATTTTTGGAGTATTTGTGCCAAGGGTTTTGGATCGGAGGGAACGACAGTGACTTCAAGAATTTCTTTAGAGAGGTTAGGGATAGAGGTTTTTGAGCTGGAAGCACTGCGACGGGAGGCTAGCCAGAGTGAGATGAGGAAGAGGAGGAGGACGAAAGCGGCGCCGACGCAGATTCCTACGATTACCCACAGATGGAGGCCGAATATAACAGTCCGCTTTGAGAGATCGTCGCTGAGATGAGCAGAGCTGCTATCCTGCGTCATTTCCTTCGCTTCGGAGAGGAAATGTGGAAGAAAAATAATGGAATTGAAATTGGTTTCGCAAGAAAGATGGGAAATTAAAGGAAGTGGATCGATGGTTTCACTCAAAAGATCGGACTTTGAATGTGTTGAAGATGCTATAGGAGTTGGTGTGGACGTTTCCTTTGATGGGAACTATTAAGAGGAGGATGATTCTGAAGACATTGGGCGAGAGAGAGACGGAGAGGGTGACATGAAAGCACTCGAAGCAGTCTCAGAGAGGAGAGCGCAAGTGGGGAAGAGGATGACAGCTGGCTTGATGGCGGCGAATAATTAGAAACTAACAGTTCTCAGACGTAGTTTGCTTAGTTAATATGACAACGACACGTATATTTAAAGTTTTTTTTTTTTTTTGGGAAACTGTATTATTTAATGTTTCAATAGACTAATTATGATTTGGTGCTTTTTATTTAAATAAAAGGGGAGGAAGGTTTTTGGGGATTGCAAAGATGAGTTTTTAAGTGGGATTAAGTCCTTTAGTTGATAAAAAATTCAATTATTACAAATCAAGATAAGTTGAAAAATAATTTGATTATAATTTTATTTTAATTTATTGGTTTAATTATAGATAAATTACAATTGATAAATATAATTTAAATTTTAATTAATTAAAATTATCATTGGTATATCATCAAAAATTTATCTTGACCTGGCACGAATCTCGAGGCAAAAATCAAGTTGGAAGCTTCAAAAATTAAATTCGGGATCATTTGAACTCTGATTTCAGCAAACTTATAGTCGAACTAAACTTCTCGGAAATACGAACCCAACAACATTAAATTTAACTCAATCCGAGCCCAAATGAAACTAAATCAAAGACCCGAAGCACATTTGAAAGGTTCAACCCATAATTCAGATTACTGAACAATTTCCAAATATGGCGTGCTTATAGTCGAATCGAGCGGCTCGACGAGACGAATCCAACGAGCCTAAGATCTCCAAATTTTGATATCTTTTGAGCCTTTAAATTCCCAATAAATGATCCACAATCAAGGGATTCAACATCGGCCGTCTATATGAAATCACTCCCAACTTACCCTTGATCTTCCTCCTATTTACTGGTCATGCCCCTCTTAGAAAACTATAAATAGACCCCTCATTCTTCTGAAGGGGAACCCCAAGCAAGAAGAGGAGAAGGAAGAGAGCTCTCTTGCCATCAGACTCCTCTTTTACAACCGATGGACTTCCGCCTGACCATCAACTAACGCCAGAGTTCCACCCGACCTCCAAGTGACGCCGGAGTTTTTTCCAACCTCCAAGTGGCCCCAGAGTTCCGCCCGACCTCCAAGTGACGTCGAAGTTTCGCTCGAGCTACAAGTGATGCCGGAGTTCTGCCTGAAAGCCGACTAACCTCAGAATTCTACCCGATAGCCGACTAACGCAAGATTTTTGCCCGACAATGTCGCTAGATTTCTGATCTCTATTTGAAACTGATTTTCAACCTGAGAGTTAATTATTGTAATATAATCGTCCTTAAATTCAAGGACAAGTCAGCCACTTTTATCTTAAGCAAACGCTAGTGGAATCTTTTCAACTGGGCATGGCCCCGTGGTTTTTCTCATTCCTGGATTTTCCACATAAAAATTTCGATGTTCTTTCATTTTTCTGTTTGTCGGCTGGATATCTATACAACACTGAGATGAAAATTTCTAATTCTATTGCCGCATATATTCTAGCCTGTAATAGTTTGGCGTCATCTGTGAGAATCCAATCCCATAATTCTAAGTGTTTCTTCAATGGCCAACAGGCGTAGCAATCACATCTTGGGAGCCACCCACCAATCCCAGAATCAGTCTATGAATCATAGACGCCAAGTATCTGCCTCCTTTTATCTTAGGGGATAACACGCTGCTGAAGAAGGAACTTCCGGACCTTCCCTAGAAGAACGTATCTGAAAGATAGAAAAATCTCAAAACGAGATCTTTTAACTCCTGCGAGAGACTCGACAATCAGTGCTAGCACCATAGGAGGAGGTTCTTCTCCCTCGAGATCCGCCACTAGCCGAAGGTGTTCAACTCGAACATCTTTATGCAGAGATTCCTCTTCCTCCGCCAAGGAGGCACCCACAATCATGTCAAGACAACGAGCTTGCTGACACTGCAATTTTTATGAATCCTTTACATAGAGGTCAACAACCTCGCATTCCTCTATATATCCCTGAAGATTTAGTCTGACCAGACATTACTAAGCTCTCTCGCAATACTCTATGACATGAACTGCGAAGATTGGTCTGAGAAGAGTTCCCCGTAGGAGGTGTAAGACAACATCTTCATTAGTGGGACTTCCAGGAGTCATCACCCTTGAATGAAGGCATTCTTCAACACCCCATTCTGGCAGGATTCAAACTACCAAGCATCGAGTCCTACGATGGAAAATTTGACCCGTACAAGCATATTGATCACTATAGATGTATTATGTATATCTAGCGAGCCTCAGATACGCTTCTATGCCAGGTTTTCCTTGATACCCTTAAAGGACAAGCTCAAATGTGGTCCTATTCACTCCCCGTTGGAATGATCTCTACTTTCGTCAAATTGGCCAAAGTGTTTGTCGAACAATTTGCTGTCAATCAAAGAATTTCTAAGGATTCTTCTCACCTCTCCAGGATCAACCAAAATGAAGGGGAATCATTAAAGGAGTATTTTTAATGATTCTCCACCAAGGCTCGATAAATTCCATGAATGAATCCTGAATTACTGAGAGTAATTTTCCTTGGAGGCCTTTTCCCTGCCCCTTTTACTCGGCACTTATGCAAGATACAGTTCCCTCATATGCTGACCTGATCTATCGTGTGGAGGCACAAATATAGCAGATGAAGCCATCAATGCTCATAAGAAGTAATTTGAGCAACCTTCTGAAAAGTGGAAAAATGCTCCTATAATGGATAACTCATTCTCGCAGCAAAAGAAATAAGAGAAGAATAGCCTACCTCCATTGCCATAACACTAGTTTCGACAAGAAAAAGAGTATACGCTTCTCAACGCATCTCAAACCAATATATTGATGGCCATTTAAGATTAAGAAAATATTAAGTAGTCTAATCCTTTGAAGCCGAATATGGGAAATCAGGATCAATACTGTTATTTCGATCATAGTCATGGGCACAATATTGAAGCCTATAAGCCGCTTAAAAATTAAATTGAGATACTTATTCGATAAGGCTACCTTCGACAGTTCATTCAAGATTCACCTGCTCGAGATGAGGCTCATTTCATTGGGGAGGAAAATCAACAACAGGAAAGAAAACTATTTAATAATATTCAAATAGTTGATGAGACTAAATAACCATACAGATTGGGCCTTTGTTATATGTCATCGTGTATCTCTTCTATGATAAGTAGGGCATCACTCTAATGTCCCTAGTATTTTCTTCCCAGTTAAATGATGTGTTGTCCCTATATGTATCTCTTATGTACTAAGTATGGTGTAACTCTTATATCCCTAAGTCATACTAGGGACTTATTGTATTATCTTACATAATATAGTAATGTATTGTTCACTCTATTTTGATATTGTCTCATTCTTTAAAAATGATAAAAAATGACAATAAAAACTACTAATGAATATAATCTCTTGATCTATAATTTGAAAAATACATAATCTTTATTGTGTCTCAATCACTAGATGAATAATCCCAGGGGGAGTTGATCTGACCTCTTCCATATAGGTTAACATCATCGAGCAGGGCTCTAACATACAACCTCGGATAAGTCATACATCCTTGATGGATTCTCTCGACCTCTTCCATATAAGTTAACATCATCGAGCAATGCTCTCACATACAACCTCGGATAGGTCATACATCATTGTTGGATTCTCTCAATCTCTTCCATATAGATTAATGTCATCGAGCAACGCTCTGAGATATAATCTTGGATAGGTCATATATCCTTGGTGGATTATCTCGACCTCTTCTATATAGGTTAACGTCATCGAGCAACGCTTTGACATTCAACCTCAGAAAGGTCATATGTATAATATCCCATATTTTGACTTTACTAATTTTTTTTGGAGTTATTATAACTCCAAATTATAATCTGTCTTAGCCATAGTATTTTGATTGCAATATTTTACTTGCACAATTTTTTTATAATTTTTGGGCACCGATGAAAATCTTTAAGAAATTAATACCTATTGGTACAAATGAGGATTTCGAGATTGTCAGATCTCCGTTTTGCAAACTGATTTCGTCGATATTTTTTAAATAAAATGGTTTATTTTATAAATATTTTTTGTAATTTTCTGAGCCCTAAAATGATTTATTTGAATTTTATACTAAAAAAATTGATTAAAATAAGAATATAATATTAAATTATTATTTTAATAAAAATATCCTAACCCACTAATTAAAGCTTTTTAAAATCCCATTTCTCTTAATATTTTGGCTAACAGAGAATGAACCTTATGAAATTAAGAGAGAATCAGAGGAGAGAGAAATTAGAACCCAAGATTTAGAGACTACGGTGTGATTTTTGTCAGTCGGGTCAGTTGGGATATTTGGTCATCTCGCTGTAAGGAACCTTTACCCTATTTTTGATTTCAAATATTTTTTGTTTTTGGTATTTTTCTGATCAAATTTATATTTTCGTTACAAAAAAAAGTGAATGACTTTATATTGGCAAAACTTTTACCGCGTAACTTTTTGTATGTTACATAGAACATGATTATGAGTATTTTGAGTATTTATTTGAGATTTTTCACTAGGTGATTTTGAAAATACAGTGATTTTTATCTATCTTGAAATTTATTTTGACCTCTAAAAATAGTGCATAGTACAATAAAAGTCTTAAAATATCATTTTACACAATCCTTGGTAATTTAGTAATTTTTTGAAAATATGAGTTTTTGCCTAATAGGATTTTTGTTGTCTGCCGTTAGGAAATTTTGAACATTTTCTAACTTAAGCTCAAAGCTTTGATTGTTGTTTATTAAAAGATTAAAGAATAATTCTTCCAAATTAGATTCTGAGGCATCACAATACATCCTTGATGGATTTTCTCGACCTCTTTCATATAGGTTAACGTCATCGAGCAACGCTCTGATATACAACATCGGATAGGTCATACATCCTTGGTGGATTCTCTTGACCTCTTCCATATAGGTTAACATCATCGAGCAACGCTCTGACATATAACCTCGGATAGGTCATACATCCTTGGTGGATTCTTTCAACCTCTTTCATATAGGTTAATATCATCGAGCAACGCTCTGACATACAACCTCAGATAGGTCATACATCATTGGTGAATTCTCTACCTCTTTCATATAGTTTAACATCATCGAGCATTGCTCTGACATACAACTTCAGATAGGTCATACATCCTTGGTGGATTCTCTTGACCTCTCCCATATAGGTTAACGTCATTGAGCAATGCTCTAACATCCAACCTTGGATAGGTCAAATGTTCTTGGTGGATTCTTTCGACCTCTCCCATATAGGTTAACGTCATCAAGCAACGCTCTAACGTATAACCTCGGGTAGGTCATATATTTTTGGTAGATTCTATTGACCTACGCTCTTCTACCCGTCGTCAGACTTTCGCCCGTCATCGGACTTCTGCCTATCACCAGACTTTCGTCAGGCTTCTACCTGAAGTGAAATTCTACCCGTCGTAGGAGTACTACCCATCATCAGACTCTCATCAGACTTCTACCCAATGCAAAGTTTCTGCCCGTTATCAGACTACTACCCATCGATGGACTCTCATCGGACTTCTACCCAATGTCCAATTTCCACCCGTCACTGGACTCCTTCCCAACATCATACTTCCATCCATTGCCAGACTTCCACCCAACTATCGAGCTTCCAACCATATGCTGACAATTGATGGTTTTTCTGTGACCGTAGAATCTCTTGAAGGAGGAGGAAACTCCTACTCAGTGAGGGGCCCTAGATCTGGACAGGGGATACCACTTGAGTAGGACTAGGGGAATGCCTCAACGTGAGGGAGAGAAGAAAAAAAAAGAAAAGTCCAAAAATTTTAACTTCTACATAAGGAGAGGGGTCTTGAATTTGAGTAGGAAATGTCACTTACCAAAATAGGGGAATGCCTTAACTGTAAGAAAATTAGAATGAAGGAGAAGAAAGAAAAGGAATGACTGTAAAAATTCTAACTTCTACACAAAGAGAGGGGCCCTAAATTTTAGTAGGGGATGCTGCGTATCAAAAATAGGGGAATGCCCCAACTATAAGAAAGTCAAAAGGAGAAGGGAGGAGGAGAGGAACAATTTTCCCCTTACCTTTAGGGGCTATTTATAGAAAAAAAAAAGATGGAGAAGCGATTTAAAATTTGGGGGGAAATTTACCTCCAAATTGTTTAAATTTTTTCAAAAATATTTCTAGAATTTTCTAGAAATTTATTGGGCCCACTTTTGCAATTTTTGGATTTCTTAAAAAAAAAGCGACGGACCCCACTATAAAAAAAATTATGAGGGACCATGTTTTAAAAAAAAAGAAAAAAAATTACATAACTATACGAGCCTCTAATAAGTACATCTTTACACGCCTCTCTAGCCCATGCATCAGCGCGGGCCCTCGCTGGTGGCGGCTGGCGGGGCATCCGGCCGGCCGGTTCAATCGCCCACCCAAGTTTGGGCCTGAATTTTTGGCCCAGACAGTCCAAATCGAACATTTTTGGTGTCCCTGGACACATTTTCTGAGTTTTCGGACTCAATTTTGACACTTTTGGAGCTCAACAGGGCCTTTATGATCGAACTTAAGCAAATTTATATTTTTTGGAAAGAAATTTTCTGATATTTTTATGATTCAATTAATTATAAGTGTTGGATATATATTTTCGTACTCCTGGAGCCTCGACGTCCAAAAATAGGGGGGCAACTAATATATCATCAAAAATTTATCTTGATTGGCCACGAATCTCGAATCAAAAATCAAGTTAGAAGCTTCAAAAATTAAATTTGGGACCATCTGAACTCCGATTTCAGCAAACTTATAGTCAAACTGAACTTCTCGGAAATACAAACCCAACGACACCAAATTAAACTCAATTCGAGCCCAAATGAGACCAAATGAAAGATCCGAAGCACATTTGGAAGGTTCAATCGATAATTTATATTACCAAATAGTTTCCAAATATGATGTGCTTATGGTTGAATCGAGCGGCTCAATGAGATGAATCCAACAAGCCTAAGATCTCCAAATTCTAATTTCATTTGTGCCTTTAAATGCCCAATAAATGATCCACAATCAAGGGATTCAACGTCGGCCGTCCATTCAAATAACTCCCAACTTACCTCTGATCTTCCTCCAATTTATTTGTCATGCCACTTTCAGAAAACTATAATTAGGCCCCTCATTTTTCTTGAAGCAGGACCCCAAGAAAGAAGAGGAGAAGGTAGAAGAGAAGGAAGAGCTGTCTTGCCATCAGACTCCTCCTTAACCACCGCCGGACTTCCGCCCGGCCGTTAATTGATGCCGGAGTTCCGCCCGACCTCCAAGTGACGCCAGAGTTCCGCCCGATCTCCAAGTGACGTCGGAGTTTCGCCCGACCTCCAAGTGACGCTGGAGTTCAGCTTGACCTACAAGTGATGCCGGAGTTTTGCCTAAAAGCTGACTAACATAAAAATTCTGCTCGATAGCTGACTGACGCAAGATTTTTGCCCGACAACATTGCCAGATTTTCGATCTCCATTTGTAACTGATTTTTAACCTGAGAGTTGATTATTATAATCTGATTGTCCTTAATTTCAAGGACGAGTCAGCCACTTGTAACCTAAGAAAATGCTAGTGGAATCTTTTTAATTGGGCTTGGCCCTGTGGTTTTTTTTCTTTCCAGGATTTTTCACGTAAAAATTTTGGTGTTCTTTCATTTTTCTGTTTATGTGCTAGATATCCATACAACGCTGAGATGAAAATTTCTAACTCTATTGCCGCATATATTCTAGCCCGCAACAATCATAAACTTCTTTAAGCACTTAACTTATATTAAATAAAAACTTTTTAATTATAGTTAACTTGTGATTATTATAAGTAGTTATGTGGTTAATTTATTTAAATTCTCATGATTAAGTATCATTATAACCATCTTAATTATTTTTATTAATTATAATCATTATTATTATGTGTAATTAAGTGATTAATTAATCATCATAATTTTAAGAAAAATAATTTAAATAAAAAATCATTAATCATTATTCTTTTTATATTATTATGAATAATTATATGATTAATAGAAACACAACCTTCGTTACCCTAATAGAAATATTATGATTACTTATTAATTTAAGATTTATTATATATTTTGCATGATGAACCTATGCCCTTTTAAGTTAGAATATTTTGCCAACCTAACTTAGGTCAAGTTTAGGAGTGCTTAGAATAAATGAGGAGCTTAAGTCACAATAAAAGCCGGAGATAATGAATTCATTGTTTGAGGCATAAGCGATGCTTAAACGCACCTAATCACCAACCGATTAGGCCCCAAGATGTTCTTTTATTTTTTACTACTTTATTCGGGTTGTTGTACGAAAAACCTAAAAAGGTGTTAAATCTAACCTTGTTCAGCAGAATAGGTTGAACCTTACAAGCATAAACTCGAGCATGTCTGTTAAATGAGCTCAAGTACGAGCTAGTTCGAACTCAACTCAATAATGAGCTCGCAAATCAAACTTATCGAGCCTCAAGCTCGTGCTCGAGCTTAAACTCGAGCATATCTGTTAAATGAGCTCAAGTACGAGCTTGACAAGGCTCAACTAGCAAGCTCACGAGCCGACTCGATTGTATATAAATTAAATAATAATAATAATACTATTTTTATTAAATTAAAGATTTAAAATATTAATAATTAAAGCTCAGCTAAAAATAATAATAACGCTGCAAAGGTTCACCTTAATAAAAGCTACAACTTTCAAAATATATTAGTATATATTTTGTAGGATAAGGACAAAAATGTTGTAGCATTAATTACTTATATTAATTAATTCAACTCCAATATCTTTTTTTTACATGGGAAAAACCACAATCCTTCTTCGATCTCTAGCCACAAGAAAACTACACAGGAAAAACATGCGACATCAGGTCTTCTTCTTCTTCTTCTTCTCCGGCCGTGATCCAGTCAGCGTTCCACCAATTCTTTTCAGGCGAGCTCATTAGCTAGCTTGCGAGCTTGCTTTTATTGTATGAGCTGAGCTCGAGCATGCCTTTCGAGCTTGACTCGAGCTCCAGTTCGAGTTCTAGCTCTTGATTTGGCTGGCGAGCCGAGCTTGAGTTTGGTCTGACTTGAGCTCGACTCGGCTTGTTTACACCCTTAAGTACTACTATAAAAAAAGTTATTGCCATTTGATTTTCTAAGGTAAAAATTCAAAATTCAATACATATTAGAATTCCAACTAATCTATTGATAGAAATATATTCTCCATAAAAAGTTTATCGGGAATATTACTGATAGCTATTTGTTGCAGTTCTTGGGGTTAAATGATGTAACATTTGTTGCAATTTAATGTTTCCATCATGATTTTGAAAATCATATTAGACTGGCTTGTTTGATGGGTTCAGCCGTGCACCGGTCATACGGCCTATTCGACCCTCATAAAAAATCGGACCAACATCAACCCGGTGAGAACGGATTTGAAACGCTGGTTCAACAGGCCAACTGTTGAACCGGTCTCGATATTTAAAAATTGACCAATTCAATTCATAGTATATTTAAATAATTTAAATTAATATAAAATATTTTATTAAATATTAAATTAGTTTAAATATAACATATTTTACTTAATAATATTAAAAATATTAAATTATTATGTATTAAACACTAGCAAATCATACCCACATGGGCACTACCCCATGTAGGCTCTTAACCCATGAATACAAGAAAAGCTAGATAAAAATTACATTACAAACCTTCCAAATGATGTGAGACTAAATAACTGTTAGAAATTTCTGCAATGTGTGCATGCATGGTGGATTGCCATCATGAGGATTTTTTGAAAAAACTTTGTATAGAATATTCAAATAAAAAATAATTATAATAACTTTTAAAGTTGATAAATTTATAATTATTTGTGTATTATAATTATCTTAAAATAAATTAAAATTTTTACAATAAATTATCAGTATAATTTTAATTATAATATATTAATACATATTTTTTACCTAACTCTTGAATTTGAGATTATGACTGCTAAGAGATATAAGGGGCTAGAATTCATTGAGATTTTATCTGTGTCCATAAATATTCTGATGCCTATAAGGCATATTCTAGTGGCTAAAAAACTATGTTCTAGTGGCTATAAGCCATATTATGATGCCTACGGATATATTCTAATGCTATAAACATATAGGGAGTCATAAGAGGCTAAAATCCTTTGAGGTTTTGTTTGGGATAAAAAAATGTGATATAAATCACTTTGTGATATGAACTATTCTGTAATATAAATTTATGTTTACTTAACTAAGTATTATTATTTGAATAATTGGATAACTGCTATGCTCTTATTACCGTTTTCAGTATAGAGATTTATTATACCGTATTTAAGTGCTTTCAAATATTCTAGAAAATATTTAGTAAAAGAATTTAAAAATTTAAATTAGTTTGTGTGGCCTACTAAGATGTTTAAGCTCACTATGATTTTGCTTCTGGTTTTTAGGATTTGAAAATGGGAAGGAGCCAATTGATTGACAACTCAGGATCTGATCGAAGTTGATAGATATTTTCTTATTAATTTTTATAAAATCATTGCTAGTTTATTATTCAGTTATGGAGCTTTTATTTGTAGCCATGTGCTTTAGTGTAGATATATTTTGATAAAATGAAAAAAAAAATTATGTATGGATTTATTTACAGTACTTTGGATATTTTTAGTAACTCTACAGTGTATAGTTCATTTTAAAGTTTAAATTTGAAGAAAAATTTTGAAATATTTTATAAAACTAGATCTTATGATTTGTCTATCATAGCTCAACACGATAGGACTTACCCTGTCATTGGGTCTTATTGGGTTGGTTGTGAAAGATGATAGTGTAATTATTTTTATATATTTTATTTTTGCTATCTTTATATTATTTTTGTACTTTTTATTATTTATTTATTTTGTTTTAGTTTTTGTAGTTTTCTATTTATTTTATTTTATTGTATTAATTTCTTGCAATTTCTTTTAGTTTTTGTAAAAAAATTATAATTTGGAAATAAAGAACGAAATCAATTTCTCCAAATTTAGCAAATTTATTTACCTCATTGTATTGCATTTTTTGCTTCAATTCTAAATTCTGAAAAATTCAAAATTAAGATCCTTAAGTATTTAATAGTGCCAAACTTAAAATATTTCCCTAATGAAATAGCTAGAAGTTATAAGTTTTGGATGACTATGACACCCCATAAGGAGGGTGAATTGGGCTTTAAAATTTTTTATTAAAAAAAGTAATTAAATTAATTTCGAGGCTATTTGACAAAGAATAAATAAACACACATGTTTTATGAAAATGATAAAGAAAAATATTTACAAGAAAAGAAAATAACATGCAAATATTTTACGTGGTTCGGCCTAGATTCCAATCCGACCTACATTCATGCTAAAAAACTCTCATGCTAGAATCTACTAATCAAAGGTTTGCCTTGCAAACCTCACTTCTTTAAACCAAAAAAATTATTTACAACCTAAATACTCTCCTATACGGTCGAGCACAACCCAATCTAATTATAATTTAAATTTCACTAAGCCAAATGACTTAGATTAAGAAAAAAATATAATTTGATGTAAATAATACAAGCTCAAATATCTTGCAATAAAATGATAAAATTATTTGAAGTGATTTTTATAATTTAATTTCAGTCACCTTACTACTTGCAAATGAAATATAAAATTTGCTTACTTTAAGATATATTTATATCTTGATATAAATATGAATAATAATTTAAATTAAATAATTTTTCTTATTAATTTAAAATATAACTCCTCAAATCATGTAATGCTTTTAAAAATTAATTAGATTTGAAATGAAAATTTATGCCAAATAAAAGAAAATAAAAATATTTATTTGGTATCTTTATGGATTTAAGCGATTTAACATAAAAAACTTAATTTAAGATTCTCAACTAGTATTTTATCAAAAAATAAGTAATTTTAACAAAAATAGATGATGAGAACTAAAAGAGCAACAAGTAAATATTTAAAGAAAGAAAAATAAATTCAAGAACTCCAAGAGATGTTACACGATTTAGTGCGTTGAAGCTTTCCAAAAAAGAATTTGATCTTACAAAAAAAAACTCTTTAAATGAAGATAAAAGTTTATCTACTCAAGATTTAGCATGCAAGGAAGGAAGGAGGAATGGAGAAAATACTGTACTTTCTTCTTTTGAACCGCCCTCACAAAAAGAAAAAGAGGGGTATTTAAAGGAAAATGATAAGTAAAACTAATTTTGAATAAAACTAATAATCTAATATTTTTTTATCAACTAATAATATAATATTTAATAAATAATTTATTTATATTAAATAAATATAAGTTTCAAATGGCTATAACATGGCTAGTCACATGAAAAAGTCAAAAAGTCTTCATATATATCTAAAATAAGGCAAAAACGTCTATCCAACATAAAATTTAAAAATTGGATAATATTTAGAAAAATATTATAAATTCAATTTAGCTCAAAAGTAAGTCATGTAACCTATCAATTTATATCTATAGAATCTAAGGAATTTAATGAAATAAAAATTAAGTCATTTTCCACCAACGTAATATCATATATAGCAAAATAAAAACTTATGCATATTTTAATGTACGTAAAGACATATTAAATATTCATACAATAATATGATTTATATGAAACAAACTCAATTCAGAATGAATATAAAAAAAATATTTTAACTAAGTAAGCTTATTACTTTTAATTACCCTAACTAAGCATCTTTTCATATTTGATAAATTTTATGTAATCAATGAAGCATATAAATTTATTGAATTAAGGAATTTTATAAATTTCTAAATTCAACTTATTATCCTTAATTAATAATATATAAATAATTTTAATAGATATTTAGATTATGAGTAAATCAAATCATACAAGTAAATATCAATAGACCTATAAAAAACTCCTATGCTAATATAAAAACCTTTAAGCTATTCATCTTGATCCATGTTGAGTTCTTTCAACTCAAATTTTGATTGAACTTAAGTTATGTAATGTACATCTCATATAAGTCATGATCATGCACATCTATTTAATTATTACACCTGAATTACTTATCATATAAATTAGAATATTCAGGTATATATTTGTTATCATCAAAATCACTAGAATAGGCCATGAGATTGATAATTTCAACAATCTCTCCTTTTCTAATGATGATAAACTTATGTTGGGCATTGTTGCGGGCTAGAAGATTCACGGTGGCAGAGTGAGTAAAGTTTTCTTCTTAGCGATACAGGAATATACATCACACAAACAGAAAAAAAGAAGTAAAACACATGATCTTTGTTACGTGGAAAGCCCGAAGAGGGAAAAACAACGGGGCCTCACCCAGATGAAAAGATTCCACTAAACTTGAGTGAATTACAAAGGTTGACCCGTCCCTTGACTTGGATGCGGTCAAATTACAGTAGCTTGGAGAGTTAGAGCAAAGTCTGGCGATGTTCAGGCGAAAGTCCAATGTCGTCTGAACAGAGGTTCAGCTGATAGGGAATGATCCGACAAAGGTCGGGTGGAAGTACGGTGGCGGTCGATGGCCGGGTGGAAGTCTGGAGGCGGTCGGCGGCTAAGCGGTGGTCCAACGAAGGTCGGGCTAGAGTCCGGTGACGATCAGCGGCCAGGCGGTGGTCTGACGAAGGTCTGGCTGAAGTGCGACGGCAGTCGGTGGTAGGGTGGAAGTCTGGATGCGATCGATGGCCAGGTGGAAGTCCGACGGCGGTCGACAGTAGGGTAGAAGTTCGGTGGCAGTCGGTAGCTGGGTGGAAGTTTGTCAATGGTCAGCGGCCATGCGGTGGTTCGACGAAGGTCGGGCTGAAGTCCGACGGTGGTCGACAATCAGGTGGAAGTCTGGCGGCGATAGGCGGAAGTCCGACGGCCGTTAGCAGCCGGGTGGAAGTCCGACGACGATCGGTTGCCGGGCGACAGTTCGACGAAGGTCGGGCTGAAGTCCGGGGGTGGTCAGCGGCTGGGTGGAAGTCCAAAGGTGGTCGGCGGCAGGGTGAAAGTCTGGTGACGGTCGGCAACCGGCTGGAAGTCTAGTGACGGTAGGCGGCCGAGCGGTGGTCCGACGAAGGTCGAGCTGAAATCTAGCGGCGGTGGGCATCCAGGAGGTGGTCTGATGAAGGTCAGGCTGAAGTCCGGCTGCGGTCGACGGCCGGGTGGAAGTCTGGCGGTGGTCGGCGGCCGGGCGGTGGTCCGACTAAGGTCGGGCTGAAGTCCGATGGCGGTTGGCGGCTGAGTGGAAGTCTGGCGGCGATCGGTGGCCTGGTGAAAGTCCGGCGGCTGTCAACTGCCGAGTGGAAGTCCTGCGACAGTTGGCGGTCGGGCGGTGGTCCGATGAAGGTCGACAGGGGTTCGCCGGCGGTGGTGCTTACAAAGGTCGGGGGTTCGCTGGCGGTGGTGCTGGAGCTCCAAAAGCCATAGAGCTCTCTCCAATCTCCAGCCAAAGGTCCCCCTCATGTAGAGAGTGGGGGTCTATTTATAGATTTTTATGAGTGGGACAACCTATAAATATAGAGAAGATCCGGGGCTGGTTCGAAGTGCTCCATTGGATGGCTCGTATTGATTCTCCGAATCATAGGGAGTTTTTTAACTGTTTAGGTGCCATAATGATGTCCGAATTCTGCGATCTTGGGCTCGTTAGATTTGTATTGCCGAGCCACTCGATTTGACTATAAGCATGCTATATTTGGGTATCATTTCATCATCCAAATAATGCATTGATCCTTCCAAATGTGGTTCATGCCCCTGATTTGGACCCATTTGGGCTCGGGTTGGACCGATTTTGGTGTCGTTAGGTTCGTCTCTTTGAGATGTTCAATTTAACCATAAGTTTGCTGAAATTGGAGTTCAGATGATCCTGAATTTAATTTTGGAATTTTCCAACTTGAATATGCCTTGAGTTTCATGCTCGATCAAAGTAATTTTTGATGACATATCAGGCATAATTATTAGGAAGGTGCAAATTGACATTGTATCATAAATTTTAAGCATTAAAAAAATCTATATATAATAATTAAGAAAGGTTTTTAATGTAATTAGCACTAAAAATAATTCTCCCCCTAAATATATACATGTAAAAAGAATTATAGATAACATATAATTATTCTCTCCCTTTGACAACATCAAAAAGAATAACAAAAAAAAATAAAAACTTTAAATATTAGGGTCTAATATCCCAAGCATACATCTTAACATTCAAAATCACTCTTCAACTAATAATTTTGTAAAAATATCTTTTATTTGTGAATTTATGTTTACAAAATCTATATCTATATTACTTTTATTAACATGATATCTAAAAAAATGATGTATAATCTCTATATGTTTAGTTCGTGAGTATTGTATAAATTTTTTTTATTAAACTAATAGAACTATTGTTATCACATTTAATAAGAATATTTTTAAGCTAATTTTAAAATCTTCTAATTATTATTTTAGCCAAAGAACTTGAGCAGCACAGCTACCTGTAACAGCTATGTACTTAGCTTCAGTATTGGATAAAGTTATAGAATTTTATTTTTTAAAAGACCAAGAATAAGCAATAGGGAGTTTTTCAACTGTTTAGGTGCCTTAACAATGTCTGAATTCTGCGATCTTGGGCTCGTTGGATTTGTATTGCCGAGCTGCTCGATTTGACTATAAGCATGCTATATTTGGGTATCATTTCATCATCCAAATAATGCATTGATCCTTCCAAATGTGGTTCATGCCCCTGATTTGGACCCATTTGGGCTCGGGTTGGACCGATTTTGGTGTCGTTAGGTTCGTCTCTTTGAGATGTTCAATTTAACCATAAGTTTGCTGAAATTGGAGTTCAGATGATCCTGAATTTAATTTTGGAATTTTCCAACTTGAATATGCCTTGAGTTTCATGCTCGATCAAAGTAATTTTTGATGACATATCAGGCATAATTATTAGGAAGGTGCAAATTGACATTGTATCATAAATTTTAAGCATTAAAAAAATCTATATATAATAATTAAGAAAGGTTTTTAATGTAATTAGCACTAAAAATAATTCTCCCCCTAAATATATACATGTAAAAAGAATTATAGATAACATATAATTATTCTCTCCCTTTGACAACATCAAAAAGAATAATAAAAAGATATAAAAACTTTAAATATTAGGGTCTAATATCCCAAGCATACGTCTTAACATTCAAAATCACTCTTCAGCTAATAATTTTGTAAAAATATCTGTTATTTGTGAATTTATGTTTACAAAATCTATATCTATATTACTTTTATTAACATGATATCTAAAAAAATGATGTATAATCTCTATATGTTTAGTTCGTGAGTATTGTATAAATTTTTTTATTAAACTAATAGAACTATTGTTATCAAATTTAATAAGAATATTTTTAAGCTAATTTTAAAATCTTCTAATTATTATTTTAGCCATAGAACTTGAGCAGCACAGCTTCCTGTAACAGCTATGTACTTAGCTTCAGTATTGGATAAAATTATAGAATTTTATTTTTTAAAAGACCAAGAATAAGCAATAGGGAGTTTTTCAACTGTTTAGGTGCCTTAAAGATGTCCGAATTCTGAGATCTTGGGCTCGTTGGATTTGTATTGCCGAGCTGCTCGATTTGACTATAAGCATGCTATATTTGGGTATCATTTCATCATCCAAATAATGCATTGATCCTTCCAAATGTGGTTCATGCCCCTGATTTGGACCCATTTGGGCTCGGGTTGGACCGATTTTGGTGTCGTTAGGTTCGTCTCTTTGAGATGTTCAATTTAACCATAAGTTTGCTGAAATTGGAGTTCAGATGATCCTGACTTTAATTTTGGAATTTTCCAACTTGAATATGCCTTGAGTTTCATGCTCGATCAAAGTAATTTTTGATGACAAATCAGGCATAATTATTTGGAAGGTGCAAATTGACAATGTATCATAAATTTTAAGCATTAAAAAAATCTATATATAATAATTAAGAAAGGTTTTTAATGTAATTAGCACTAAAAATAATTCTCCCCCTAAATATATACATGTAAAAAGAATTATAGATAACATATAATTATTCTCTCCCTTTGACAACATCAAAAAGAATTATAAAAAGATATAAAAACTTTAAATATTAGGGTCTAATATCCTAAGCATACGTCTTAACATTCAAAATCACTCTTCAGCTAATAATTTTGTAAAAATATCTGTTATTTGTGAATTTATGTTTACAAAATCTATATCTATATTACTTTTATTAACATGATATCTAAAAAAATGATGTATAATCTCTATATGTTTAGTTCATGAGTATTGTATAAATTTTTTTATTAAACTAATAGAACTATTGTTATCACATTTAATAAGAATATTTTAAAGCTAATTTTAAAATCTTCTAATTATTATTTGCCATAGAACTTGAGCAGCACAGCTACCTGTAACAGCTATGTACTTAGCTTCAGTATTGGATAAAGTTATAGAATTTTATTTTTTAAAAGGCCAAGAATAAGCAATGATACTAAAAATTAACAGGTTTCAAATAGACTTTTTATATCAACTCTACAACCAACATAGTCTACATCAAAATATATAACTAGATTATATGATAATAAATTTTTGAGATATCATAAACATAACCTAGGAGTTCCTATCAAGTAATAAAATTTTTGCTTAACTGTTATTAAGTTTGATTCATTAGAATCAACTTAAAATCTTCAACAGTAATATACAATAAATATAATATCAGGCTGACTAGCAATAAATATAAAAGTGTGATAGTTTTTCTATAGAAGTAAAAGATTCTTCAATGTCCATTCTTCTATTTGTGTGTACCCTTATGAAACTAATCTAGCTTTATTTTTA
Source organism: Dendrobium chrysotoxum (assembly GCA_019925795.1). NCBI lineage: Eukaryota > Viridiplantae > Streptophyta > Magnoliopsida > Asparagales > Orchidaceae > Dendrobium > Dendrobium chrysotoxum. Next base: position 3,918,623 of record CM034311.1, read on the forward strand.
TAGACATAATTAGTTCTAATTATATTTTGATTATAAGGTCTTGGGACTAACTCCCAAATATTATTTCTTATAAATTAGTTAAGTTCCTCTTCTATATCAATTATCAAAAAATTATCTTGTAAAGCTTCATCTATAGTTCAAGGTTCAATAATACAAATGCAGAATGTTCTAACTTATCCCTAAGGTTTCTCCTAGTCTTAACACTTTAAGAAGGATCACCTATTATTAATTCTTTTGGGTGATTTCTATTATATCTCCATTGCTTAGGTAATGAAGCATCCTCCTTTTTTTCCAAATTTATTTTCATTATATTTTAAATATCATCATCATTAAAATCATTTCTAATTAAATCTATAAGGTTTCATTAAAAATTAGATGAACAAATTCTTCAATTATTAATTTTCTCTTTTTAAAAACTTTAAAATTTTTTCCAAAAATTGAATATCCTAAGAATATATCATCATCTGACTTACTATAAAATTTATCTAAAGGATCCTTGTCATTATTTAATAAAAAAGACTTACATCCAAAAATATGTAAATGATTAATCTTAGATTTCTTTTAAAAAATATTTCATAAGGCATCTTTTTAAGAATAGGTCTTAAATAAAATTTATTTGTAACATAATATGCAATGTTTATTGCTTCTACCAAAAAATACTTTGGAAGTTTAAATTCATCTAACATTGATCTTGCTAATTCTACCAAAGTATGATTCTTTCTTTCAACTGTATTATTTTATTCGGGAGTCCTTAGAGCTGAAAAATTATATCTAATTCTATTTTCATCATAATAATTTTTAAATAATTTATTTTCAAATTCTCCACCATGATTTGTTTAGATTCTATAAATCAAATAACCATGTTCTCTTTAAATATAGTTAACAAACTTTTTAAAATTATCAAATGCATTATTTTTATTTGCAAAGAATAATACCCAATTGTATATTAAATAATCATCTACAATAATAAATTCATAATTTTTACAACCTAAACTAGTTGTGCTAATTAACCCAAATAAGTTCATATGTAACAATTCTTAATGTCTACAAATATAAATTATATTTTTACTCTTAAATAAACTTTTTATATATTTACTATGAATGCATAAATCACATATAGATTCAAAATAAAAATTAATTTTTTGTAAACTAACTACTAAATCAAGTTTAAAAATTTTATTTAACATGTGGATATTAGCATGAGATATCCTTCTATGCTATAACCAAGTATCATCATTTATAGATTTCATGTAAAATAAATTCAAATTAATATCATTTGTACTCTCTAAATCAATTAAATAAATACTTTTATGTCTATTTCTAATAAGCAAAATAGCTTCATTATTTATAATAATATAATGCGAAGCATAAAAAAAAAAATTTAAACCTTTATCACATAATTGACTAATTGATTTTAAGTTATATTTTAAACTAGAAATAAATAAAAGTTTTTATAAAGCAATAGAGTTCTTATAAATGGATCCAATGCTAGTGATCTTTCCCATTGCATTATCTCCATATATGACATATCATCAATTACTTGGTTCTAATGTAGAGAATTTTGCTTTATCACCTTTCATATGTCTTGAACATCAAGTACCACATGCCTTCATTAGTTTTACTTTGAAGGCATTCTTATTAAAGAGAATCAAATGTTAACTTTTGGAACCTAAATATTTTTTGGTCCATATTCTAAATGAGTAATATGATATCTATTATATATGGTATATGAAGTGCTTGTATTTTTTTGTACCCATATAAAAGTTATTTATTTAATATTTTGTAATCTTCGAGCATAGTAATTAAATGAGATATATCATTTTCTATCACAATAATTACACTAAATATTAGTATTTACATATGGCTTAGCTTGATGTCTATGTGACATATAAGAAGAACTTTTGATGTTGAACTTAATAGAACTTTATAATAAACATATGATTTTATGCATAAATCTGATCTCGCTTTTAATAGAATATTTTCTCTTTCAAGTTTACAAGCAAGAAAATAACGATCTAATAAAAAATTATTTTTATTTTTCAAATCAACACATTAATTTTTAAAATCATTAAAATATATATCTAAATTTTTATGCTCTTTTTTCTAAAATCTTATATTTTTTCTTTAATTTTTGATATTCAATAATAAAATCATTAAATGCATCATCTAACTCTTGAGAATCACAATCAGATTTTCCTCCCTCCATAAGATAAATGTTCACCTCTTCATTTGATGAGCTTGATTCATCTGAATCTAGTTTGGCCCATAGAGCCTTCTTCTTTTGAAAATACTTCTTTCTTTATTGTCACTATTTCTCTCTATATCCATCTCTTTCTTCTTTAAATCAATAAGATGTGGACATTCTCCTCTTACATGTCCATGCTTCTTACAGTGATAGCAAATAATCCTTTAACTGTAGTAAAATTTTTTGTTTGAAATTTATAATTTTTAGATTTCTTATACTTTTAATTTTTCTTTCTCAGTAAGCTTCCAAGTCTTCTTGAAAGTATGGCCACCTCATCGCTATCTTCATTAGAGCTTGAAGAACTAGGCTCATTATTATCATCAACCTATAAGGTAATAATTTTACTTTCTCTTTCTCTTTTATAGAGGAGCTATCTAACTTATCCCTTTGAGCTATAATCTATTCATGTGCTATCAAAAAACCAAAAAGCTGATCAAGTGGATAGGTAAATAAATATTTAGCCTAATTAATTATAGTTACTTTAGCGTCCCATTCTTTGGGAAGGCATCCAAGAATCTTATGGGCTAAGTCTTGATTCTTATATATTCTTTTAAGAGAATATAATGTGTTAATTATTTTTATAAATCTAGTCTACATATCAAAAATAAATTTAGAAGAAGATATACAAAATAAATCATATTCATGAACAAGTCTATTTATGTGAGCATTTCTAACCTCACTAGTACCTTCATAAGATATAATTAATTTATCCCAAATTTTTATTTTTCTAATAATCAATAAGGACATTATCTAAAAATGGTGGTCGATGAGTGGAAAGTCCTTTGGAAACTAAACCCTTAGGAAATCCATGTGTCATAATTTATAAGTGAATTTATTCCAGGATGTTAAGCCAGAATAAAAAAGAGCCAAGGCTTTGATACCAATTATTAGATAACTATGGCACCATAAGAGGGGGTATGATTTAGGCTTTAAAATTTTTTATTAAAATACTCTTGATGTTATTTGGTAAAGAATAAATAAACACACAATTTTTTATGTCAATGATAAAGAAAAATAGATTCATGAAAAGAAAATAACAGGCACAATATTTTTATGAGGTTTAGCCAGGATTCCAATCCGGCCTATGTCTACACTTGCGAGCTCCTGGGCTAGAATCCATTAATCCCAAGTTTTCCTCGCAAATCTCACTTCTTTAAACCAAAAAATTTATTAACATCCAAAGTACTCTCCAACATGAGCAATTACAACCTAATCTAATTACAACTTAAATTTCACTAAGTCAACTAACTTAGATTAAGTAAAAAAAATATAATTTGGTATAAATATTACAAGCTCAAATTATTTTGCAGTAAAATGATCAAAATATTTGAGATGATTTTTTCAATTTAATTTCAATCACCTTACCACTTATAAATGGAATATATAATTTACTCACTTTAAGATAGATTTATATCTTGATATGAACATGAATAATATTTTAAATAAAAATATTTTTCTTGTTGATATAAAATATAACTCTAAAAATCATACAAAACTTTTAAAAAAGAATTAGATTTGAAATGAAAATCTATGCCAAAGAAAAGAAAATAAAAATAATTGCTTGCTATCTTTATGGACTTAAGGGATTTGACATTAAAAACTTAATATAAGATTCTTAACTAGTATTTTACCAAATAATAAATATTTTTTTAAACATTATATGATGAAAATTAAAAGAATAGCAAGTAAATATTTAGAGGATGAAAAACAAACTCAAGAACTCCAAGAGATGTTACATGATTTAGTGAGTTGAAGCTTTCCAATTAAGAATTTGATCTTGCAAATAAAAAAAGCCCTTAGAATGAAGATCAAAAATTTTCCCCTCAAGATTTAACATGAAATAAAGGAAAGAGAAATAGAGAAAATGCTAGAGTTTATTTTTTTAAACAGGCCTCACAAGAAGAAAAAAATGGTTATTTAAAGGGAAAGGGCAAGCAAAACTAATTTGGAATAAAACTAATAATCTAACATTATTTAATCAATAAATAATATAATA